>CM057455.1:1042812500-1043242500 GCA_016271365.2 Neoceratodus forsteri | reverse complement strand
GTGGCAACCATAACATGAGGGGACACAGTCTTTAGCTGGAGGGTGGGAGTTTAGAAGGGAAGTCAGGAAGCACTTCTTCACAGAGAGGGTGGTGGACACTTAGAATGCACTGCTGAAAGAGAGGCTGGGATAGGCATATGGGGAAGATAATGATCATGTGCAGGGAGGATGGAATGTGTGGGAAGGGAGGGCAGGGACAGTAGCTCAAGCTGTTTACCCTGCAATATGAGCAGACTAGATAGAACAAATGGCCTTCTTCTGCTGGCTTCCTCATATGTTCATATGAATGTTTGTATATAAAATAGATACACATCTCTGTGCAGCTGTGGTTGGGATCAAGTGTGGTCCACGGTTGGGTTCAGGTAGCTGTTTTAGCATTTAGTGTTTTTTTTGTTAAGTGGTTCCTCCTGAAAGTGCCCCAAGAGTGTTAAGTGTGTTTTTCTTTTACTTACTGGATTTTGTTTTACATCAATGTACCATGGAGTCTGAGTGCAAGAGGTGGTAAAGCGCAACACAATGAAGGGACAATCACGGCTGGCACGTGTATGGAGTGAGGGAAACCCTTCACCATCTTCCTATGGGAAAAAAAACTCTGTGGTTATTACATATATATATAATATATATATATATATATATATATATATATATATATATATATATATATATATATATGTGTGTGTGTGTTTTAAGAAGTACAAAACTGTGATATTTACAAGCAACAAAAAGAAAAACAACAAACTCCTCAGTTACTGGGGATATATTTTTTTTATTTTGTTGCATTTCTTGAAGATTTGGGAACAGGGGCCCAGATATTCAAACTGTGCCAAGCTGTGGCGCAAGCCTGTGTGCTGCTCAAATTTGTTGCGCAGGGTTGTGGCCAGGGCAATATTCAACAGAGTTGCACTATGGCACAACTGGTTTGAATATCTCACCCTGGCCACCCCCACTGTACATGGCACAGTGGAACTGCGCCAGCGCAAGTGGTCAGAGTGGAGCATTGAGATGCGGTGGCACAAGTGCCATTGCGCCATGCACAGCACCTGCGATATTCAAAGGATGACATGCAAATAGGGCCATAATTTATGCAAGACACACGGGGGAACATTTGCATCTGATTACAGCCCAATTTGCATGCCATTAGCATGCAGGTGCACCGATCCCCGACATATCTGGACTGCCTAGTATGGTATGGGCTGCACGCCCATTGGCTCATGCTCTGAACCAATGGGCATGCAGCCCTACTGAGCTGTCAGTTGGCGGGTGGCGGGCAGCAGGCTGGTGGGTGCTGCCGCCCTCCGGCTAACGGGGAGCGGGTGGTGGACTCAGTGGGTGGGTGGGTGGGGTCCACTAGATCACCAGGATTTTGGACTTGGGGGGTGTGAACTGTTGCCCGAGATCGGGCTCCGTGCAGTCCACTGGACCACCAAAGATATTGGACTTTGGGGGGGATGTCTGGTGCCCGTGATCAGTCTAATCGCAGTCCACTGCACCACCAGGGATATTGGACTTTGGGGGTCGATGACTGATGCCCACAATCGGGGCATGGGGGGCGCTGCTAGGTGTGGCGGGAACAGGTGATGGCCACCCACAGGTGGCAGCTGCTGTGTTGCACCCTGCAATGCGGCAGCTCATGTGTGGGTGGCCCTCAACTTGTTCCTTTTCTTTCGGTGTAACTTTGTGCAGGAGCATGTAGGGTTGCACCTGCATAACTCTGCACGGCCCAGACTGAATATCGGGCTGTGCAGTTTATGCAGGGTGCCCCCCACCTGCATGCCTGCATACATTACTGATGTGCTCCGTTATCGGGGTTTGTCGCGTGCACTTTTCCTTTTAAATATCGCGACCGGGCGCATTAGTGAGTTGGGCATGCGCAACAGCGCGCGCCAGTGCAACTCCTTTGAATATCTGGGCCTGGGTGTTTTGGAAATGTCAGACTGTTAACTTCACATCCAACACATGCTGGAAACAACACCCACAAGTTCCTCAGTGACCCAGATTTTAATTTACTGTCCATGGACAGACAGCAGCCTGGTAAGGATGGATGCCAATGTACCCACCATCTGTCTCATCCCTTGCTGCAGGTTGATTACTTCCTACTGTCATGCAATGACAAGTGTCTTAAGGGGCTGCGCAAGATCTGGTTTTGGTGGTAGGTGATCCACTGCTGGCATTGGCGGGGATGGGCCACCAGCTGCTTCCCCAGCTGAATGTTGCCTCCATCCCAATGTTCCCCCTGTTGTTCCCTTGTCACAGACTTCTGGCTTTCTGTGTCAGAGGGTGAGGCCAAGAACATCACCCTTTCCTTTTTTTGTTTTGATATCCTTTGTTCTTGTCAGCCTTCTTTCTTTCTAGACTTTTGTTGCCTTTTTCCCCCTTCTCATTCCTTTTTTGTCTCCTACTTGCCTCCTGCCCTCGGTGGAGTTTCAACTCCTGTAACATATTTGCCTCCCTCCACTCCATTATCATCTGGCATTGTGATTTTTTTCTGTGGGCTGCTGGACAGCCCCAGCTGCTCCCCATCGCCGATGTGTTCCTCTCTCTTGTTACCATATTATAAATAAATGTTCATCTTGATTACTAAAAATGGTCTTAGAATGGGCACCTACTGTATCTGATAGCCTGACAATAAAGTGATTAAAAGGTTTTAGATTTATAGCAAATTCCTTATCTGTAGGTGAACTTACTGAGGCAAAAATAAACCTAGAAGTACTTGACTTTTTCTTTCTGCACCCTGCTTGTGTGGGAATGGATCGTATTTTTGCCCTGATTTACTTCAGCTTATCCCTTCCATGCTTGGTGCCTGTCCCTGACCCCATGCTGGCATATGCTGTGACATATGCAAAGTGAGGCACAGGGCCCCATGGTCCATTACAGGTAATTTTGCAAGTTTTAGATGCTGGTTTGATTGAGTTACTTAACAATTGCTAATCAACACAAGAAAATCTGCATTGAGAATTGTCACTATTGACTATAATGGAGCATGCAGTCCTGCACCTCACCATGCATATCTCACAGCGTATGCCAGTGTGGGGCTATGGCAAGCACCGTGAGGATAAACGATTAGCTGGATGGTCCATTTGGCCTAAAATAATATCTTTTCCCACACAAATAGGGTGCAGAATAAAACTGTTAAGCAATGGTAGGCACTTTTTTGCCATTGTAATATTTCTTACTGAGGAACACACAATGAAAGTTGTTAAAATGCCTTAATCTGTTACACTATCATGTAAAGCCTGGTTACCATGATGCATTAATTCCTCCAGTCAGCATTCCAGTCTCTATCACTGCTGTACTGCTGTATATTGAAATGATACATTCTGATTCTGAACAAGCATTATTAAACAGTTAATGGATGAACTATTTTATTAGTAACCTCTCTCTCAATGAGGAAAACATTGTAAAGGTATACCTCTAACACTTTTCTCTTGAAATAGTTTTTTTATAATAGCAATGAGGCACTGCTAGGAGTTAGATTATCATTATGTTATGGCCCCCCACCCTACACTTGATATCCTGGCTCCACTTGCACATCCAACTGTGCTCACCCAGGTGAGATAACTTAAGAGGAGATCAAGCACACTCCCTAACCTTGATGAGACAAGCAACTACTGGGACACTCCATTGCCCTCCCTCAGACAGCCCTTCAGTGAACCTGGCTCACTCCATATCCTTGGTCATTGGTTCAGTAAGACACAGAGCCACACCTGCAACATCACTACAGCATGGGATATTTAATGAATTGCATAAGAGAAAAGGAACCTTACCAGCTTTGGGAACTTCACTGGTCCCTCTCTCCTCAGGCTCTGTGACTGCCTCCTCAGGACTCAGACAATGCTCAGTTACTGTACATAATAGAAGCATTAAAGTACACTAGTACATACAGTATATTTAAGATTTATTTTTTTAATTCAGTTGTTCCTATGGCTGTAAATAATCTTGGACTATAAAGATCTGCTGACTAAGAAGGGTTGGGGGGACTCTCTCTCTTTTCTAGGGGATGCAGCTGCATTTTGTTTGTCTGATCTTAGCAATAGTAGCTAAGATAAGCTAAATATATTTTTGGATGGGCATTCATTTATCATGTTTGGTAAATTGGGGCTAGATTATGGCCTAACCAATTTTCTAGGTTTGATAAGGGTCAGATGAATATTAGAGGTACAGGACTCTCTATTGCAGCTGTGTATGTACATAGTTCTTGATGTACATAGTATCCGCAGCCAGTTTTGGGCTGGGGTGCCGGGGTTATGCCCTGGTATATATGTGTGTATGTATTTGTGGGTTTTGTCTGTGATATGTAGGGAAAAAAACAAATAAACAAGTTTAAAAAAAAAAAGAATTATTTTTTATCACATTTGAATATATAACATATTTTCAGTTTTTCACTTTTTGAGATAGCCCCCCTCTCCCCCCCAAAAAGAGATTTTGGAAATCAATTTTAAGTTATTAGCAATATAAATTACATATTTCAGTTGTATTTGTTGCTGTGTACCAGAGTCACTTGAACAGGGGAATAGAAATAGCATCACTGTGCACTGGTGGATAGTGTGAACCCCAGCTCTCACCCTTTGACTTCTGCAGAGTTGCAGACCCCATGATGTATTAAAGACAGCAAACTCCAATTAGGCCACAGACATTGAACTGTTCTAAATTTTAAGTGTACAACCACCTCCTTTCATTCAGATCATGTCCCTCAGAGGGGTGACAGCACAGATTGAATTAATGAGCTGTGCTCATATTTATTATTGACTAATTAGTAATTGCCTTACCCAAAAATGAAAAACATTCATTTTGAGATACAATCAGTAACATCGTTTTACAGGTTATCTAAGGATAGTACTACACTGTAAGGGCATGATGAATTGCAGTGCTAAGCAGAGGAGCTGCGCCTGTCAACCTCCAACTAGTGCTGTGTGGAATTTTCAAGTTCTGGTGGAATGAATTTCACAGAATATTTGAAATTCCGTCAGAATTCCACCACATTTTGCTAGAAATGGAATGGTGGAATTCTATAACAGAAAAAAGGCAGAATTAATTTTTCCTGCAACATTTCCATGGAATTTTATTCTGTGGATCTCAATATTTTCCACAGAAATGGTCGTGAAATGATTTTTTGCTGAAAAAATGGTGTTCCATGGAATATTATTCCCAAGATCTCAATATTTTCCATGGACATGGTTGCAGAATGATTTTCACAGAAAAAAAATGCTGCAGCCAGCACTATTTCACAGAAGAACCAACAAAATTCAGGCAGAAATTCCACCGGCATAATGGTCATTCCACGCTAATTTTACTGGTAGAATTATGCATTCCGCACAGCACTACCTCCAACATTATGTTCTATTGGCTCATGCTTTGGGGTACCATCTGAAAGGGGCCATGATATTGTGGAGAGCAATTAGAGCTAGTGATCCAGCAAATTGACAGGACTTCTACAATAAAAGTTAAACCTCATGCTAAAACACTATAGATAGATTGCAATAATGTTAGAACGTAGCACTTTTCAAGTGGTTCAGTGGCAGCAACTTCCCCCTCCTGCCTCCTCATTGCATCCTGGATGGGAAACAGGTCTTCTGAACCTTGAAGACCCTTCAGTAACTGTTAGGGTCATGGCAGTTCACATCAGATGAGACATGAGATTAGAGCAGTGCAGAAGGACTTTGTAGAACTTGGGAGGGGCCTAAGACAAGTAGCACACACAGTATCCTTCTCAGAGGTGCTGCCTGTCAATGGCATGAGTGAGACGAGGGTACTTTGCACCATGCAGTTTAACGAATGGTTGAAAAAATGGTGTGGAACATAGGGTTTGGCTTCATTGGCGACTGGGGTTCCACCTGGAGGACACCAGCCTATACTAACAGGATGGTCTGCATCTGTCCAGGAAGGAACAAGTGTTTTGAGCAATCGGTTTAAATGCTTCATTGTAAGCTTTTAAACTAGTCAAGGGGAGGCACTGATAAGCAGCAGGAAAATCCCAGCCTCTCCTACAAAACAGGGTACTAAATGAGAAAAAGACCAAGGTAGAAAGGTCAGTGGGGGATGCTGCAACTGAAGGTAAAGCCATCAAAATATGGAAAGCAATGAGTACCAATGCCTGTAGTCTGAGTAACAAGCTTCCTGAATTAGTGGCCTTGATGGAGGAGGAACATCTGGATATCATGGCAGTCACAGAAACATGGTTCACACAAAGCCATGACTGGGACGTAAACATACCAGGATACACTATCTACAGGAGGGACAGAGAGGGTAATAGAGGAGGAGAAGTAGCTCTTTACATAAGGGAAGGAATCAAAGCAGCAGAACAAAAGGGAAAACAGGGAGGAGAAGAAGCACTGTGGGTAAATTTGGAGACCGGCAATGGCACCACAATCTGCACAGGTTTTGTATACAGACCCCCTTCTCAGGGGGAGGAAATGGACAAGGAAATGATAGAAAGTATACTTAGTAAGGCAGAAAAAGGGGAGATATTGCTGATGGGCGATCTGAATATGCCAGATGTTAACTGGAGTGCAGTTGCAGCAGCCACTTTGAAGAGTGGGGTTATTCTAGATGCCCTACAGGGGGCATGCCTTAGACAACTAGTATTGAAGCCCACTCGAGAGGGAGCAATCTTAGACCTGGTTCTCTCAAATGGAGATGAAGAGAGGATCACAGATGTAGAAGTGGGTAGCCATCTGGGAACTAGCGACCATCGAACAGTATGGTTCACAATAAACACAGCAATAGAGTCAAGCCATACAAAGGCAAAGGTACTGGACTTTAGGAGGGCTGACTTTGCCAAAATGGGTGAGTGCCTAAGGAATGCACTAGCAAATGGGCAGGAAGGAGGGTGGAAGAACAATGGAATAATAAAACTGCCATCACAGAGGTAACTAGCCTTTGTGTGAAGCAAATAAACAAAACTAAATGATGTAAGAAACCACTATGGTTCTCAAAGGAAGTAGCAGTGAAGGTTCAAGAGAAAAAAGCTTCAGGAAGTACAAGGAATCACAGAAGGAGCAGGACAGAGAACTGTATCAGTTAAAGCAAAGGAAGCTGGGAAGGCAGTCAGAACAGCAAAGGCCCAAACTGAGGAAAAGATAGCCAACTCAGTTAAGAAGGGGATAAAACCTTTATAGGTACATCAGGGAGCGAGGAAGACCAAGGGAGGATAGTGAGGCTTAATAAAGGAGGGAGGGGCAGAGGATGACTGTGAAAAGGCAGAGATACTAAACAAATATTTTTGCTCTGTATTTACAAAGGAAGGGAGGTACCTAAAACAAACAGTAGAAACACTCTGGATACAGAAGTTGATACCAGCCCATTTACAGAAGAAAGGGTTCTGAAAGAACTCTTAAAACTGAAGGTGGACAAAGCAATGGGGCCTGATGAGATTCATCCCAGAATTCTAAAAGAACTAAGGGTGGAATTAGTGACACCACTGACTACCCTGTTTAACAAATCATGGGAGGATGTGGTGGTACCCGAGGACTGGAGGAGGGCAGATGTGATTCCCCTTCACAAAAGTGGGAGCAAGGCATAAGCAGGAAACTACAGACCTGTTAGTTTAACCTCAGTGGTAGGGAAAATGATGGAATCACTTCTGAAGGAAAGAATTGTCAAGTATCTAGAGGCCAGAGGGGCACAGGACCCAAGCAGCATGGATTCACAGCGGGAAGGTCATGCCAGACAAATCTGATAGATTTCTTTGACTGGGTGACCAAAGTAGTAGATCAGGGAGGGGCTGTGGACATGGCTTACCTAGACTTTAGCAAGGCATTTGACACAGTCCCACACAAAAGATTAATTTACAAGTTAGCTAGCCTGGGAGTGGGTCCCAAGATGACAGCCTGGGTAAAATTGGCTGGAGAATAGGACACAGAGAGTAATAGTAAATGGAGTCCACTCTGAAGAAAGGGGGGTTACTAGTGGGGTACCACAGGGTTCAGTATTAGGACCAGTCCTCTTCAATGTCTTTATAAGTGACATTGCAGAGGGACTGGAAGGAAAAGTATGTCTCTTTGCAGATGACACAAAGATCTGCAACAGAGTTGATGCACAAGGTGGGGTGGAAAGGATAAAATGGGACTTGGCAAGGTTAGAGGAATGGTCAAATATATGGCAGCTTAGATTCAATGCTAAGAAGTGCAAGGTAATGCACCTGGGAAACAAAAAACCCATGGGAAGAGTACACAATGGGGGGTGAGATACTAACAACAACAAAAATGGAAAGGGACCTAGGGGTAGTCATATCAAATGACCTAAAGGTGGGCAAGCAATGTGAGAGGGCAGCAAGGAGGGCTGGGGGGGATACTGGGATGCATAGGGAGAGGCATCACCAGTAGAAAACAAGAAGTTATTATCCCTCAGTACAGACAGCTGGTCAGACCCCATCTGGAGTACTGTGTGCAGTTCTGGAGACCCAGTCTTCGCAAAGACATAGACAGGATGGAAGCTGTCCAGAGGAGGGCAACTAAAATGGTGCAGGGTCTGCACCAGAAGACATATGAAGAGAGACTTAAGGAGCTTAATATGCATAGCCTCGAGGAAAGGGGGGACATGATAGAAACTTTCAAGTACCTCAAGGGAATCAACAAAGTCCAAGAGGGTAGCATCTTTCAAAAAAAGAGGTGTGCAAGAACACAGGGGCACAATTTAAAGATAGAGGGGGCAGCTCAGAGGAGTAATTTAAGGAGTATTTTTCACAGAGGGTTGTGGATGCATGGAGCGGCCTTCCGGAGAAAGTCGTGGAGTCAAAAACAGTGGTGGAATTCAAGCATGCATGGGACAGTCATAAGGCAATTCTAGGGGTTGGGGGTAGAAAGAAGTAGGCTGCTGGTTAACTAGGATCTGCAGCTTATCCAGTAGGCAGGGAAATGGGCAGACTGGGTGGGCCAAGCGGTCCTTATCTGCTGTCAAATTCTATGTTTCTATGTTTCAACAAACTACTTTTTTATCTGGGAGATGCTGCGCTCCATCCTCCCTGTGCTTTTAATTTTCTTCTGTATCTTCACCCAGATTCCCTCCTGGTCATGAAAGGGAGGGCACTAATCGCAAAGATTTTTTTATGGTTGTTGGACAAAAGGTCCAGGAACACCTCTGTCTCTTTAGTGCTGAATTAAGAGCTTCCCCCGGACATTTTTCATAATTAAATAGAAATACAATGTTAAAAATAATATCAAAAGATACAAAAACAAGTATATAAATTCTAGTTTGGTTCCCTTCCTTTCTACTTTACTTTCCTCTTATCCTCTCCCTCAGCTGCCTACTATCCTTTACATAATATTTCTTCTCATTTCCTTGCTATTCCTTCTCAGAAATCTACAGCTGACCAATCTGCTTTTTCTTATTGCTTTCCTAAACTTTTGTTCTACTTACCTTGTCTATTTGCTCTACCTCTTCAACTTTCTCCTTAAAGTATCTCCTTCATGACTTTTTCTCTCCTTCCTGCAACTGTCCTTAACTGTTTTCTTTCACCTCCTCACGAGTTTTGCCCCATGAATCTGATTCTCCTTATCTGTGCATATGTTATTCTGATTTGTATTTAAAGTTTTATTATTTCTTCATTTAAATAATATTGCTGTATTCTCTCCATATATATTGATACACAATACAGTCAAGGGACAGGCAAATGGGAAGATTACACTGAATAAAATCAGGAAGCCAAAAGGACAGTAAGGGTTGTGAAGGCAGAAATGGAACTTCGGATTGCAAAAGGGATAAAATCAGTGGAAAAACACTTTTTTCAATACATTCAAGAAAAAAGGAAGAAAGGGTGAAGGATCACAAAACTGGTGGGTGAGGATAAACTAGTAGAGGAGGAGGATGGCCAAAAGGTTGAGTTCCTGAAGAACTTTTTCTGCTCAGTATTTACCAAGGAGAAAACTGGACCAATGCTAGAAAGTGGGATAACGGTGGCCAGCAGTGGGATCAAGATAATGGAAGCATTGCCATTTACTTCAGACAGGGTCAGGTAGGGGCTGACAGCCCTCAGGCCAGACAACACATAGGGGCTAGATAAATTACACCCAAGAGTGATAAAATTGTCAGAAGAGTTAGCTAAACCCCTAGCATACCTATTCAGCAGTTCACTGAGAACAGCAGTGGTACAGGGAGACTGGAAGAGGGCAGATATAGTGCCACTCCATAAGGGAGAGGGAATGGTGGCAGTGCTGAATTACAGATCAGTTAGCCTCACTTCTGTTATTGAAAAGTTAATGGAGCCCTTAATCAAACAAGACCTTTTCCTTCACCTCCTCACTAGTTTTGCCCCAGAAAGTCATTTCTCGTTATCTGTGCATATGTTATTCTGATTTGTATTTGAAGTTTTATTATTTACTCATTTAAATAGTATTGCTGTATTCTGTTTATGTATTGATACACAATACAGCCAAGGGACAGGCAGATGGGAAGATTACACCCAAAAAAATAAGGAAGTCAAGAGGGCAGTAAGAGTTGCCAAGGTAGAAACTGAACTTCCGTTTGCAAAAGAGATAAAATCAGTGGAAAAACACTTTTTTCGATACATTCAAGAAAAAGGAAGAAAGGGGGAGGGGTTGCAAAATTGTTGGGTGAGGATAAACTGGTAGAAGAGGATGACCAAAAGGCTGAGGCCCTGAACAACATTTTCTGCTTAGTATTTACCAAGCAGAAAACCAGACTTATGTCAGAAAGTTGGTTAAGGGTGGCCAACAGAGGGATCAAGATAATTAAAGGACTGACATTTACTTCAGACAGGGTCAGGGAGGGTATGACAGCCCTCAGGCAAGACAAAGCAGGGGCTAGATGAATTGCACCCAGAAGTACTAAGACAATTTTCAGAAGAGTTAGCTCAACCACTAGCATACCTATTCAGCAGCTCACTGAGAAAAGCAGTGGTACCGGGAGACTGGAGGAGGGCAGATGTAGTGCCACTCCAAAAGGGGGAGGGAAAAGAGGAGGTGGGGAATTACAGACCAGTTAGCCTCACTTCTGTTATAGTAAAGTTAATGGAATCCTTAATCAAACAAGACCTGTGCAATACCTGGATGAAAACTGGCTCAAGGACAAAAAGCAACACAGATTCATGGCACGGAGGTCATGTCAGACAAATCTTATTACTTTTTTCAATTGGGTGACAAGGGAACTAGATGGGGGACACACAGCTGACTTGCTCTTCTTTGATTTCAGCAAGGCATTTTACTCGGTGCCGCTTAGATGGCTGCTGAAAAAGCTGGAGGATATAGGGGCCACAAAGGACATTGTCAGATGGGTGGGTAACTGGCTCACAGACAGGAGGCACAGGGTTGTAATAAACAGGGTGAGATCACACAAAGGTGAGGTCACAAGTGGAGTTCCCCTGGGTTCAGTGTTGGGCCTGGTCCTATTCAACATATTCATTGGCAACATTAGTGAAGGCATCCAGGACAAGCTTGCCCTGTTCACAGATGACACCAAACTGGGAGGGAAGGTGGACCACCAGGAAGGGGCTAGGGACCTACAGCAGAATCTACAAAAACAAAAAAACAATGTTCAAAACTATGGCAGCAGAAATTCAATGCAGAGAAGTGCAAAGTTATGCATCTGGGAAAAGAGAACCCTAAGATAGAATACTGGCTAAATGGGGTTAGGCTGAGTACCTCCCAGAAAGAAAGGGACCCTGGGGGTCATCACTGCAGACATCGTGAAGCACACAAGCCAATGCAATAAAGCATTCAGCAAGGTGAACAGAATGCTAGGATGCATAGGAAGTGGGATCATTAAAAGTGATCGTCCCATTTATAGATCTCTGGTAAGACCACACTTGGAGAACTATGTTCAGTTTTGGAGGCCAAACCTGAAGAAAGACAGGGATAGACTGGAGGTAGTGCAGAGTAGAGTAACAAAGATGATCCAGGTTCTGTAGGGACTCACCTATGAGGATCAGCTGGCATCACTAAATATGTACTTACTGGAAACAAGGAGGGAGACAGGAGACATGATTGAGACATTTAAGTTCCTGAAAAGCATAAACAATGTGCCAGACACTGAAGAGCTATTCCATAGGATCACCAGCTCAACGACTAAGTGACACAAGTGGAAATAAAGAGGGGGGAGTTTCAGGAGAGAGCTAAGGAAATGCTTCTTCACTGAAAGAGTAGTAGAGCCATGGAACAGCCTGCCAGTGGAGTTGCTGGGGGCTGGGACGGTGATGAGTTTCAAGCATGAGTGGGACAGATACAGAGCTCAATTAAGGGTATTACAATGGATACAAATGAAGAAATCTGAGCCGAGGTAGCACTCAGGATCTATAATAGGTCTTGGGTGTCTCATGGGCAGACTTGGTGGACCCTCTGTCTCCTTCTGCCACCATTTTCTATGTATCTATGTATATATTATAAATGTTTTATATAATGTTCTCCATTCCCTTCCCCCAGGATGCATCTGGAAATGAGCTAATACCAGCTCGGTATGTCTTTCCTGATAAAACATTTTGAGTATGTATATATAGATATATATATATATATATATATATACACACACACACACACATACATCTATCTATCTATCTATCTATCTATCTATCTATCTATCTATCTATAAAAGTATTATATCTCTCCTTCACACAACTCTAGTCTCCTCCACTAAAGAAAGTCACACCCTAGCTCCCAGAATCATACTACTGTACATGTACTTCCTGCATAGACAGGAAACTGTGTCATATATTTTCAAAAAAAATGTGCATTTTCAAAAATACACTGAAAGTGTGTCATTGTCATTATTAAAAAAATACAATCTTAAAGTAAAATGGAACATTTTCAAAAAATGTGCCTGACACATTTACATCACATTTTGGTGCATTGTTGTGATATTTGCACCAAACCGAAATTGGCAAATTCATGCAGTTTCACAAGGGTACTGAAAAGTTCACCCAGCACTATTTCTAATGACCAGCATAATACTTTCATAATCAAATGGAGATGAAATACCTAGACTTTTTTTTTATAAAATCCTGAATTCTAATATGAACAATATCACTTTTGGACACTTAATTAACATGTGTGTAAAGGTCCCTTCTGATGCACATATTCTTAGCAATTTTTGGAAATAAGGGGTTAGAATATATGTAATTTAGTGGAGGTGAGGAATGTCCAGTGCACAATATTATAATGTACTTTCTGTAACTTAATGTTTTTCAATATTGGTTTAGGGGATCAAATAATTTCTCCCAGTAATTCTCTAGAATATTTTTCATATATCTATATTATACCTACTGATAAGATTTTTCCAGTCATGGGTTTTGCATATCTATATTATACCTACTGATCAGATTTTCCCAAACATTGATTTTGCTCTTAACCACATATACTGTTTATTAGGCCAATTAGTTTTTCTTTTGTTTAGACCCCTTCTGCTGACATTCTTTCCAAATCAGACATTAGCAATGATCTTTATACATTTTTTTAACATGAATTGCCATTTTGCAAAAAACTAAATTTTATTTAAACTAACACTAAGTTTCTTTCTTTTCCAAAGAAAATTACAAAACATTCTTTCCCACTCTTTAAAGAAAGAAATATTGACCCTGACGGGTGGGCCTGGAACAGAAATGAAAATCTTGGTAAAAGGTTAATCTTTATAACATCAACCCATCCTATCAGGTTCAATGGCAGCAAGGACTATCTCTTTGACTCTTTGCTTATTTTTTCCATCCAAGGAATAATGTTTTGATTGAATAACTTCTGACCATTTGAGATCCAGGTACCTACAGTAAATACGAGGGCTCACATTTTCAAAGGAGATATGCAACCCAAAATGGAGATGTGCTGTGCATCCCAGAAATTGCACTGAAGCGTGATATTCAAAAGGGAGAGATGTGATGTGTATTTCCAAATGCCTGATCATGCAGAAATAATGTATGTAGTGCAAAAAAAGGGGGCAGGTACATGAATATGCCATGCATCCTTATATTCAGCAACAATGTGTGGTGCATCTGCTGCGCATCCCAGAAATAGGCAGCACAAAGATAGGCAGACAAAAGGATGGCCTAAATCAGCCAGCCATCAAGAGGAAGGCTGAAGAACTGCAGACAAGTCATCTTGAGACAGCCCTTGGAGGTGTACCAGGACATGCTCCAGGCACCCATACACAGCAGTCATGCAAGGATGGAAGCACCCAAAGCCACAGGTGCCAGCACACCATAGGTACCACTCAGAGAGCCATCCCCTACACCGCAGTCATGACATAGACACCCAGCTGCCATATTTCAGTGGTGTCAGATGCCCCCAGCACACCAGCAGAGCAGATGGCCACACTGCAGCACATGTACCAGGGCCCATGGTCTGCACCCATGTGGCTTGCAGAGTGCCACCCAGTGGTGGCATGCACCCTGGCTGATGTCTGGGGCAATGGTACCCAGGTAGCTTGGTGGTACATGTGGCAGTGTGGCACAGGCCAGGGATTGACCTGTGGCACACATCCATAGTGATACACCATAATTGCAGACAAGTGGGATCCACCCACTCCGGTACCTGGTCACCCTCTTCACACTGCCATTTCTTGAAGTTATCACCATGTTCCTCTCATATGGGGGGGTGGGGCACTGCAGGTGACTGTATGCTGCATATGGAGCTCATGTATCACATGCATGTGGTATACCAATCAGACTGTGTCACCCTCTACCCTCCCCTGTTGCTTGTCCAGGTGGGCCCCTGTGGCCACTCTCCAGGTGGGCCCTCTGTACTCCAGTCCAAACCTGTACATGGCTATTGGTAATAGCACTGTACCCAGGCCAATGCAATCCACCCACCCACACACAAATATTCCATCACACATATCTGCTAGGATGCAGTACCTCTTGTTCACCTTAGTGGGGTGGTGGGGCAACCCTGCAAAGCAGAAACTGAGCATGCCTGGGGGTATGTAAATGGCCTACATACATTCCAGTAATGAGCTGTGTATGAGAGGAATGGGCTCGGAATGTGCAATGAGGCCATTTGCATATCCTGGCTGAATATTGCAATTTTACACACTGTGCATATGGCAACCTATCACACATTTCCCAATGCTCTGCATAGGGCTCCGGTCTCCTGCCACACTGTGTATCTCACACTGCATGAAAGCACATGTTCAGGATATTCAGCCAGACATGCATGATCACATCTTATGGGACATCTTCTGAATATGCCATTATTTTGTGCTGGCGCATCACAGGTGTGCACAATGGGGGGTGAGATACTAACAACAACAAAAATGGAAAGGGACCTGGGGGTAGTCATATCAGATGACATAAAGGTGGACAAGCAATGTGAGAGGGCAGCAAGTAGGGCTGGGGGGATACTGGGATGCATAGGGAGAGGCATCACCAGTAGAAAACAAGAAGTTATTATCCCTCTGTACAGACAGCTGGTGAGACCACATCTGGAGTACTGCGTGCAGTTCTGGAGACCCAATCTCCAGAAAGACATAGACAGGATGGAAGCTGTCCAGAGGAGGGCAACTAAAATGGTGCAGGGTCTGCACCGGAAGACATATGAGAGAGAGACTTAAGGAGCTTAATATGTATAGCCTCGAGGAAAGGAGGGAGAGGGGACATGATAGAAACTTTCCAAGTACCTCAAGGGAATCAACAAAGTCCAAGAGGGTAGCATCTTTCAAAAAGGGTGTGCAAGAACAAGGGCACAATTTGAAGATAGAAGAGGCGGCTCAGAGGTAATTTAAGGAGTATTTTTCACAGAGGTTGTGGATGTATGGAACAGCCTTCCAGAGGAGGTTGTGGAGTCAAAAACAGTGGTGGAATTCAAGCATGCATGGGACACTCATAAGGCAATTCTAGGGGGTGGGGGTAGGAAGAAGTAGGCTGCTGGTTAACTAGGATCTGCAGCTTATCCATCAGGTAGGGAAATGGGCAGACTGGGTGGGCCAAGTGGTCCTTATCTGCCGTCAAATTCTATGTTTCTAAGTTTCTATTCAGCATAAGCACTTGTGCAATGCAGCCTGGGACTTTTGAATATAAGACCCGACATATTTTTCTTGTAATCACAAAAAAAAAAAAAAAAAGGTTACTGGAATGATATTTGCAATATTATTTTCTTGATGTATTTACTTTGTAGCCAGAAACATTTGTAAATTCTGATATTAATTTTAAAAGTGCAGGTAGTAATTTAAGGCCATCTGGAAAAATACCAAAACATTGCCAGTGTAAATTAATAGCATGTGTTCTGCAATTTACGTCTTAATACATGCTATATTGCTAGATTGTCCAATAGCCATTGCAAATGACTCTATATAAAGTGCATATAGTAGTGGAGACAGTGGGCATCCCTGCCTTGTGACTCTATGTAGTAAAATACTTTCTGACATCTCCTTATTTGTGCACACTCTGGCAAAGGGTACATTGTATTTTAATTTAATCCAGTGGATGAATGTATTACTAAAGCTGACCTTAGATAGCCTCCAGAGACTATACAAAGAGACCCTGCTAAAGGCTTTCCTGGCATGCAGGGCAATCATAACAGCTCAGTCATCTTTAGTGTGTATTAAATTGAGAGGTCTTCTAATACTGGGCCCTATGCACTATGGGAGCAGAGTGGCCACACGCATGTATCTTGGGTGCACAGCCACTCCAGTCCCTACATGCCCCCCTTACAGGATGCACAAAGGGGGGCATGCAGCACCTAAATGTCTGATCTCCCAGCCATGCAAAGATCAATGTGCCAGGGGTGGGTGACGGGCATGCCAGCACAACGTTCCATGCACCATGGTGCATACTGCTGGCCACAGGGGGCACAGGTTACAGCAGGGAGAATCATGCTGTGAGCTCTCTACATGCCCCATAAACACAGCAGAAGTCACCTGACAACAGGTTGAGTAGCCCACCCACACTCTGAGGCCACTGCATATGGCTGCCCAGTGCATCCCACCTGCCCCAGCATGCATCGGTCCCCCTTCCCCAGATACCCCAACACAGAGGCACAGGACATGAATGCTGCCCCCGCCCCCAAACAGCACCACCTGCCCACACCCTGCTAATGGTGGAGTACAGTGCCTCCCCCAGCACTGCAGACTGCCATCCCCCCACCCCATCCTTGTGCACCTCTCCATTTCCATCGGAGGTCCAGCAGCATTGCCCACCACACACCACCACAGCCACCGACCTTTGGAAATCCTTGGGGTGCGTTGCCAACATGCACCGCACAGCATATGGGATCCACCGTGGGTTCTGGTCCAGACATCCAACTGGATGCCTGCGTGGTTCCACGACTCCATTCCTGACCACCCTCTGGAGTCCTGTACCCTGGGAGGGGTAGGGCCATGGAGAGGTGGTGGCCAGTGATGAATACCACCGGTGTGCACCTGTCCTTGGGTGAGGACCTCCACCGGTGGGTTACAAGCCTCTGGCACATATTACCCTCCCCATAATGACCAGGTCCCAGTGGGACCAATGCACCATGCCGGTGGGGGTTCAAAGAAAATGCATGCACCCTGCCCTCATAGCTGTGCACCAGTGAACAGCTGCACACATGCTGGTATGCACAGCCAACACCCACCTGTCCACGGCACCTCCCCCCCAGCGTGCAGGTGCACAGTGGTGTGTTCTGCAGTCCAGGCCTGCATCCAGTGGGATGCCCAGACCTGGTCCACGAGTGGATCCCTTGTGCCTGCATGGCATGGATGTTGGCCAATGGCACGCTGAGTGCTGATGGGACAGGGGCAGTGGGAGCCCTCTCGGCTGCCCTCGGTTCTCCCTGTGGCTCCCATCATCTGTGGTGCATGTTGCGGGGGTCTGGAGTACCCTGACATACTCACTGCAACCCATGGTGACATCCTGAGGAGGCACATAACCCATATGGCTGGGGTCTGACTGGCATACAGTGTGCCCCCTACACCCAGCAATTTGCACCTTTGTGAATGGTGTGGAGTGTGGACATGCCCCAACACACCCCCAGTGCACTTCTGGCTGTCTGGCCAGTGGAACAGCGTGTACATGTCTTGCACCCTTCCATAGTGAATACCGTGCGAGGTCAGTGAGACTCTGCAATGTGGCATTCAGACTTAGCTATGCCAATGTGCCCGGGTTACGCGGTGCATTGGCATAGTGCATGGGGCCCATTATGAGCCAGCCTCCATCCTGCAATAAAGACCATTTGATACTTGCCTATAAGACTTCTTATGACTACTTCATGTCACTTTGATAAAAGTTTGGCAATTATTTTATGATCATTATTCAGCAACCTGTCTGTGTTTTCACCTATGTAATAATACTGTGCCCTGGTTTGCAAAAGGACATTTTGCACTATTTCAGTGGCACCTTATTTTATTCTTCCCTGTTTTTTAACAATTCCCATGTTGTAGTGCAGATTCTGAAGTAGACAAAACATCATTTTGTTTAGCAAGTAAGAGTTTATCCTCAAATTCTCCAAGATCTTTATTCAAAGCTTTTAATTTTTTTATTTTGGTATGTTATTATAGTCCCTAATAGCACATTTTAAAGTTTCCCAGTAATTGTTATATGATGTATTATTATAATGTTAGTTTCTTTGAAATCATGAATAATTTTCTTAAAGAGATATAGGCATTGTCTTTTGTGAGGACTTCATTGAATTTGCATAAAGTTTCTGTCTGATTCTTGATTATTATTAACAGTAAACACTAATGGGGTATTGTCTTATATGTGTATATTGTCATAAATAAGTTCTACAATATCATAAAGTGAATCATTAAATATCAAAACTATGTTTACTCTTGACTGTGATTTGTATATAGGTGAATAAACGAATAGACCTCTGAGTTTGGATTTTATAATCTAAATGCATTCATTGAATCAAATTCTTTAATCAAATTGGTAAGATTAATAGCCATTTTTTTCTTGTACTCCTTTAATCCTAACATTCTGTCCAAATTATTTAAAGTAGTTTTGATGTTGCCCATTACAGTGTATGGCGCCAAAAGCCAAGCCAGATTTAAAAATAGACTAATGAAAATGTTGAGTCATCATATGTGGGTGTGTATATGTCAGTCAATGTATTTAATTTTCCTCCTATATCATAACTAACAATAGCAGATCTTCCCCCATATCATTATATCTTTTTTCTATCTTAGATACATAGATACATAGACAGTGTCGGCAGATAAGGGCCTATGGCCCACCCAGTCTGCCCATTTAAGTTTGTAAGTTCAGTTTACGTTTTCCAGGAAGTCTGTTGCCCCTTACCCCTGACCTCCAGAATTCCTTTATGTCTATCCCATGCATTCTTAAATCCCGTGATTGTTTCAGCCCCCACCACTTCCTCTGGCAGGGTGTTCCACTTGTCCACCACCCATTCTGTGAAGAAATTCTTCCTCCGTTTCCTCTGAATCGTCCTCCTCCAACTTCATCCCATGCCCTCTAGTCCTGGAACATCTTTTCGGCTTAAAAATAGTGCATTCCTGCACCCTGTTCCTCCCTGTAAGATACTTGTATGTCTCTATCATATCCCCTCTCTCCCTTCTCTCCTCCAGGGAGTACATGTTCAGTGCCTTCAACCTGTCCTCATAGGACCTGTGATGCAATCCATGCACCATCTTTGTTGCCCTCCTCTGAACCTTCTCTACCCTGTCTATGTCCTTACTAGGTAAGGTCTCCATAACTGCACAGTGTACTCCAGGTGCGGCCTCACTAGTGTCTTGTATAGTGGAATTATGACCTCCCTTTTCCTGCTGGTGATGCCCCTGCCTATGCATCCCAGCATCCTATTTGCTTTACCTGCTGCCTTGTCACACTGTTTCCCTGCCTTGAGGTCATCTTCACCTTTAAACTTTTTTTGAGAAAATTATTGTTAGTCAATGGTGATGCAGTCATACAGGACCAACAACATCTAGTTAATACTTTTAATAAACACTTTTGTTCAGTTTGTAGTAAAAATGATACAAGATGAGGTACTAAACAGTCCAAATAGTACCCCAATAAGTTTAGAGTACATGAGGTTTTGTCTGTTTTAAAAACACTTAACAGTAAGGCTTCTCCGGGCCTTGACAGAATCCATTCAAAATTTATCAAGGAGTTGTTATCAGTTCTACACTACCCTCTCACTATTCTGTTTAATAAATCTATCCTTGATTCCTTACTGGGCAAGTCCCAAATGACTGAAGGAGAACTATTGTCATACCAATTCATAAGAAAGGCAGTAAGAACCTAGTAGCCGACTATCGCTCCATTAGCTTAACCTCTCATGTTTGTAAAGTATTGGAAAAGCTTTTGAAGCAATGCCTTGATATTGAGCAGTGTACTCTGGGATTTGTTGATCATACACAGCATTGGTTCAAAACTGGGAGATCTTGCACTACTAATTTGATTTCCATTTATGAAAATATCAGCACAAGACTTAACCTTGGAATCCCTGTTGATGTTGTACTACTAGACCTAAAAAAAGCATTTAATAAAGTTCCCTAACACAAACTTCTTGAAAAATTGAACAAAATGGGGTTTAGTTTCTACCTTCTGAAATGTGTAGGAAACTGGCTGACACAGAGAACCCAGCAAGTTAGAATTGGTAACAATCTTTCTGAGGAGGGAATAGTGAATAGTGACATCCTGCAGGGACCAGTATTGGGGCATACACTTTTTGTTCTCTTCATCAGTGATCTACAAAATAACATCACAAATCATTTAATTAAATTTGCTGATGACACCAAACTTGATGGTGAAGTTGATACTGATATTAAACAACCACGTCTGAAAAATAACTTGAAACAAATCTAATTATGGGCAACAATAAACAAGATGGAATTTATTTGCGACAAATGCTCAGTCCTACATTTTGGGTGAAATAATCCCCTTGTTTCCTACAAGCTGAATAACTGCATACTTAACCAAATACATAATTACCATGCTCTTGGTATTATAGTAAATAACTCATTGTCATCTTCCTCACACTATAAAAAAGTTGTTCAAACCTCAAATAGACTGTTACAGAATATAAAGAAATCTTTTATCTCAAGAAATGAACAGTGTATTCTACCATTGTACAGAACTTATGTTAGACCTTATCTAGATGACAGGTCTTCTTTTTGGTCACCATACCTGAAGAGTGATATTAAGTTGTTGTGGAGTGTTCAGAGGAGAGTTAACAAACTGATTCCTCGGCCCAATAATAGGGTCTATGGGAATTGTTTACTGGAGTTAAACTTGGTTTTCCTCAAGGATAAGAGACTGTGTGGCAACTTTTATTCTTTTTTTTAGATTGTACATAATCAAGATTTATCGGGTCAGTGTGGTCTATCTTTTAGTGATAGACCTTCTTATCTAAGATCGCATAATAAACAATTGAAGGTAAAGAACTGTTATACAAAGAAACATGCTAACTATTTTACTATTAGAGCAACAGAAGTTTGGAATGCATTACCTCAGGACTTAGTGGATATTACAACATATGATAAATTTTAACTTGAGTTACATAAGTATTTAAGGCTTAAGTCCTCTTGACAAAATTTGCTTTCTAGGAGTGGGAGACGGACTTGATGGGTCATTGGCCTTTTCTATCTAATGCTAACTAAATATACTAAGTAACTAAGTTACCCATATTGATTCTTTTTTATATGATGCATAAAAGCCCTATCCTCCATACATATTCAAAAAAGTATTTAAAAACTTTTTTCAAAGAAAATGAGTCTCCTGGAGAGTAACACATGCCATTTTGTGTTATTTAATGAAAGATATTAGTGAATGAGCAACATCTGAAACTAGTCACTCTTTCTAGCAACAAGAATAATAGCTGATCCTGGCAGCTCTGGGAGTCAGGCCAGTTGAATTCTGCCACAAAGGATGATGATGTCCCTCTGAAATAGAAGCTGTGGTTGTCAACTCAAGTCTTCAATGAGCTGGAGTAGCAGGAGTTGGGCAAACAGCCACTTTTCTGTGAGCTCCAGTCAGAAGCTATTGCAAGAAGTAGGTGGGGCCATCAGTGAATGGCTGGCATTTACAACCAGCTTCTTGTTCTGACAACAAGAGTAACAGCTGATCCTGGTTCCTTTGGGAGAAGAGGCAGTCAGACTCTACCAAAAAGGATGTTTTCCCTCTGAAACAGAGACTGTGGTTGCCAGTTACAGTTTGTAATCTGCTGGAGTGGCAGGATGCTGACAAAATATCCCCTTTTCTGTGAGTACCAATGAGGAGCTCTTGCCAGAGGTGGTCAGGGCCATTGGCTTGTCCTTCTAGACTTTGGCCTAGTGGTCCTCTGCTATGGTCCTTGACCAAAGGGACATAGATTATGAATAACAGAGTGGGGGGGGAGATGACAGCATGGGGTGGCCTTCAGCAGGAGGTGGTGCACCCCTGGTATGACACCCTAAATCACACTATAGTGGAAAATTAAGTATACTGAAAGGTTACTATCTGTGGTTCTGAAATTTCCAAATGGCAACAACCAACATAAACACCTTTAGCACAGTAAGTAATTCAGTGGGCTACATAGTATTACTACTACAAGATGATTAAGCTAAAGTGGGAGTAAAAGTAGGATTAACTGGAGAAAACAAATTAAAGATGAAGGGGGTTATACTGGATATATTTCTATTGAAGCGTTACATATTTCAAATTGTAGTATATATTGTGTTCAGTAACTTAATGTACACTGAAGCTGGTGTACTTGCTTAGGTATGGTATATGGGTATATTTTGCAGTATATTGGGTAACCTAGGTATACCCTATCTGGGTATTACCTTATTTTTGGTTTCATCACATAGCTTTTATTATGTCATTGAATTGTTCTATTATTGTACTGCCATTTAAATGTTAGACTGCTCTTAGCTATTGTGGTTGACTTCTTAGTTAGCTAAGTAAGTATCCTAGCTGCCCCCATCTTGGTATGCTCTTACTTCTCTTTCTAGTTTTGGACATAGTTTTTTCTTATTAATTAATTCTATTCTTGGTTTATTCAGTGTTTGTTACTGTTACTAATAACTGAATATCAAATACCCTAAGCAGATAGGTATAGCCTTACTCATGGATTCTGTATAGGGATGGGGTACAGAGGGGAGACAGTTGTAGAGGCTGTTGGGCAGTCTCCTCTAGGGATATGCTCTGGAGGAGTGGGCACTGCCCCATCTGCAGGACCTTGGTGGAGCTTCATACTGAGCTGGTGGCATCAAGAAAAGAAATATCTCAGCTGCATCACTAGCTCACCTGGAGCCCAGCTACCACACCCGCACTCCCACAGAGGCCCACTGGTCCAGGAGGATAGAGCGTGGTGTGGAGAGGGAGGGAAATGGGAGGCAGTGTTAGCCACAGGGAGGTTGCCAAACCCAACACCATGCAGATGGCGAACTACATTGCACCACTAGTGAAGTCTCAAGTGCCTGATTCCACTCAGGGGACTTTGAGTCAGTTGGAGTAAAATGAGAAGATAAACAGGAACATGTCTACTAGGAGAGTCTTAGTGGTCAGGTACTCAATGATTAGGGGTGGCGCGACTGTAGTGGGAGGAGAGTTGAATGGGGGTGTGGCCACGTGCCTTCCCAGTGCATCAGCCATCTGGGATTTAGATATGGCAGAAGATGGCAGAAAGGAGGGTGAAGTAAGTGGCATTGGTACAGCATACATGGGCACCAGTGATTTGGTAAACCAATCTGTGAAGATAGTGAAGTGGAACTTTCACAGATTGGGTGACAGTTTGATGGCAGACTCAGCCTCCCTGGCATTTTCCGATGTCCTCCCTGTGTGGGGCAGGGAGGGGAAGATGGGTTGCATAAGGGATGGTGTCAGTAGAAGAGGTACCATTTTGTGGGGCACTAGGGGGTACTTCTGGGATACTAGGCTCTTCAAGGGTGATGGACTCCACCTGACAAGAGAAGGCACTAGTGCACTGGGGCAGAGGTTTGACATCTATATTGTACAGTTGTTGTACAGTTAAACTGACTGCAGGGGATGCAGATACTAAGGGATCTACAGTGACAGAAGAGAGAAAGGGGAAGCTCCCGGGGGAAGCCAGCTAGTGCTCCCCCCATATCTGGGTCATTTTAGAAGCATAACTGGTAAAAATAAGCTTGAGGTCCAAACTGGGCTAGGAGAAGGGACAATAGAGAGAGAGGGAACACAAAGTACGCAATCACCACAGAAAAACAAGAAACTTTGAAGACTAGGAAACAGTAAGGCAGAAAGACAGGTACATATCAAAAGGGTTCAGAAGTTAGATGGAAAAGGGTCTGCCTTAATGCCAAGAGCCTGTTAAATAAAATCAGTGAGCTTCAGGCAATTATGGCACACACTGAGACTGATCTTGTTGCCATCTCAGAAACGTGGGCCTCCAAATATAATGACTGTGACCTGACATTCCCTGGGAACACAGTGTTCACAAAGAATTGAGGAAACAGCAGAGGGGGAGGCCTAGTCCTTTTTGTCAGGGATGGTGTTGAGACTGTGGAAGATGGGGGCATTGGGGTAGTAATGTGGAGACAGAGTCAATGTAGGTGCAGCTCACTGCATCCTCAGGCAAGAAACTACAGTTGGGGGTGATCTATGCACCACCATGGCAGGGGAAGGAAGGGACAGGGAGCTTGGGGAAGAACTAGAAAAGGGAGTGGCAAAGGGGGTAGTAGTAGTAGTAGTGGGTGATCGGAACTTGCCAGGTATTATTTGGGATGTTCCAGTGGGCAGGAGCACCAGAAGTCAAGTCTTGCTGGATACATTCCATGACTGTCTCCTGGTGCAGCTAGTTAAGGAACCCACCAGGCAGGCTGCCCTTGTTGATATGGTGCTCACCAACTCAGGTAGGAGTTGTGAGATCAGGGGATCAGGGCAGCTACTAGGGAACAGTGTCCAGGCTTCATTTGGTTTATAGTGTTGCTCGGATAATGCCCCCATGGATCCAACTGGTCTCTGTCAGTTGGCGGCACAATCCAGGTGGGATCCAACCCAGGATCTGGCTGAATTCAGATGCTGATTGAAGATCGGATCCTATGTTATCCAAAGCTGGATCCAGGAATCTGACACCAGATTCAGGGATTTGACACTGCATCCTGGCACTAGATTCAAGGATCTGGCACCAGATAACGTGGGATCCGACCTGGATCCAGGAGATCAGATCCATGGTCAGATAGCTGCTACTATCTGACAGATCCACTATCCTGCCAAAGTGGCAGAAATTTGGTGGATCCAGATTGCTCAGGATACTATCCGAACAACACTACTGGTTTGTACTGGCTTTTGGGATTGGCAAGCCCCAGTCAAGAGCTGAGGTCCTTGATTTCAAAATGGTGGATTTCAACAGGTTTAGGGAGTTGTTCCAGGACAAGTTAGCTGGGGTAGACAGCATAGGAGATGTGGAAGAGATGAGGAGTAATAAAGGGACCATTATTGAGGCATCTAAGTTATGCATAAAAATGGTAACCAAAAGTAACAAGTGCAAAAGACCATTATGGTTCTCGGTTAGGATTCAGGCAGCAGTGAGGGCTGAAAGAAGTGCCTTCATCGGGTGCAAAGAAGAGCAGGGGAGGAATAATGGGGAGAATATTTAGAAATAAGGAGGCAAAGAGGGCAGTTTGGCTGTCTCCTCAGCTTAGAATTTTGACTACCCTTGGTATTTTTAAATATAGTTTAAAAATCATAGGTATGTACTGAGTGAAAGAACTTGCATTCATAGCGCTCGTCAACTAAATAGATTCCCCAGATTTTTTGTAGGAGTCCAGTTTCAGTTTGAAACTCTCCATTGATGGGCTACCTATCACTTCCAGGAGAAGTGCATTACGTGATGACACCACCCTTTGATTAAACCACATTTTTCTTCTCCAAGTCCTACAGTTTTCACTTTTTAATTGCAGAGGCTTTGCCCTAGTGGAATATTTTTGGTTGTAGAATTCTAAGCCAAGTCTCTCCCATAAATCCTGATCACTAAGAGCCCTAAACAACATGCACTTATCACCCCTCAATCTCCTGTACTCCAGAGAGTATAGCCCCAAGATTAGTATTGCAGGAACAATCTATTTGTACTTGTTATTAGCTGACTTTGTGTATATTAGTTTATTTTGTCTTGTTACCACAATGACTTGGGACATTCTATAAATGAGATTTGATTCTCATAGAACATATCCTGTATCTTTTGTTACGTTTATATAAATAAAAAATAAGAAGGGAGGCTAAAGCTGACACTGAACATCATATTGTGGAGGGGGTCAAGAGTGGAGAACTACAATTCTTCTAGTATATTAGGGAAACAAGGAAGAAAGCAGGGAGAAGTGTCAGGCTGAGGGGGGTAGGGTGATTTAGGAGGATGTGCAAAAGGCTGCTGTCCCTAATGATTACTTTTGTTCTGCCTTTACAAGGGAAGACAAGGGCCCTTGTCAGATAGTGGCACTGAAGCAGCCATAAAGGGGGTCCCGGAGATGAGGTAGCCAGTACTTAAATGCAAAAGGGTTCAGCAAGGGCTATCAGCCTTAAAGATAAAAAAGGCTGTGGGACTGGATGGGATGTAGCTGAGGGTGCTTAGGAAATTGGCAGTAGAACTCGCTGAACCCTTGGTGGGACTGCTAAACAGCTCATTACAGACATGGGTCTTTCCAAAAGACTGGAGGGTAGCAGACATAGATCTACTCCATAAAGGGGTAGGAAAAGGAACAAGTGGGGAACTACAGACCAGTTAGTCTTACCTCTGTAGTAGGGAAGCTGATGGAATCACTTGTCAAAGAGGCCCTTGAGGACTACTTGGGGAGCAGTTGGCTCCAGGATAGTAAACAGCATGAGTTTGTGGAAGGGATGTCTTGTCAGACTATCCTGATAGTTTTCTTTCACTGGCTGATGAAGGCATCAGGTAGTGGCCACACTGTGGATTTATTTTAATTTGACTTCATCAAGGCTTTTGAACCAGTGCCTCATAGATGACTGCTGAAGAAGATGGAGGGCCTTGGTGTGGCTAAGAACATAGTAAGATGGGTAGGTAACTGGCTAGAGAAGAGAAAAGAGTGGATTGTGGTTAATGAGGTCAAATAAGAGGAGAGGGAGATCATGAATACCGCAGGGATCTGTCCTGGGTGTGGTCCTCTTTAATATGTTCATCAGTGGCATTGGAGAAGAATTCGGGGCATGTTGTGTCTCTTTGCAGACTACACTAACCTCTGTGGGAGGGTGAATAGCAATGGTGGAATCAGGGAAAGGCAGAAATCTGCAAAGATTAGAGAGTTGGTCTAAGGTTTGGCAGGTGAAATCCAATGCCAACAAACTGCAAGGTGATGCACCTAGGGAAGAATAACTACAGGACAGAGTACTGACTGGATGGGGTGAGACTTAGCACTAGGACTGAGGAACAGGACCTAGGAGTTATCATTGCTGACGCCCTCAAACAATCAAGCTAATGCAACAAGGCCTATGGTAAGGCAAATATGATGCTGGAATGTACAGTATTGAGAGGGGTACTGTCAGCAGAAGAAAAGAGTTAATACACACTTTTAGAGTCTCAGAAGGGTAGGCTCGGGGTGGGTCAGAAGTTGATCAGCTGGGTGGCAAACTGGTCAGTGGGCAGAAAACAGAGAGTGGTGGTAAATGGTATACAGTTAGAAGAGATGCAAGTCACAAGTGGGGTACCTCAGGGATCAGTCCTGGGGCCAGTCCTCTTCAATATCTTCATCAGTGGCATTGCAGATGGACTGAAGGGTAAAGTTTGTCTGTTAGCAGATGACACCAAGATCTGAAACAGAGTAGATGATCAAGATGGGGTGGGCAGAATGAGAAGTGATCTGGATAAACTGGCAAAATGGTTAGAAGAGTGGCAACTGGGGTTTAAGGCACAGAAGTGCAGGATCATGCACATAGGGAAAAGAAACTCAGAAGCCTCCTACAGGTTGGGAGGGGAGATACTGGCAATCACAAAAGAAGAAAGAGACTTGGACATCATCATCACAGGTGACCTGAAATCATCCAAGCAGATGACTAAAGCAGTAGGTAAGGCAAGGGGGATGCTGGGGTGTATTAGTAGGGGTATCACAAGTCGTAACAGGGAGGTAATAATCCCTCTTTACAAGACACTGGTTAGGCCCCATCTGGAGTACTGTGTGAAGTACTGGAGGCTGCACCTGCACAGTATAAGGGTGTTAACAAAATGGAGGCATTCCAGAGAAGGGCAACCACGATGGTGCGGGGACTGCATCAGAAAACATATGAGGACAGATTAACGGAGCTCAATATGTATACCCTACAGCAAAGGAGAGAGAGAGAGAGCGAGATGATATGATCAAAACATTTAGACATCTTAAGGGCATTAACAAGGTAAAAGAGTCTAACATGTTTCAATATAAGAAAAATAGCAGGACAAGAGGACACAACACAGGATTAGAGGGAGGCTGATTAAGGGGTAATGTGAGGAAGTTCTTTTTCACAGAAGGGGTGGTGGATGCATGGAATGGCCTACCTCAGAAAGTGGTGGATATGAATACAGTGCAGAGCTTCAAATAGGCATGGGACAAGCATACGGGAGCAATACAGATGAGGATGAATAGATAGGCCATAGACAGAGTAAAGGCCTACAGCACATTCATAAGGTAGAAAAAGAAATGGGCAGACTGGATGGGCCTTACATAGAAACATAGAAACATAGAATTTGACGGCAGATAAGGACCGCTTGGCCCACCCAGTCTGCCCATTTCCCTACCTACTGGATAAGCTGCAGATCCTAGTTAACCAGCAGCCTACTTCTTCCTACCCCCACCCCCTAGAATTGCCTTATGACTGTCCCATGCATGCTTGAATTCCACCACTGATTTTGACTCCACAACCTCCTCCGGAAGGCCGTTCCATGCATCCACAACCCTCTCTGTGAAAAAATACTTCCTTAAATTACCTCTGAGCCCCCCCATCTTCAGATTGTGCCCTCTTGTTCTTGCACACCTCTTTTTTTGAAAGATGCTACCCTCTTGGACTTTGTTGATTCCCTTGAGGTACTTGAACGTTTCTATCATGTTCCCCCTCTCCCTCCTTTCCTCGAGGCTATACATATTAAGCTCTTTCATCTCTCTTCATATGACTTCCGGTGCAGACCCTGCACCATTTTGGATGCCCTCCTCTGGACAGCTTCCATCCTGTCTATGTCTTTGGAGATTGGGTCTCCAGAACTGCACACAGCACTCCAGATGGGGTCTCACCAGCTTTCTGTACAGAGGGATAATAACTTCCTGTTTTCTACTGGTGATGCCTCTCCCTATGCATCCCAGTATCCCCCCAGCCCTCCTTGCTGCCCTCTCACATTGCTTGCCCACCTTTAGGTCATCTGATATGACTACCCCAAGTCCCTTTCCATTTTTGTTGTTGTTAGTATCTCACCCCCCATTGTGTACTCTTCCCTTGGGTTTTTGTTTCCCAGGTGCATTACCTTGCACTTCTTAGCATTGAATCTAAGTTCCATACATTTGACCATTCCTCTAACCTTGCCAAGTCCTTCTCATTCTTTCCACCCCACCCTGTGCATCAACTCTGTTGCAGATCTTTGTGTCATCTACAAAGAGACATACTTTTCCTTCCAGTCCTTCTGCAATGTCGCTTATAAAGACATTGAAGAGGACCGGTCCTAATACTGAACCTTGCGGTACCCCACTAGTAACCGTCCTTTCTTCTGAGTGGATTCCATTTACTATTACTCTCTGTGTCCTATTCTCCAGCCAATTCTTTACCCAGGCTGTCATCTTGGACCCACTCCCAGGCTGGCTAACTTGTATATTAATCTTTTGTGTGAGACTGTGTCAAATGCCTTGCTAAAGTCTAGGTAGGCCATGTCCACAGCCCATTCCTGATCTACTACTTTGGTCACCCAGTCAAAGAAATCTATCAGATTCGTCTGGCATGACCTTCCCACTGTGAATCTATGCTGCCTAGGGTCCTGTGCCCCTCTGGCCTCTAGATACTCAACAATTCTTTCCTTCAGAAGTGATTCCATCATTTTCCCTATCACTGAGGTTAAACTAACAGGTCTGTAGTTTCCTGCTTCTGCCTTGCTCCCACTTTTGTGAAGGGGGAATCACATCTGCCCTCCTCCAGTCCTCGGGTACCACCCCATCCTCCCATGATTTGTTAAAAAGGGTAGTCAGTGGTGTCACTAGTTCTACCCTTAGTTCTTTTAGAATTCTGGGATGAATCCCATCAGGCCCCATTGCTTTGTCCACCTTCAGTTTTAAGAGTTCTTTCAGAACCCTTTCTTCTGTAAATGGGCTGGTATCAACTTCTGTATCCAGAGTGTTTCTACTGTTTGTTTTATGCACCTCCCCCCTCTTCATTTGTAAATACTGAGCTAAAATATTTGTTTAGTATCTCTGCCTTTTCACAGTCTCCCTCTGCCTTCAAGATCACAAGGACAAGAGTCCTTATCTGCTGTCAGCATCTATGTTTTATATAGATCTTTGGTTAGTCTGCACTTGGAGTACTGTGCTCAGTTCTGGGGTCCTCACCTCAGTAAAGACAAGGATGGACTGGCAATGGTGCAGGAAATGGTGACAAAGACTCAGGGCCAACAGGGTAGGTCTTATGAGGATCGTCTCAAGGCACTGAACATTTACTCACTGGAGACCAAATGGGATAGGGGAATTATTATAGATAGCTTCAAGTTCCAGAAAGTAATGAACAAGGTGAACTATGGAGAAATATTTACCATAAGTGACAGTTCAAGATCACAAGGACACGAGTGGAAACTAGCAAAGGGGGGGTTCAAGAAGGTTGTGAGTATGTATTATTTTATAGAACAGGTGGTAGAACCATGGAACAATCTACCAGCCAAGGATGTGGGCATCAGAAATATTAATGGTTTCAATCATGGTTGGGACAGAATGAAGGGTACAGTGGTTACCTACGGTGACAGTAACAGGGAGGGGAATAAGAGGAGGTTACCCAGGGTGACAGTAACAGGGAGGGGATTAGGAGGTGGTTAGGGAGAGCTAGAAACCTTTATAGGCACTAGGTCCTGCGGTTAGATAGGGAACCATGGGCAGAGTGAGGTAGACATCAGTCTTTTTCTTCCGCAGTTTTCTACGTTTCTATATTTCTATATTAATTTTCAGATTTTTACTTGGTCATGAACTCCTTTTACTTTTCAAAATCTATATTTTTTTCATTCATTCTTGTATGTATTTTCCTTTGTGTGACTCCATGAAGCTAAAGTTCAATTTGCCCCCAGCAAGCTCCTATATAATTTGTTCTCAGGCTTATTGTTATTTAATCTGATGTGCCCAGGACAATCTCTCTATCCTAGTACAAATAAATTATGTATCACACAGGGTCCCAACTGTATATTCTATTTATGCAACAGGGCAGTTAGCAAATCTGTGTGAGAATTGTTTTTGATGTTATTTAAAAATTAAAAAAATACAGTGCAGTTTCAGTGATCTATTTGTTGTTACACTTCATGGTCTGGTTACTATGGGTTACTAAGATGCTAAAGACACTCCAACGTGAAATTCTGAACATTTTCAGCTCAATATGGCAATGGGTTTTAGTGAGCAGTGAGACAGGCAACTGGCATGGGAGGGTTGCCATTTATTTTTTATTTATTGTAAGGGAATTTTTGAAAACAAACTTGTGTAGTTACTTTTCTTATTGAAGCTAGGCCATGTTGAGTCTGTTTTTGGAGAACAAGCAAGAGTCTATTTTCAGAGTGAGCAGCAAAATAGCCAGTGTAGTTTGGTGGTGGTTCATGAGTAATGTACATGTGCAGCTTGGCAGTGTTTCTGGAGGCTATATGAAGAGACCATGTATTGTGTTTTCAATCTCGTATCTCCTGTGTTGAATAGGGGGAAATGCAAGGGCGTCATTTCAGCAAAATCATAGGGGTAGCAAGGTGGGGGAGGGGCACAATGTGGGCAGGGCCACGGAGTGGGTGGGGCCATAGAGGGTGGCATTTGCAATTCCCAATTCTAATAAGTGTACCCATCAGCTGTCACCACCACTGGCCTGTCACTCACCATCTCTTAGGACTTGCCTAGTCCCCAGTTGCTCCGTGGTGCACCCCAGGGTGAGATCACTGGGTCTGGCTACACCCTGGCAGAGACCAAAACCTCAATTTGGGGGAAGAGCCTGATTGGTGGGTGTGGGGCCTGTAGGGTACCAGCATCATCCTGCTGCCCTACCATTTTTTTTTCCATGATTTGTTACTCACTCATCTCAGAGTCAGTGGTGACAACTTCACATGAATGTGTGCAACAAACATGTAGAAGCCGGTAACTCACCCACTGCAAGTGCTGGCCACTATGAGGGCTTCCATGCTACCGTAGGAGGTGCTTGTGTGGTGGCACAGACAAGTCCTCTCCTTCAGAGAAGGCTAGAGTCTGCTGGGATGCTGGAGCTCTCTTCCTCGGATTGTCCCTCCAGTCACCTGGGCTCGATCCTGAACCATGGGCCACCAGCGTCACAAGCAGCAGCCCTTCTACTGCTCTAATGGGATAGCTCCATGATTTTATCATACTTATTGTGTGCATCTCACAACCTTTTGAAAGATGGGATAGAGAAACCAGCTCATTGGCAGACTGTGACGCTGGGGGCCTGAGTTCGGGAGTGAGTTTGGATCCTCGGGGGCAAGTTGGAGGAAGGAAGAAGAGGAGGAGGTGGAGGATAGGAACATACCAGAAGATGCTTCCCTCCAGAGAGAGAGGGTCACTGCCTTGGCTGCAGTGCTGTCTCCTAGGTGACCATGAGTGGCAGCGCAGTGATAGGCGGGCAGGAAAGGGATGTTATCAGCAGAGTGCATGGGTATCATGCCATTTTGTGCATCACTGCTTTGCTCCCCCCAGCATGTTGATAACCTGTGCAAGAAAGGGAATGAAACAGCCACAGTGTTCAAGGCAAAGGACCCCGGTACCTCCGCTCCTTGTTTGTCCGTCATGTGACTACCTGAAGAGACCTGGGATGTTTGAGGGTCTATCCCCCATGTCTTTCACACAACCCCAGTGAGGGGGTAAGCCAGGGCATCATTAAGGAGCAGTGGTGGCATAGAAACATGGGTGAATCAGCCTGTGCTTTCAGGCTCCTGACAGAGTGAGCACTGGAGTAGAAGTATGTGAAAAAAAAATTCCACAGGTGAAAAGTGAGTGGAATGTAAGTGAAAATCTGACTTTTGTGGAAATTCCACCTGCGCTGCCCAGTTGACCAAAATAAATAAAATAAAATTAATCCCAGGTAGCTAGTGGTCCCTCCCTCCCCCCACCCTATCACCTGCCTGCCCGATGTGTATTAAAAAAAAACAACCCTGGTGGCTAAAGGTCCCTTCCCCTGCCCATTCAATGTGTATTTTAAACAAAACAATACTGGTGGCTAGTGGTCCCTCCCTCCAACCGATCATCCGCCCCCTCCATGTCCAACAGTAGTCAATAGACATTTAACCTCCATCCCTATCCCTCATATGTTAAAGAATATGCCTTCCCTAGTTGTCTAGTGAACCCCCATCCCTCCCTAGTCCTGATCCCCAGTATGTAGTAGTTTTTATTTTTAGCTAATTCCTTGGTGGTCTAGTGGCCCCCTACCCCTCAACCCAGCAGGTTGTGTCCCACCCAGCACCCCCCATCTCAAACCAGAGTGGGCCACGAACACAGCCCTCCACTCTCCTCCATGGCTGGCAGCCCTCTGAGATGTGAATGAATATGTGGGGGTGGGTGGAGGCAGGTGTGACACTACCAGCCGGAGAATAGGGGCACTTAAGTTTAAAAATAACACTACATGCTGAGAGATTAAGACAGGATGGGAAGGAGGAGGTTCATTAGACCACCAGGAAAATATTTTTTAATATGTGGGGATAGGGATGAGGGGGTTACATGCCAGTTGACTACTGCTGGACATGGGAGGGCCGAGGTGGGGTTTGGGACCATTAACCACCAGGGTTGTTTTGTCTAAAATACCAGCACTCTCTTAACCTTGGCCATCCCCCTTTAACCTTATACTCCCATCCCATATCACAGACTCTGACTCAGCAACAGCAAGCAAAAGCACAGTTTTTTTTTTCTTTATTGTTGCCTACCTCACTGCTTTACTGTTCTTCTCCTTCAGGCTTCTGGTCAATTCTCCAGATCCATCTGATCATCTGTCCTAACTCCTGTCCCAGACTAGTCCCACGTCGTCATCGTGTCTCCAACTCAGCCTGCGCTCCTGCTGCTCCAGTCCCGACTGTCATCTCTGGCCTAGAGTACTACGCTGGCCCGGTGCCCGGCTGCCTGCCCAACCGATTAAAATAAAACCCAAAATCTTACACCTGCCCCTCCTAGATCCACTTTCCTGGTGCTTCCTCATCATCTCAGCCTGCCTGCCCCATGCATTGACGACTCCTGTGACCGTAGAATTGGAGATCACGACCGTGAACTGACGACAAAGAAGCCGAAGTTGTTCAAACTGTCTACTCCCGGTCTCCTGCCTCAAAAGTGATACCCTGTCTGCTCTGCTGTGCTCGCACCTACAGGCTTCTCCTGCTTTTCGTGACGTTCCCTTGGTTTGTGTGTCCACCACGTCATGACTAATCCCGCCCACTGCACCGGCCTTCCTGAATCCTAGCCAATTGCGGTACCAACCCTATCTCAATAATGTACACTGGGACTTAGAGTTTTAGGGCATCCTGTCACCGTGGAGGGGGTGAGGCGGACACTCAGGGGAGGCAAAAAAAAGTGTTTTCTTTTTAAATTTGACTGGCCAGTGGCAGCAAATGGCCAAGTGTCCATAAGCCATGGCAAGGGCAGACAGGAGTCGCAAGCCCTGTCATAGCAGTCGCAACATTTTCATAGGGGTTGCGAATGTGACCCCTGGCGACCCCTAAATGACGCCCCTGGGGAAATGGGAAATGTGGTGGTGGTAAGTAGATGAGTTTGATTTGGCTGGTGAGTGAATGTATGAATGGGTGGGTTCGATGAAACACAGAACAGTTTAGACTTGGAGAGCTGGCTGAAATTACTCCTGAATGGAAAAACCAACAAAAGGTACTTTAACTTAATAATCAGTTTGGAAAAACTGCCATGTAATTATATTGAAAATGACTGTTAGAAGTAGCAGGTTACATGAGATCGGAGTGGCACAGACACTGCCAAAGCAGTATGTGTGTGTGTTGGGGTCAGGGTGCAGGGTGGCATGACAAATAGTGGGTGGTGCAGCTGGATGTCAAAAAAGAACATATACAAACAACAGAAAAGTGTTTTGCTATGTTTTTGTTCGTTTCTTTTGAGAAAAGAATGACTTACGTAAGCAGTAAGAAGCTGGCACATATTGAGATATTCTGTCTTCAGTTTATTTCTGAGCTAGAACATGAAAGGCTGTGTAAGTGTGCTGACTGGACAGGCCAGGGTAGGGAAGGCAATAATGTGGCAACTATTGAGAAATACATGACTGTTTTGATAAATGCATTTATCTCACTGCTCTTGATTTTGCAGTGAAATAAAAAATGTATGTAAACTGATTAGTATTTACATCTACTGTATATACCTACCTACCTACCTATCTATCTATCTATACTGTACTATATATATATATATATATCAATCAATCAATCTTTAATTATAAAGCACAAGTCCAGTAGATCAAAGCGCTTATACAACTCGAATATTAAAACAATAACATAAAACATGCAGACACCACTAAAACTTCAGCAGGTTCTTAAAAACAACACAAACTATTTAAATAAGACCAGTAAAAACTAATCCAAAAGATAAGTTTTAAGAGCTCTTTTGAAGCTCTCAACAGTCAGACAGTCTCTAACCTGACAAGGTAGAGAGTTCCACAAGGTAGAGGCCATAAAAGCAAAAGAACGGGACTCAGAGGTCTTAAGTTGAACTCTGGGAACCTCTAGCAATCCCTCAGTGGAGGAGCAGAGTGGGTGGAAGGGGTGGTAGGGATGAAAGAGATCTTACAAGTACCACGGTCCCTGTCTGTGTAGGGCATTATAGGTCAGTCAACCGACCTTGAAGGTGATACACCACTGTATTGGCAGCCAGTGCAAATCATGGAGCACAGGTGTGATATGACAAGATCTTGGTAAGTCAGTCAACAACTTGGCTGCTGCATTCTGCACCAGCTGCAAGCAGTGAATATCAACCCCTGTAGGTAGAAGGCATTGCAGTAGTCAAGGTGGAAGGTCATAAAGACGTGAACCAGAGTTGGAAGATTGTCGGGCAGGACCAGGTGCTTAATCCGGGAGATATTCCTTAGATGGTAAAAGGAGGTCTTCACCACAGCCGACACCTGAGATTTAAATGTCAGACCATCATCGAAGACTACTCCCAGATTCTGCACCTTTTCAGAGGTCGACTGACTATCTTTCAGCCAGAACCCGAAAGGTTGCCATACATATATGTTATATATATATATATATATATATATATATATATATATATATGTATATTTACCCTTGATGGTGCCATTATTAAGGCTATATCCTCTACTAAACATCTTGGGGTCTGGTTTGACCATCATCTTGATCTCTCGGTTCATATTGTTTCCATACACCAACAGCTCCACACCAAGCTTGGTGCATTGCACTGGAACAAAGTGAATATTCCACTTTCTGTCTGCTGAGAGATAGTTTTAAAGATGATTCTCCCTATTTGTGATTATAGTGACATCCCTTACAGAAATTTGTGCATGCTGTGTGCATGCAGAATGCATGCCACATGCTTAATTGTGCAATGTTTGCATGCAGTTCACATACACAAAGTGAACCTAAGCGAACCAGGTCTGAAAAGCAAATCAGGTTCACATGCTGCAAGCTTGACATGTGTGCAGCAGGTAAACTGGTGTGAACATCTTCTAAAAATCACATTAGGTCCACATGCTGCACACTTGCCATGTGTGCAGCAATTAAGTTGGTGCAAATCTCATCAAAAAAACACATCAGTTTCTATTTCTCATATTACTGCTGGCAATTAAAGCCATTAAAATACAGTTTTCATTGATTTCCCATTAAAATTAAATAAACTCATTAATTCTGATCATTTTGCAAGTTGTTTAATAACTTTACATTTTTGTCATTGAATTTTCATTACTTTGTAAAGTATTGTTTGCTTAATGCTTTAAACGCCTAGGATATAGTCAGCCAGCATCCCCCATTCCAAATGTACGAAGAGGGGCCTCTGTGTTGTGAAGCCTATCCTTTTTGTTTTGGACCATGCAAATCCCCATGTGCATATTTAGTGCTACAAATGTGTTTTGCCATGACTGATTCTGCTCACTTACTTTCCCTTTGTCATTCTGTATGGCGCATATAAACTATGGCCATGCTAAGCACTCTTTGTGCTGAGTAGGGTTTTGGAAGCATGCACGGTATCTCACATGTTGTCACTGAAATGAGGAACATGGACACTCAAAATGGGGTGCAATGAGGGACACTAACCCTCATGATGATCAGCACACATCCTGAAAAGTGGAGATACAGTACCTCAGAGCACAGTGGAAACTGTTGTATTTACTTGTACTGCTACCTGAGAATGAATTTCTACCATAAAGCAGGGGTGCCATTTAAGAAGGGAAGGGGGGCAGTGCTCCCCGCCCCATATTTAGATCTAGGTTGTTCTTATGGTGTGGTAATAATGGCATTAAATTTGGATTTAATATTTTGCAAAATAAGTGCCCCCCCCGGCCTGTGTGTGCTTACACTGCAGGTGCACTCCTGACTTGACTATGTCTGTATTGTGTTGTCCAGCCTCTCCACCTATTAGCAGTGGTACCATCACACATGACATGGAGGAGCTCCAGCCAAGCAAGAGCACGAGTCATGTGAGTGCGACGCTGTCTTTCCCACCACAGAGTAGAGAGGCTGCACACTACAGCTTGGAGGAGTTGATGAGCACTGAACTTTCAATAGCAGTGTTGTGGCTGCAGACTTTTGTTGGTCTACTCTTAGTAAGTCTCCATCTTTCCTGGTGGCTAAAGGGCAGGGGGTGAGCTGGAAGCTAACTCGAGACTAGGCTACACACTTACTCTACTAGGCTCACCTCGCAAAAATAAAAAACAAAAAAAAAACAGCACAGGCCCCTTTGACAGCAAGCTAGGCCTAGCAGCAGCAGTGACAGTGGTGTGGATAGCCTTCATAGGCCTTGATCAGTGCAGTGCGGCAGCATTCATGGCAGCAGCCAAGCAAGAAGCAAACAACATAGGTTGGGTGTGTTTCGTTAATGAGGTGACTTGGTTGTGGACCACGTTGGGAACCTGGGATGGTCGACTCTAGCATCCAGCTTCTGGCAGAAGGATGGAGGAGGAGCAGACTAAAAACTGGATTGGTGGCACACTGACCCAGGCTGCAGGTTCTGGCCAGATGGCCAGGTAAGTAAAAGTAAATAATATTTTTTAAAGGGGGACTGGGGAAGGAGAAAGGACTGAAATATTGATGTGTTGTTCACTTTTCTGTGCCTTTGGGCAGTTTCTTGACACGTATGGGATGGGTATTGAATGTAAAGGAGTCAGGGAGAGAAATTGGGACAAAGTTGTTTTTTTTCTTGGGGGGGGGTCAGAACATCAGCCAGGAAAAAAATTGGTTAATAACTTTGTGGGTTTAAGCCCAAATCTGATGCACTGCTCTGGGGTATAGACAGATGAATTTTATGCATTTTAATTTTTCTTGATTTGCATATCACTTTTCAGTCACAACAAATAAGTTTTGCCTTTTAGAGGCGTTCCAGATATTCTAGAGCTTATCACCTAGGTGCTAACTAGCATCTGGCCTCCACTGGTTGTTGGCTTCCCCCTGCTGAAATCAGAAATGGTGCCCCTGCCCTAAAGTCTAAATTTATAGGACATCCGCTGTGTGAGCAGCATGTTTCCCATGAGGGATTGATGAGGAACAGAGCATTTTTCAGGGGTAAAATGAGGGCTGTCACTTGCATTCAGGGACAGTTAAGCAGTATGGTATGCATAGACTATCGGAGCCCCACTATGGTCAAGCTTACCCCCCCCCCCGTGAAGCTGACCTCCACATCAACATACTCAGGCACATTATGACATAGGGTAAGGGAGACTGCAGGGGTGTTCACTGTTGAAATGAATGGGGGTATTTTTTTTATTACTATTGTATACATTACTGATAGAGAGTTGGAGATTAATGAAGACCAGTGCTTGACTAACAAGAGACTTGTTAGTAGAACAGTAGCCTTCATTATTCTCCAACTCACCATCATAATGTATAACATAGTAATACAAAATAACTCCATTCATTTTAAGGGGGTACGACTACACCCCAGCACTCTGATCCATGGACATCATCTCTTAAAGGCTCCTGCCTCTGGCTCCCTAGTACTCAGGTAAGAGACTCTCAACTTATATCTGTACTTGGTGGATTGTCTATAGCAGCATGGCCATACCTGTTGCAGTGTGTGTGCATGGGGGGGGGCGTCTGGCCATGTGGGTGGGTGTCGAGTTATTGCAACTTCTGTGTTTGTAACTTAAAGTCTGTTTGCGTTGAAGCATTCAAAGCTATGGAGACACAACAGTAGGAGTACAGGCTAGAGAGAAGTAATTGAGTAGTTTTGTGGGTAAGTGTGTGCATTGGGGGTGAGAAGAACCACAAGTGTTTCCATTGGTATATATGCTACAGTTCAGTTGTGCAGCTGAGGGAGGACAAGAAAACTGAAAAGTGTAACAGTGGCTACAAGCATGCTGCATGTATGCAGATGTACAGTATGCAGAATTGTATTGAAGTACAAGCAAGCCATATGTGTGCAGGCACTATAGCTTAGTGGTTAAAGGCACTGAACTGCAAACCAGGAAACTTAGAGATCTGAAAAAACGGGTTTGAATCTCATCAAAACCACTTGTTCAGTATATGATGTGATCCTGAGCAAGTCACTTAACTTTTTTGTGTGCACTTATCAGTGACCACTTGCTTTTTGCATGCATGCAGTCTGTTCCAATGTAACATAAAAAGCATGCTTTCCGCACTTGCTTGCTTCACGCATACCACATGCATGCAATCAGTTCCAATTTAACATCTAAATCATGCTTGCAGCACGCATATCACATGAGTAGTTTTATGTGTGCAGCATGAAAACATTTCACATACTGTAATTATTTCTGTAAGGGATAGTCCATAGCGGAGCTCCCAAATCCTCCCTTACCAGACTGGACTCCTTCTTCCACTCAGTTTGTCAGTTTGCTTTAGATTGTTCACCTCATACCCACCATTGCTCATTCTACTCTGCCCTTCTACTCCCCTCTATTGATGCCAGGTGCCCTTCCCATTGTGCCTCCTTTACATCTACATTCTGGTTCATTTCTCTTTCCTCCTAACTTACATTCTTCTTATCCTCGCCATCAGTTTCCAACTACCTGCTATGTAGTAATACTTCTCATTCCCTCACTATTCCTTCTAGAAAGTGTTGTTGGTCAATCTGCTTTCTCATAACACTTTTCTAAACTCTGGTCCTTCTTCCCTTGTCACTTCACTCTGCTGCTTCTTCTAGTTTCTCCTTAAAGTCTCTCCTTCTTAACTATTTTTCTCCTTCCTACAACTGTCCATGACTCTTATGTCCACTCCCCCACTAGTTTTGCCCTAGCAATCTGTTTCCTTCATTACCTGTTCATTGTTCTGAAAGAGCAGTTCCATTACATATTCTATGATACTGATTTGTCTTCAGTTTTTGATTATATACCGCAGCCGGCAGTAAATCCTTTGCCCATATAGCCTCTACGCTGTGAAATAAGCTCCCCTGTCAGCACCAGGAAGCCCCCTCACTAGCGACTTTTCAGATGAGACTATATGCTCACCTCCTGAACCACAGCTCCTGCACCTGTCCTAAAGGCTAGCTAATCCAACCCCCTGTAGTCTGGCTACAAAAAGCCTAACTTGCCCTAATTGGCATCAATCTGCCACTGTTGATTTTGTGTATAAAACCAGTCATTACCACTGTAACCATGTACCCTATGTCCTATCCTGTATTGCTTGTATATTTTGTTGTACTACTTGACTATTCTTCTAAAACCTCTTATATGAAAACCAGACATTGCCAATGCAACCCTTACCCTATGTCCTACACTGTATTGCTTATGTCCTATACTGTAGTGCTTGTATAGTTAGTTGTACTACTTGTTTATAATGCTTGATTGGTTTATTGTACTTCGTGTTTATACTTCTAAACCTATTACACTAAGCCTAGCAGCTGCCACTGCTGTTGTGCTATATGTCACCACCTTCTTTTATGAAAATTGTACACTGTCATTCAATTCCTGTATGCAATGTCCTACCCTGCATTACTTGATTGTACTTGCTCAGCTCTATATAACTAACTCTGGGTCGCCACTGAAAAAAGGAACCTTTGGGGCCCAGTGGGCTTACCCAGTTACCAAAATGTTATAAATATATATATATATATATATATATATATATATATATATAGTGGAGCAACCATTATGCAACACAGCAACTTGCAGTAAATAGAATGTCACAAAATACTGCATGTCAAAAGCACTTAATTACCAGAGAACTGCATTGCTCCCTGCAGTATACTGCAGCCTTATATTTATATTCTTTGCAAAAAAATGCATTCATGCACCAGTTAGGGATTTATCTTAACTCCAAAAAGTAGAGAAATGTGGTGTTAGGGTTTCCAACTCTAACTCCCCTCTGTCTCAAACAGCAAAAGGACAAGCCACGCAAGCAACCACAGACAATCCATCATCAGATGAGACAAATAACATACAACTGTTTGCAGATGACACAAATGCAGTAGCAGTGATGTGCTACGTTTGTGCTCAGTGGTACGTTGCTTATTGCTACGTGATAATGCAATGGCTTATCAGCTTGATGATGCATTCCTGTTGGGCTTTGCATGTTACCTCCTCCATACCTTTTGAAGTTTATTTTATTACATGCCTTTATATTTTAGTGTAATTCCAGAATGCTACCATGGTGTGTCATTTTCTACTGTCACTTATTCACATGTGCCAACTCTGCTGTAATCTTCAAGCTTTTCCCTACAGTACCTTGTAATATTAGATATACTGCACTTTGCAGTATTAGTAAGTATAATAATCCAAAATTTCAACAGTGGGAGACATTTAATAGTCCAGGTTACATGTGGTTCTCTGAAGGAGGACGTAGGGGATTTGTGAATTGAAAACTATCTCTGCACTCTGCTTCACCAACACCATGTACAGTATGCTGTAGTCACCCATGGAAAACTACTTAATGCTATTTTTTGAAACATTGGCATTTGGGTGGCTTCTGGGACACCTTGGGGAATATGCACACCAAACTTTAAGATTATACTGCAAGAACTTCAAAAGTTATACATGCTTTTGTAGGGTGATAACGAGCATACAGCAGGTATTTTACTACTTTTCACTCTTTTCTGAGCTCCATCCCTCAATCCTGCAGCAGGAAGCTCTTATTCTAGGCGGATGATGCAGTAATTTTCTGGAAACACCCTCAAACTCACTCCCTCCAAATTGCCCTGCAAGGTTTTTTTTAAAGAAATTGAATCCTGGTTCACTGAGCACCACTTAATACTTAACTACTACAAAATTAAATCAATTATCTTTGCCCATCGTTAAAGCCCCCTCAGTACTGCCCCCCCAAACATCTTCAACTCACATGGCCTCCTTATCGAACAGGTATCTAACTTCAGATATCTGGGATTCACACTTGACAAGTCCCTCACCTACCACACATATTAAACACCTCACCTCTGCTGTAAACACCAGGCTGGGCATTCTATATAGACATAAGCATTGCCTACCCCCTTAGGCCCTATGAATCACATGTCCTGCTCAGTCATCTCATTGGTGGACTACGGGATTGTAATCTATGGCACTGCAGACCAAACCTCCGTTCACTCCATCACTCTAGCCCTTAACAGGGCATGCCGTCTAGCCACAGGCTGTGACAGATTAACTCACATGTGTGAGCTCTACAAGCTGGTGGACTGGCTGACCTTCGAAGGGAGGCTCAAATATCACACTTGCCTCCAAGCCAAAAAAATACTACTGAACTTAGCACCCAGGAGGGTCTCTAGACGCACTGCTAGCACCTCCCTCCTTGTCCCCCACTGTAGGACCTCACTAGGACAAAGGTCCTCCTGTTATCGTGCCCCCCTCTGGCTCAACAACCTACCACCTTCCATCTCCCTGGTCCCTCGTATGGAACTATTCAAAACCGATATCATGAACCTCCTTCTTGCCACTGGTGATTGCAGCTGTAGCCAACACTAATCCCCCTTGCCGGTAACTCAAATGAAGGTATAGTTAAAATAAAGGTTCCTAACTCTGCTGCAAATAAACTCTGACTCTGGGCCCTGCTAAAGACCCTCCAACTCTGTATCCTGTCATGTCTAGCAACTATAACACAGGGTCTACACAGGCCCTAAGGCGGTAGAAAATTTGTATTGTAAAAACCTGTGCCTTGTGAACAATGTATAACTATTATTATATGTAGTGCTTGTGTCTTCCTATACTGACGTGGAGCCTTTGCAAAGGACTCTATGACTCAAAAGATTGTAATTCCAATTTCTCTCAATAAATAAATAAAAAAAAAATGTCTTCCTTCACAGACACCATACAGATGTCACCCTTGAAAACCTTTATGGTTTTGCTAGAAACCTGCACACTTGGGGTGATTAAGAGGATAAAATGGGAAACATGTATACTGAATTTCAAGTTTATATCACAAGAAATAAAAGTTGTTATCTTTTTTGTGTGGTTCTATTGAACAAAGACATTGGCCAACTGCATATGGTTTATATTTTTGCCTTCACAGACACCACACAGAAGTCACCCTTGAAAACCACTTTACCCTTTGGTAGAAACCTGGGTACTATGGAGGCTTCACAGAGACACCTTAGGGAATGTGTATACTGACTTTCAAGTATATATACAAGAAATTCAAAATGTATAACATTTTCTGTGTGGTGCAATTGAACAAAGACATTGGCTGCCTGGATAGTTTGCTTTTTTTTTTCCTTCACAGATGCCACAAGGAGTCACTCTCAAAAACCAGTGTACACTTTTGTTCGAAATCGGGGTACTTGGGGGCTTCAGGGGACAAACTGGGGAATATGTGGTATACCATTGAAACAGCAACTAAAATACCATGAAGACCATTACAACGACAAAATCAGCAGTTCATTTTAAGGGTCAGTGGTACACCAACACTGCTTTCTCCGGTGATTTCACCCCCTTCCCCACAATAACTCTGACTCAGAGTTGATTATTTTAAATTGTGGTGGGGTGTAGGGGCAAAGCTCCCCTCAAAATACACTTTGTTTCACCGATGGCACAATGCCGACTGCCGGCATTGTGCCATTGCTGTAATGCCATTAGACAAATTTACTGTTGAAGCGGCTTGGTGGAACCGGAACATACTGTATATACTGATTTTTGTTTTTATACCACAAAAAATTCAGAAGTTATGCTTACTTTTGAACATTGTTAATGAAGTGAAAGCAGGTCCTCCCTTTCGGCAGATATTTCAGGTGGAAATCCAACTTTGCGCTGCCCTCTGCTTCCAAGACATCAGTCAGAAATGACCCTGGAAAACCACTTTAAACTTTTGGTAGAAATCCAGGCAACTGGAGAGCTTAAGGGGGCACACTTGGAAACAGGCATTCTGAATTTTAAGTTTATACCACATGAAATTCAAAAGTTACAACATTTTTTGTGTGGTACTCTTGAACCAAGGCATTGGCCACTCAGATACTATTTTTCTGCCCCTTGCTCAACTGTCATCCTCCCTATCCATCAGTTTTACCTTATGTACCATTGCGTGTTAATGTAAATTCCCTCTAATAACCACCACCTGCCAGTGTCTTCTGTTGTACTATCTTCACTGACTCCCATTAATTCTCCCTCTTTATCCCACAAATGCCTATGCCAAGTGGTCATCTCCTCACAATGATAATAAAGATGAAAGTATGTGACCGCACTAGGGATAAAGTAGTGCTCAGCTAAAACTGTGTAAATGTTCAAGAAAAAATATGCCAGCACTTACTAAAGGTAACACTCATTCAGCTATATGCTCCCAGGTCCACTTAAAGAACTTTGTAGGCTCAATGTTCCTTTTTGTATTTCTTTTATTCAAAAAGGGCATTAAAAAACATTCCTATCACTTCTGCCACCGATACATGTAGAATCATATGAATCAATGTAAAGTTCATTTTGAAATATATTCACCATCCACAATCAGTCCATAGTCACGATTAATCAAAAAGGAAGAGCCAGGACCAAATCCAACCAGCAGTTGCTTCTGCTACTGCAGCAGCTGAGGGACATGCCACGTCACATCCACATCACATCAACGTCTCTTGACGCGTTTCGCAATTAGCTTTCTCAAAGGCTGATGTCTGTGGCAATCAACTATCAATTTATAGTGTGCACCTTAAAGAAACAATAACATTTTAAAGTGTCTACATAGGATTTCCAAAATAATCCCATAAATCTAATATAAAATTCAATTACATATTAAACCTAATACCACATCATCTAAAATCAACTAACATAACATCATACTTGAATTTGAAATTATATATACAAAAAATAGTCAATGAATAAACCCACAAGTAGCTCATCAGTCGATTTCACATGTAAATAAACTGCAAAAAAGGGAAAAAAATATCAATATTAGTACACACTAACAAATGAACAAAAAATAATAATTGCACAAAACAAATTAATAATAAAGCAACACCAAAGTATATACACATATCTACTTTTTCCTCAAAAATGGTTTTATCTCAATCCTGTCATTTAAGCCAGGAGAATGCATAGCATTCATAGAGAAAATCCAGTATTGTTCCCTTTTCAGAAGCAAATTGTCATAATCACCTCCTCTTTTAGCCATAAATGGTTTTCATATGGCTGTAAACTGAAACACATGTGAATTTTGATCCCCTGTTCTAACAACATGTAATGCTAGAGCATTTGTAATATCCTTATCTAAAACTGCTCTAGCATGTTCACCAATTCTTACTTTAAATGGTTTTTCAGTTTTGCCAATATAAAAGTTTCCACATATACATTCTGCCATATACACTACTCCAGCGGTGTTACAAGTCATATTTCCTCTCACTTCCACATCCTTACCAGTTGCATAGTTTTTAAAAAATCTAGTATTTTTTACCAAAGGACAGTATTTATAGTTCCCACATTTGTAGCATCCTCCTACTCTCCTATTAGTGAGCCAGTTTTTTGGTTTATCGGTTAAAGGCTGTACAGAATGCACTACTATATCTTTAATGTTTTTACCCCTACGGAAAACCATTTTTGGTCCATTCTTCGCTATTTCTTTCAGATTCGAATCTTTAAGTACCAGATGCCAGTTATTTCTAATAATATCTGAAATCTCCTTTGACTGAGAACTAAAAGTAGTCACAAAGGACATCTGTTTATCATTTTTCTGCTCCCCTGTTTGTTTTTTCAAAATTGATTTTCTAGGTATTAAATCTACTGCATCTTTTGCTTCTTTAATACTGCCAGCATCATACCCTCTGTATAATAGCCTTTCCGTTAATTCATCTGCTCTTATTGTATAATCAATTTGACTGCTACAATTCCTTTTAGTACATATGAACTGTCCCTTAGGAATGGCACATACCACATGTCTAGGATGTGCACTGCTTGCTAATAATAGTGTATTACGGTCCGTTGATTTTCTGAATAAATCAGTCTGAACTCCTCCACAACCATCCTTGTAAATCTTTAAATCAAGAAAATAAATTTCATCCTTATTAACATTTACACTAAAACGTAGATTATCGTTTGTTTTTTCTAAATATTGTGTAAATTCAGTTAACTCTTCCAGAGTACCCTTCCACACCATGAAGACGTCGTCAATAAAACGTCTCCAAAGGTCAATTTTTTGCAGAAATGGGTTATTTTCATTTCTTATTATTTCCAGCTACCATTTTGCCATATATAAATTGGCATAGTTGGGAGCCATACTTGCGCCCATAGCTGTACCCATTTTCTGCAAATAAAAATCATTTTTATAAAAAAAAGGTGTTAAATTCCAAAACAAATTTAGTAAGCTGTACTATGACCTCGGTGGAGGGAGTACAATTTTCTCTCATTTCCAAATAAAACTCCAAGGCCTCAAGACCCTCTTTATGTGGAATGTTAGTGTATAAAGATTGCACATCTAATGCAACTAGAAGACTCTCGTCCTCAATAGCTAAGTCTTCTAGAGTGTTAAGTATATCCCCTGTATCTTTTATATACGAAGGGATATTCCTAACCAGATCTACCAAAAAGGAGTCCACATATTTTGCCAAAGGTTCCAATAAACTATTGTTGCCTGACACAATGGGCCTGCCAGGTGGATTCATTACATCTTTATGTATCTTTGGCAAAATATAAAAAGTAGCTCTTGTAGGAATGTCAACCTTTAAATACTCATAAACTTGACTACTGATTTAATTTACTCTTTTCATTTCACTTAAATATGTATCAATTTGCTTCTTAAAACAAAGGGTTTTATCAAAATTAAACTTTTCATAATACATATTATTAGACAGTTGTTTCATCACTTCAATGTTGTATTTCTCAGTATCCATAATCACTATAGCACCACCTTTGTTGGCAGCCTTAATAGTCATTTTTTTGTTGTTACTAAGATCATTTAAAGCTACTCGTTCCTGTTTACTAATATTGTAAAAAGGGCATAGATTTTCATCTTCATTTAATGCTAGTAAGTCATCTTGACAGCATTTTTCAAACATTTGTAGGGCTGCAGACAAAGGTGGACAAAAAGGAGGCAGAAAGAGATCTAAGAAGAGGCAGTTTCAACAACAGAGCTTGGAGAGGAAGACGGAAACGGGGGAGATTCCACAAAATGTAATTAACATTTCAAGTTATATATTGAATGAATGGGAATTAAAAGTACTAAATAGGGGACTGTCCTTTACACCTTTGAATAAGTTCAACTTATTTGATACTGTTATAGATGTGAGTAAACTTGTACATAATCTGAGTTTAAAAGCTTTTTTTAATAGAGGTATAAACTCAGCAGAAGTAAAAGAAAATGTGGAACAGGAAGTTGTGAATGAACAGATTGGCAATGTAGAGAATTATTTTAAACCTTGCTCTATTTTTTGTCCACCTTTGTCTGCAGCCCTACAAATGTTTGAAAAATGATGTCAGGTAACAATAGCTTATTGGAACCTTTGGCAAAATATGTGGACTCCTTTTTGGTAGATCTGGTTAGGAATATCCCTTCGTATATAAAAGATACAGGGGATATACTTAACACTCTAGAAGACTTAGCTATTGAGGATGAGAGTCTTCTAGTTACATTAGATGTGCAATCTTTATACACTAACATTCCACATAAAGAGGGTCTTGAGGCCTTGGAGTTTTATTTGGAAATGAGAGAAAATTGTACTCCCTCCACCGAGGTCTTAGTACAGCTTACTAAATTCATTTTGGAATTTAACACCTTTTTTTATAAAAACGATTTTTATTTGCAGAAAATGGGTACAGCTATGGGAGCAAGTATGGCTCCAACTATGCCAATTTATATACAGCAAAATGGGAGCTTGAAGTAATAAGAAATGAAAATAACCCATTTCTGCAAAAAATTGACCTTTGGAGACGTTTTATTGACGACATCTTCATGGTGTGGAAGGGTACTGTGGAAGAGTTAACTGAATTTACATAATATTTAGAAAAAATGAACGATAATCTACATTTTAGTGTAAATGTTAATAAGGATGAAATTTGTTTTCTTGATTTAAAGATTTACAAGGATGGTTGTGGAGGAGTTCAGACTGATTTATTCAGAAAATCAGCAGACCGTAATACACTATTATTAGCAAGCAGTATACATCCTAGACATGTGGTACATGCCATTCCTAAGGGACAGTTCATACGTACTAAAAGGAATTGTAGCAGTCAAATTGATTATACAATAAGAGCAGATGAATTAACGGAAAGGCTATTATACAGAGGGTATGATGCTGGCACCATTAAAGAAGCAAAAGATGCAGCAGATTTAATACCTAAAGAACATCAACTTTGAAAAAACAAACAGGGGAGAAGAAAAATGTTAGACAGATGTCCTTTGTGACTACTTTTAGTTCTCAGTCAAAGGAGATTTCAGATATTATTAGAATAACTGGTATCTGGTACTTAAAGATTCGAATCTGAAAGAAATAGCGAAGAAAGGACCAAAAATGGTTTTCCGTAGGGGTAAAAACATTAAAGATATAGTAGTGCATTCTGTACAGCCTTTACCCAATAAACCAAAAAACTGGCTCACTAATAAGAGGATGCTACAAATGTGGGAACTGTAAATAGTGTCCTTTGGTAAAAAAAATACTAGATTTTTTAAAAACTATGCAACTGGTAAGGATGTGGAAGTGAGAGGAAATATGACTTGTAGCACCGCTGGAGTAGTGTATATAGCAGAACATATATGTGGAAACTTTTATTTTGGCAAAACTAAAAGGCCATTTAAAGTAAGAATTGGTGAACATGCTAGAAGAGCAGTTTTAAATAAGGATATTACAAATGCTCTAGCATTACATGTTGTTAGAACAGGGGATCAAAATTCACATGTGTTTCAGTTTACAGCCATAGAAAAACCATTTATGGCTAAAAGAGGAGGTGATTATGACAATTTGCTACTGAAAAGGGAACAATACTGGATTTTCTCTATGAATGCTATGCATTCTCCTGGCTTAAATGACAGGATTGAGATAAAACTATTTTTGAGGAAAAAGTAGATATGTGTATATACTTTGGTGTTGCTTTATTATTAATTTTTTTTGTGCAATTATTTTTTGTGCATTTGTTAGTGTTTACTAATATTGATATTTTTTCCCTTTTTTGCAGTTTATTTACATGCGAAATCGACTGGTGATCTACTTGTGTGTTTATTCATTGACTATTTTTTGTATATATCATTTCAAATTCAAGTATGATGTTATGTTAGTTGATGTTAGATGATGTGGTATTAGGTTTAATATGTAATTGAATTTTATATTAGATTTATGGGATTATTTTAGAAATCCTATGTAGACACTTTAAAATGTTATTGTTTCTTTAAGGTGCACACTATAAATTGATAGTTGATTGCCACAGATGTCGGCCTTTGAGAAAGCTAATTGCGAAACACGTCAGGTGATGTTGATGTGATGTGGATGTGACGTGGCATGTCCCTCAGCTGCTGCGGTAGCAGAAGCAACTGCTGGTTGGATTTGGTCCTGGCTCTTCCTTTTTGATTAATCATGGACTATGGACTGATTGTGGATGGTGAATATATTTCAAAATGAACTTTACATTGATTCATATGATTCTACATGTATCGGTGGCAGAAGTGATTGGAATGTTTTTTTAATGCCCTTTTTGAATAAAATAAATACAGAAAGGAACATTGAGCCTACAAAGTTCTTTAAGTGGACCTGGGAGCATACACCTGAATGAGTGTTACCTTTAGTAAGTGCTGGCATATTTTTTCTTGAACATCTCCTCACAATGCAGTCTCCAGTCTGTCACCCACCTGGTTGCTAGTTCTGGGGGTTGTGCTTGGGACTTACTGAAGCACATTTCATTTAGTAATTTAAACATTTCAAACTTCCTTAATACATCATAGTCACATGTTAAAAAACACATCTGAATTTGAAGTAAAGAATGACTATGGAGGGAATTGCTGAAGATGCACAGTGTGACAGACACAGAAGCTGAAGGAGAGCACAGCTGTATCAGGAATGATAGGTATGCCCGTTATGTGCTCTTAATGGTTAAAAGCATAATAGTGATTTATAATGTAATGGTTGTAAACATATTAGGACCAGATGTATAAGCTATGGAAGGGATTGTAAGAGTGAAATGGAGATGGGAGGAAATGGTTTGAGGAAAGAGTGTTAGAACACATCTGCCACCTGACCACCCGACCAAACACCATCCAGCCCCAACTGAATGTCAGCCAACCCCATATGAATGCCAGCCAGCTCATACTCAAGTCTGCCCCACCCATCCACTTCATTCTTTTAGTTATAGTATACTGTATCTTTAATTTTTTTATCTGCAGTATATACTCATGTTGTCTGGAGTCTCCCACCCAACTGCCCAACCGACAAAATGCCATCCAGTTCCATTCTCTAGTGCTGTCCTGCCCACCAACCTTTTCCATTCTTCTGTCATTCTGTTATTGTTTTCCATTGAACTATTGGACATTTCAACATATACAAATTCTCCCGTCAAATTCTCTGTGAGGCTGTCAGTGTGTGCCTGTGCTGGTAAGTTTCATTGCAGGGTTGTGTAAGGTCAGCATAGGGGCATGATGTCTGCTTTTAAGTTTCACTGAACAATGACTGCATGGGTTGTAATCACTATAGATTGGAGTGAGGGAAGGGAGCCAGTTTCACTGAAACTGTACAGGTGAATTATACAATTTGGCCCAATTTAGCCCCACTGTCCACAACTGAGTGCCCCCTGCAGCATTTAAGTGTGACTGCACTAGTTATAATCTTCATGATGTGAGATGTAGGTGGGGGCATGATGGCTGCTGTGGTTTCCACACAAAGCAAGAAGAAAATAAATTTTCTGGAGCCCAGCAAAAAGGCAAATTTTTTTTATTTTTCATCTCTGAACCATACATATAGCCACCAGGACATCTCCACCCACTTATCAGCCTTGTGGCACTGCAGCCCATCCAGATGCACAATTGGGAATATTTTAGCCTGCAAGTCAGAGTGGGACACTGAAAATGTAAGCTAATTCCCACGGAAGATTAAAAACCCACCTAAGCATGTTAACTTGGAGGAGGCTTTGTTTTTTTGGCTCAGCAATGCCAGAGCACAGAACATTACAATAAATTATGAGATCCTGAGGCAGATGGCATGATATTTTCGTAACAGTTCACGGTGACTGATTTTTCCTATTCTAATGGCTGCTTGCAGAAATTTAAAGAGAGGCACAGTATAGCCTACCACATCATGTCAGGCGAAAGCGCAGGGGTGAGTAAACAACTCATTTCAGAGGGTCTGTTAAATGCAGAAATGGCTGCACAGCATTATGACCCCAGCAGTGTCTATAACATGGACAATATGGATCTTTTTTATGGCTCTGGGTGGTGCCTACAGCAGTTTTGGAATCGATCGTAATTTACAAAACTGGCTGATCATGGAATCTTCAGTGGACTTTTGGAAGTATCCTTCCAAAAGTCCAATGGAACTGAAACACTCTGCCATGATCAGCTGCTATGGAATAACAGTCACATTATTTTGGCTGTTACTTCAGCATTCTGGGGCAAGAACTGCGCATGTGCAGACTCACATGCATGCACAGTTCCACTGGCACTGCCATGTTGTGAATGGCAACATGCCATTCGACTGCAATACGCGTATGCGGGTGCCGCGCATGTGCAGTTGCATCACTGCCACCATCTTTCGGATGGCACTCCTCCCGCACCTTCCCGCTGCTCCTGTCTTCCTTGCTCCCTCCCAGCACTGGGAGCAAAGAAAACCCTCCCACACCTTCCCACAACTGCTGTCCTCCCCGCTCCTTCGGTTTCCGTCCCCATGCTGACATCAGGGTGCCCAATTCCTGTGTCGGCATTATGTACCCCAAACTCATGTGGCACACTGGGAGCCCACCCCAGTGTGCACAAATGTATTTATTTATGTTCCCTGCACTGACATTGGGGTGCCCAATCCCTGTGTCAGCATTATGTGCCCCCCAACTCATGTGGCACACTAGGAGCCCATCCCAGTGTGCCTAAATGTATATTTTTTTTTCCTTTTTTCCTCATGCTGACATTGGGGTACCCAGTCCCAGTGTTGGCATCATGTACCAACCCCCAACTCATGTGGCACACTGGGAGCCTACCCCTGTGTGTCCAAATGTATGCCTTTTTCCTGTAAATAAAGAAAACTGTCTCCAGATGTGTTTTTTTACCTGTAAAAAAGAAAACAGTCCCTCGTCATCGCCCCAGTCCCCCCTCCCACATCCCCACCCTCCCACTGAGCACCCACCTCCCCACAACTCCCCTTACCCCATACTTACCTCTGGAGGTTGGCACTGTCATCTTCTCTGGACCAGGACACAACTGCATTCTTCAAAGCTGAACCACAAACCAAAGAATCAAAGGTAAGCATGCTATAACGGAAGTCAATGGGGTTTTCAACTTATGTTGATAAATTACCCATTTGTTGTAAATCTGTCCCCAAATTTTCAACATGGGGTTCTTGGGACCCCACCTCATGAATACTGTCACTGTCTTTCGTTACTCTGTCCTAAAAGGTGATTTTGTGGTCACTGCACAGAATCACCTTTCAGGATGGATTAACATAACAACAGTGCCACCATTCATTATGTGGGGTCCCAAAAACCTCATGTTGCAAGTTTGGTAAAAAAAATCCCAAAAATGACTGTGTTACAAGTGTGCATGGCACAGTTTCTATGCATACTCCTAACTTCACCAATTTTTAATATTTTCACTCCAGATTTTCAACATTGCCATTTTTGCACACCTCCTTATCAACAGTACAGCTGTCATTTTTCACAACCTGCCCAAAACATGTTTTTACACCTTTTGCACAGAAGGGCATGGTCACTCTGTGAAATCACCATTCGGAACAAGTGAACAAAATGACACTGGCACTCTTCATGAGGTAAAGTCCCAAAAAGGCCATGTTGAAAATCTGGTGCAACACCTCCAAAAAATGGTCAAGTTACACTCAGGTGTTCAATATTTTCTATGCACACATGTAACTTTGGTCATTTGGCTGCTCATCACAGTCATATTGGCTCTGGCTAATGCTTGTTTAAGATGCTACCAAACAAATCTTTGACAACAGCTAAATTAAAAAAAGGGCATTAAATGATCCAAGGACAGAATAACAGTTGTTCTCTGCTGCAACGCCGATGGATCTGACAAACTGAAACCTCTTGTCATAGGGGAGTCAGCAAACCCTCCAAGCTTCAGAAACTTCAATGCCAAACTGTATGTGGAGCACTCTGCAAATAAAAAAGCATGGATGGACTTCTCAATTTTTTTCTGCATGGCTCATTTACCTAAACAACACCATGTGAAGAAAGAAAAGTATATTTTTATTAATAATGAACAATGTCTCTGCACACATTGCACCTCACAATTTTTGGGGAAGGGCTGAAGCCTGTGGTTCAATGTGGGGCAATAGCTCCTCACACGTCCCAAACAAATTACAGCCTCTCCCTGCAAACCACGCTCAGTGTGTTTCCAAACACAGAAGCATGCTGGACTCCTGTTTGGCTCATGTGGCTGAGTCTCCTTGTGTTTCCTCCCTTCTGTTGCTGTTTCTCTACATGTCTGCTTTCATTCCTGGCATGCCCCTCCTTTGATTCTGTCACTGCTGTGTGTTTCTGTTTTGTTGTTTCTTTTATTCTGAATGTGGGTTAGGTTACTGCTGGTTTTGGGGCTCCCTGTTTATTTCTTCTCCTGTGCTTGTCCCCACTCTTTGTTTCATCCATTTCTCCCCCCCTTCCTCTTGCTCCATCTTGCTCCTTTCTCAGTCTGCCTCCAAGCTGCTCTCCCCGCTGTTCCCACTTTCCCCGTTTTATTTTTTGTGCTCCCCCAATCAATCCCTGCTCCTGCCTTCTGTTTGTGGGTTTTGGTTTTCCCTGCCTCAGTCCACTGCTCCGCTCTTTATTTTTTTTGGGGAAGGGGCTTTTTTCTCCCTTGATGTTGCCTCTTTCCTCCACAGTACTTACAGGTTCTATAGGCTCCTGTAAGAATCTGTTGATGTCTACACCTGGATTACTATTGCATCCCACAGCCTCTGCTACATCCCAAACATTTGCTACTCACTTTTCCTCACCAATCATGAGTATCATTTTAGTATGAATTCCTGCATTTTTTTACCATATTTTCATTGGGGTTGGGGTAATGGGGGGTTCATACACATGGTGATCACTATCTGAGAATCATTTTGTGGCATGGTGGTTAAGTTATTATATCAGTCAGTCCTCCCATACTACGCAAAACTGGAGACGTGTATGTTGCTTATCAAGGGGTTGCTCAAGCTTCATCACTCACACCTGTATCATCACATCAGCGGACTGCTTGGGTTTCTTACACTGTGAATGTGAAAAAAGGGAAGTTTTTTATTGCTTTAGGACATTTTACTTTTTCCATATTCTACAATGGTATATCATTTCAGCCCTAACTAACCACAGTTTCAGCATGTACATACCCACAGCCTTTCGTTTCAGAAGAGCTTTGAAGTACTTACTATTGAATTAAGGAATCAAAGCTAGATTATTTAGTTATATGGCACTCCGAACATGTAGTCCTGGGAACGGGGGTGAGCGTCAGTAGGAACTGGTTTGCAGTGACAACAGCACATTACAAAACATGTGATCTGCAGAGGTCAAGTGAGCACCTGCACAGAATGGCTGCTTAATCTGTTTGCTCCAAGCTGCCTCTCAATTTCCCCTCTCCATCCTGTCATCTTTGACCTGAAACACGCGATTTTGCTTCTCTGCCTTGGAAATTTAATGCAGCAGGAAGAAGTTCTATCAATGGATCCGCAAACACTGCAAAAAAAACAAGAAATCCATTGATTCTTCCCCTCCTCAGAGCCCACTACCAGACTCAAAGATGGTGGCTGTGGGAGAGCATAGGCCCCCCTCACCAGATCCAATCTGCCAAGCTCTACTTATCAAGTAGATCGCCCAGTCAGTAGAGGTGATCCACCTTACTGTTACCGAGACTCAAACAAGTATCTCACTCTTAACCAGCCGGGTAGAAAAAAATGAATCTACCTTATTGGCGACAGTGGAAAAAGTGGCTGAACAGGACCGATGTCTGGTGGAAGCAGAGACCCGAATGGCCTGGTTGTCCGCAAAGTTAGAGAGTCTGGAAGGCTGTGGGAGGTGAAAGAATCTTCGATTAATCGGTCTTCCAGAGGGCCTAGAAGGGAAGAACCCAGTCTTATACCTAAGAGATCACCTTCCACTGTGGCTCAATCTACCACTGGAGGAGTACCTGTTTGAAATCGAAAGGGCTCATCGTATCAGGAGGGCTCAGTCCCGAGCCCCCAGTAAACATAGACCTCTCATCTTCAAATTACAGTACTGGCTAAAATGACAAGGAGCTCATCTTGTTGAAGGTTCGGGAGCTACGAGATATCTGAGTGGAAGGCACCCGTATTTCTCTGTACCAGATTATCCAAAATCGGTATTGGAAGCATGCCAGGCTTTTGATCCTGTAAAGCAGATCCTTCAGGGGAAAGGTATTACATATGGTCTATTGTACCTTGTGACTTTGGTGTTCTCCTGGAAGGGTTGCCCTGTTCAATTTACCTCCCTTTGGATGCCGACTACTTTTTGCACTGCAATATGGAGCTCTCCGCAGCCTCCTCTCCACAATGGAAGGACCCTTCACCCATACCTCTGATGGCTACTTCGTCTGACACCAATCCTTGTCAAAACTTCGCTGATACCTCCTTGGGCTGACTTACTTAAACTCACTGATCTGCCTGGTACTGCTGCTTATTCCTAGGAGGTAAGTCACCCAGTTATTTCTTTGCTGGAGCTCCTGAAACTAGCTGCCTGCTTTGCGTGCAACTCACTCCCAGTGAGAAGCCTGCATTGATTTTGGCTCTGTTGGGAGCAGATCTATTAGCGCAACTACTTCTGACAACCCTGTGTCTATTAACACTTTTGAAGGATACCAATATAATATTTGTAAGAATGGACATGAGAGACATTTAGGGGGCCAACTGTTTACTGCAGTGTTCCAGGCAGAGAGTTTTTAGTTTTATTATGCCCCTTGGCTGACTGTGGACTTGCTGTAAAAGTCTTCAAATGATGCTGGGTTTTTACTTTTGAACATTATACTAATTGTTTTCTGATCCCCTGAGCCTACTATGCCAATGCTTCTGTTTATTTCAATTACCCTCTCACTAGTGTGCTCTGACTCAGTCCTGCCTATGAGTTAATCAAACACCATCTCGGCAGCAGGTTTTGGACTGTCTCCACCTTACTAAATTACAATGGCAAGCATGGCTACATTATTTTATTAGCCAGGAAATGTACTTCTGAATTCAATGACTTTATTCATAATTATGTGACTTCCCCTATTCATTTCTGTATCATGTTTGTGTAGTCCTAGTGGTTTACTGTTCAAAATGACCTAATAGTGAAATGTTTTACCTATTGTTCTCAGGGGTCGATGCTGTTCAATAGACTTTAAACAATGCTCAGTATAGAGGCTGTACGTATTCTTCTGTTAATGCATTATGTCTTTAACAGGATCTTGACTACTCCCCTGGGGGTAATTAGATAGGGGTTACCTACACAGTGTTTTGATTTACTTTGGTATTCAGTTCTTTACTTTTCTTAACTACCTTAGCTGTATTTTCTTTATACTATTCGTGATCACTTACAGTATCTGTTATTTCTCTTTCTGTCTGCTCCTTCTATGTTTCCGTCCACCTATGGTACTCTGACTCTGGGACCAATACCTGTCCATTAGGCTTAACCATAGCAGGGTGAGCAGGTTAGTGGTCCCTGATGCCTAGGTCCAAGTTTCTTCTTGCTTTGCAGCTCTCTGTGTTTTTCCTTCTCTGTTCAGCTGGTCCTTGGCCAGACAGGGAGTAAGGAGCTGGGGGGTGGCAGGGCTTTATGTTCTGTTTTTTCCCCATAGGCCCATGACAGTGTAGGCTTACAAGCCCCCCACTTTCTTCAATTAGTGAAGTGCCCAGTTTACCTCCACTGGGTTTGGGACCACTCGTTTCACTCCTTTTTTGAGTTTTGTCCTATTTGTATTATTATTATTTTGTAGTCTCCCTGAGATATTTTATCTAGTTTCAGCTGTTTTCTTGGAGACTTAACTGTTTCACTGATGTCTTATATTTATTTGTTGGTGTTCCTTGATTTAGCATACTTTGTAGGGAACTGTGGGGTTGGGGGTGGGAACAGAGGGAGGGGGACTTATGATCTGTACAACTACGTTTCTGCAAAGCTAACATACGGCTGTTTTAGAGATTTTGGAAAACTGGGCTGGGAGAGGGAAGGGTTACGGGAGTCATATAAATGGTCACTTATAGAGTTGAATTCTTGTTGTTTGAGCATGATGACTAATGCCAATTTATTGAAAGTTATCTCATGGAACGTTAGAGGGCTTAATGACCTTAAGAAACATTGAACTGTACTGCAGTACCTCAGAGATGCAAAATGTGATATAGCCCTACTTCAAGAAACACACTTGCTGGAAGGGGATGCTACTAGCTTGGAGTGGATGTGGGTTGATCAATATTGCCACAGTGCTTCCACCTCATTTAAGAGTGGGTGGCAATCCTTTGTAAGAAGGATCTGCCTCTAGGTATCTTCTGGGAGTATAAAGATCAGGAGGGGTGCTGTGTTCTTATAGCTGGAATTTATCTGGGAAAACCGATAATCCTTGGTAGCTTTTATGCTTCAAATTCCCCTGACTTATCCTTTTACAAAAATGTGCTGACAGAATTGTCCCCAATGCCTGCCATGACAATACTAGATGATCTCAATCTGGCCCTTATCCCTTTGTTGGATAGAACAGGCCCGGGCCCTAGTTATGAGTCCGCATTTGCACCTTTAATGTCCTCCCTCCTCAAGAATGTTGGCCTCATAGATATCTGGAGGTCACTACACCTGAAGATTTGGACTTTACATGCTATTCCACCTCTCACAACTCCTTCAGAATTATTGACATTATCCTTACCACCCCTGATCTTCTTTAACAGACCTGGGATGTGTCCTTGGGGAATATTCTTCTTTCCAATCATACCCCCGTTCTTCTTTCCTTTGTCTGGGACATGGCTATGGGCAGAAGTAACACCTGCCGGCTTAATACCTCCTTGTTGTCCCAAAAGGACACCTGTATATGGATTGCTGAAGCTATCCAAGAGTACCTTATTTTTAATGAATCCCCAGATTGTTCACAGGCCGCCCTCTGGGAAGCCTTAAAAGCTGTTCTCTGGGGCAGCTTGATAGCTCATGCTACCTCAGTTAAAAGGAAAAGAGAATCGACCCAGAAGGACCTTGAATCTGAACTAAAAGCTCTTCAACTCCAGTCCTCCCAGATCCCTGCTGATGACTTTGCCCTTCAACATTGAGTCTTGTCTCTCAAAGCCGAAATAGAAAATATCCTCCAATACCAAAATAAATATGCACTATATAAGCTTAGTCAGAAGTACTGGGAATCTGGGGAATGGTTAGGGAAGCTGCTTGCCTCCTGATTGAGTCCACAGATGCAGGAAAAACATATTCCAAAAATTGAGAGGCCTGGTGGAATCACTGTTACTTCTCCTGGGGATATTAATCAAGCCTTTTTGCCTACTACCAACAACTGTACTACTCAAAGGTGGACCCTTCTCCTGCACAGCAAGCTTCCTACTTTTCAGGGTTTTCACTCCCAAAAGTACCAGAGTCTTATCTCCCCTTGTTGGTGAATCCCATCCAGTCCTCTGAAGTTGTCTCAGCTATCAGTGACATGTCGCAGGGCAATGGGTTTCCAGTAGAATTTTATGCTGCCTTCATTGATTTGCTTGCCCCTTGCTTAACCCAGGTCTTTAATGAAGCCTGGGAGGCAGGTAGACTCCCCCAAACATTCACCAAAGCCATTATAACTTTGATCCCTAAAAAGGGCAAAGATAGCATTCTCTGCTCTCAATTTAGGCCAAATTCACTATTAAATGTCGATGTCAAGATTTTTGCTAAAATCATAGCAAAGCGGCTAGAGCTTGTTATTCCATTTTTAATACATCTTGATCAAGACAGTTTTGTGCCAGGTCGCCTGGGCTCATACAATATACATTGGATCCTAGACATTCTCTGGGAAGCGCACTCTGTTTCTCACACCATAGCTGCCCAGTCGTTTGGATGCCAAGAAGGCATTCAACGGGTTGGAATGGTCTTATTTATTGGAAACCTTACAGCACTTTGGTTTTCCTCCTCATTTCTTATCATTACTTTGGATCTTTTATTCTTCCCCCAAAGCTGCCATTTCCACCAGTTCTGTCCTCTTCCCCCAATTTACATCTCTATCATGGTACTCAGCAAGGTTGTTCCTCGTTGCCCTTTCTTTTTCTTTTGGCCATCGAGCCTCTAGCAGCCAGGATTAGAACGGATGCTAATTTTCCTGGCCTTCAAGTAGGTGCCACACCTCATAAAATTGTACATTTTGCCGACTACATTATTCACTTTGTTTTGCACCCTGAGATCTTGTTACAATCCCTTCAAATCATTATTTCTCACTTTTCTTCTCTATCTGAATATAAACTTAATGAGATCAAGTCCCAGGTTCTCCCACTTAATCCACATTATACTGCAGATATGTTTGCTCGTTTCCTCTTTCAATGGGCTCCAAATGGCATGGTTTATCTTGGGATTGCCCTGAGGTCTACCATTCCAGATACGATTTCCGCTAATGTACAAAAGACCTTAGACACTCTTGATGCAGATTTTTCTAGGTGGGGATCCTTGATCTTGTCCTTATAGGGTAGGATCAATGCCTTGAAATTGGTGGCCCTCATGAAAATTCAATATATTATATCTAATCTTCCCCTGGCACTTCCCCCTCAGTTTTTCAAGTGGATGGCTACTAGGATTTCTTCCTTTCTATGGGACAGTAAGCCACCCAGGATTAAATATTCTACTCTACAGAGACCCTGGATGGAAGATGGCCTAAATCTCTCAGATCTGAAACAATTTCAAGACTTTACAATTCTGTGTCAAGCTGTTCTGAGTTATGTTCCCTCCTTGTTAGAGCCATTACCCGAGTGGCTCACCTTGGAGCTAGCACTGGGGCACCTCCCAACTCCACAAGCTCTGCTTTTTTCAGACCTGTCACTCCAGTCTCCTATCGCTCCATGTGCCCATTACATGCACTTTATCTGGAACAAGTATGCTCTCAGCTTGGGATGGTGCCCTTGTACTTCGGTCAGGAGGCCACTATGGAACAACCCCAACTTGACTATCAATAGTTCTTCATTAACATGGAGGGACTGGGAGATAAGCAGTATAGTATCCCTAAGCCACTTGATCCTTTTTCTGGGATCTTCCACTCTTTTGTGGTGCTCCAAAAACAGTAGGATCTTTCTTCCTCACATTTCTGGTGCATCTTGCAAATGCGTAGACTCTTTAAGCAGAGGGTTTCTAGTAATCTTGCTATTCCCCATGCTCCTCCCTTTGTGGAATGGTTGAACAAGCTCTCAGGTCCTCAGCACCTGACTGCAAAGCATAAAGCCTACTGGAGTAAAGTATCTCAAGACCCCTTCTGTGTAGGGCTCAAGGACAAGTGGGAGGTGGAACTAGGCCTGACTATCTCTCCTGTGAACTGGAACCAAGCTTGGCGCAACTCCTTCTACTTGACAAGTGAGCTGCAGGCTCATTCTATCCAATACAAGATCTTCCACAGGGCATATCATACCCCAATGTGGCTGTACAGAACTAGCCTTCTCTCAAACAGTGACTGTTGGCTTTGTAATTCCCCATAGGCATCCCTGACTCATATTCTTTGGTCCTGCCCTGTACTTGACTCTTACTGGTCTAAGATCTGGGCCACTTGTTCCTCAGCAATCTCCCTGCCTAAACTGAGAGATGCACACTTTGTTCTCATTGGTCTTCCCCAACAGACCATGCCCCTTTCAGTATTCCAGGTTTCCTGAGCTAACTGCACCTTTACTGTAGCAAAGAGGGTCATCTTCAGACTTTGGCACTCCCCTGACCCCCCTCATGAAGAGTGATTCCATTTACTGGCCTTGACAGCAAGATATGAATAGATTTCCCATCGATTGTAGGGCAAATTGTCAGTTTAAGACCAAATTTGGCAACCCTTCTGCACTAAGTTTCTTAGACCTGCTGTCCAACAATGACCTGATGGCTGACATTGTTTTGGTGATTCTAGATCCTAGCTTTACCTGTCCATATCCTCTGTGAGAGTGCAATCTACTCACTATCCCAACTAGATTGTCAGTTACCCTTTGGAAGTGGCTGTTATAGCCAATATACCAAACAGTTCAAGTATAGTTGTTATACCTAACCTCCTCCCTGCCAGACATTTTATTACAGATCTATCCCATGTTTAACCTAAATTTCAGTGCCCTGCTGCATATTGTATCTTCTATATACTAGCATTTTATTGACAATAATGTTTGTGTTTGTGGACCCCCCTTTTTCCATGTGATTTTTTTTTTATTTTATTGTACATATCCACTTTTCCTTCCCTATTTTGGTCTCAAGATTTTGTATGTACTTACTGGACATCAATGTTGTGTGTTTACTAGTTGGTAATTGTCAAATAATGTATGACAAGTTATGTGTTGTGAAGAATTGTACTGTGCACTGTTTTGGAAAACTAATAAACATTTTTATGGCAAAAAAAGAAACGTGATCTGCAGAAGGCATGCGGAAGCTACCTCTGTGCCCATTGTGCATCCCTGATTGCACATATACTACTTACTTTGTCTCACAACTGCTCTGTAGAATACGTCTACATACAGGACTCATTGAACACAAACATATGCTCTTCTCTCCCAGTATATGTCTTGTCCTCCCTCCTTGCTGTTTTTGTCCTTCTTCCTTGCTCCCCACTTTTCCTCCTGCTAAATATTTCTGCCGTGCTTATTTTCTATTATAGCAGCTCTTGGCTGCTCTTTTCTTGCTCAGCCCATACCAACAGTCTCGTGGCCTCCGTCCCTAACTCTACCTTGTTGAGATATCAAAAGAAAGTGGATTCAGCTGGTCCTCTGGGGATGGGAGTCCGTTTCAGTCAGTCAGTCATATTTTTTATTTAATTTATTTAAGACTTTGGTAACCAGGTAGGTGCACTGATCCAGGGGACCATTTTCAGGCATGACCCAGTCATATCAGTCACTCATATCAGTCAATCATCTCAGTCAATCTCATCAGTCACTCTCAGGAGTCCAACAGCATCCATCCCTAACTCTGACTTGTGAGGTATCGCGTGCAGGTGAATTCGCCTGGTCCTCAGGGGATGGGAGTCCATTTCAGTCAGTCAGTCAGTCGTGTCAGTTACTCATCTCAGTAAATCTTATTAGCCAATCATACTAGTCAGTCTCTTCACTCAGTCTCATCTGTCAAACTCATCAGTCAACCTCATCAGTCAATCATCATCAGTAAATCATCTCAGTAATTCATCTCAGTCATTCATATCAGTCATTCATACCACAGACATGGTTGTATGCTTCCTCCAAGGCTTCTGTATTTCCTCCTATTTGGGGTAGTCATCTGACTTGGCAGTACCTCCACTGGAACCTGCTCCGTTGTCTGTGATCCTGGACATCATAGCTCAACTCACCTCCTCAGCTCCTCCTTGTCATCCCTTGTGTGGATATTAAAGTTTGCTTCCTGGCTCGCCTTTGCCTGCCTTTGATCCATCAGCTTCAGCATACAGCAAGTCGGCTAGCGATTCACCTGTCACCTCTGTTCCCCTAGTTACTCTTTTCACATTCAATGTTCCATCCATCATTCCCTGTGATGTCACACTCTGTATTCTGCAGTGTGGGATCCTACTTTTGTCCATCAGTCCTGCACAGCACATTCTGGGATTCCACCTGCATCCGTTTCAGCTCTAACATTTTCTCTTTCTTGCTTACTCCACTGTGTGTTGCCATGAGCAGTACTGAGAACTGAAGACCTTCCAGCATGCAATGCCTTGTCATTGATTTCTCTGCTTCTTAGCCCTCAGTTGGCCTGAGTATCAAGTCCTCAAAATCCTTACTCGACTAACTCCACTGCACACTAGCTCTTTACCTGTTACAGCCTCGGCTCCTGACTATTGAGCTGCCTTGCCCCTGCATTCACTTAATTTCTCAATCATTTGCCTTTGACATCTCCGTATTATGTTTAGGATGGACCGCTATTCCTGTACAGTTCATCTTGTCTTTGCATCAGACCTCTGCTCCTCGCTCTGTTCCCTGCAGTGATTTTTGGTCCTTCTCAATGTTCACCCCTGTCCAGCAGTCATTCATCTGTCTTCTGACCTTTCCAATAGATCAGCTAGAATTCTACTCATGACTGTGTCCCAGATCTTATACAGCTGTTCCATGAGCTAGAAGTTTCCCTGCTCCAAAGAATATCTTTGGTCCAGTGATATTTCTTAAACTCCTCAGCACAACATTGGATATAAAATGTATGGAAGACAGGCCACCTCTCATCACCATTACTGAATACTTTCTTAGTAACATCCCTTTTGACCAGATGCTCTTGCATGAAACAAGATATTCTTTGCCTCCTATGATATCTCATCTGTGCAATTCAGATAATTCCTCAGCAATCGAGATAATTCCTCAAGGTTGATCATTTAAATCCTACTTCCTAACTTGAACATATTAGTTTCTGAACTACACCATTACTTTCATATCTGGGCTGCTCTAAATGTAGAGTAATATAGCTAGCTGGTCCTACTTATCTTAATTGAACAGCCGTCAGACTACTCCAAAGACCCATTTCCTGTTCCACACTGTCATACATCAATGCATCTCCACCCCATAGCTATTCTGTTAATTCTGAGCAGTCCTGGACCTATTCTCCCTGGCCTCTGGTGTGGCTATGGCATCTTCATAAAACTGCTATCAGCATCTCCTCGTATGATCACCTAATAGGAAATTGACTCCTCCATATAGGAACACAGATCCCTACAGTTAGTCTTTATTTTCCTGTCAATCAACCCATAATGGACAATTCAACAAGGGAGGGATTCATCCCATCATACCATATGGACCATCTGAGACTTACTTGGAGTTACACCACAGTGTTTTTATATTCCAGGTTATGCTAAAGGAAGCAGCTTATTCATTCTCTCAATTCCAATTGCAGTCCTTTAATTGCCTCCATCTTCAGCAGCCTCAGTCAGTCTCTATTTTTCTACCAATCACCCCGTAATGGACATTTCAACAACAGAGGTCATCATCCCGTTCAATCATACAGATTATCCAAGGCCAGCTTGGGTTCTCCGTCTGAAGTGTTACATCACATTGTTTTCATATTCTGGGCTATGCTAAACGATGCAGCTTATTCATTTTCTCCATTCCAATTGCAGATCTTTTTATTGTCTACTTGCTTCAGTCTCCTCAGTCATGCTCCCTCCTCTCTCATCTATTGAACTCACAAACTTCACCAACAGGTCACATCATTGAGTCAGCCACTCTAACTCCAGTCACCAAGATGCATATGCTAAAGTATGCTGAAATACTCCTCTTTCACCATACACCAATCTTTCCAGGGTTCCTTGCTCCTGTGAAACTTGTTCTCGTACTCCTCACTAGGCCATCAAGTTATGAACTTATCATTTGGACTACTTTTTAGATCATCAAGAACCTGAACTCCTCGTCTCCCTATAGATGGCTTCATCACAAAATATTTTGGACATAATGAAACCAGTTCTATTCGAATATAATGGTACCTCTACCATCTTCTAGGTTCTATGGATTACTGTGTTCTGGAGGATTCTGTTCTGTTAACCTCCTCTGTTAAAGTTCTTGAAGATTACAAAGTTCCAGAAGTAAATTAATACCCTGTCACTCCTTCCTCAAGACTTATAGATCTCATATAGAAATGTAATAAATTATTACCAGACCTATACCATCCAACATCCAATAATGTATTTAACTAACTCATATTTTTCCATGTATGCTCATTTCTTTCCTATCCTCTCTCGACCACGTTAACCAAACACTCATGGCACCTTACAAGATTCCTTCAACTCATTTAATCACCACATCAACTTGGCATCAACATTTACACCTTTTCAGGACTTCCCTTCATACTGAACAGCTTCTTCAACATTCGAGAATGAAATTTTTTCACAGATCATCAAGAGACATGGAAGACAGACTTTACCAGTCTTTGAATAAGTCATTCCTAAAACAGAAAAAGAAATCAGTCACAATTATAGGATCATCTCCTCTTAGCTTGCTCAGAAGATGGGCATGTCAGTGGCCATGGGTCCTCAGAGGTTTCCTCCACTGTTGTTTTTCCTCTCCTGCATGCTACTGGCCACAGTTTCTGTGAGTTGGAAGAGATAAACTTTTTGGGCCTTCCATTCCCTACACGCTACCTGGGTTATCTACCAAGGATGATAATGGAGAAAAGCCAAAGTTTCAAAAGTACACAAAAGTATTTTACCATTCACCAAGTATTAATGGGAGGACTGAAGCCCGTGGTTCAATGTGGGTCTATGTGCCGTTGGAATGCCTGTGGCATCTTTGTGGGCTGTCTGGTACAGTCCTCAAATGGTTTCATTCATTCCTCATGGGCAGATCTCAGAGAGTTGCCACTAGAATTTATTCCTCTGGTACCTACTCCCTGCCCTGTGGGGTGCTGCAGGGCCCAATTTTAGCCCCCATGTTGTTTGCAATGTACATGCTGCCATTGGGAGATATCATCAGGTAATACAGTCTGAGTTTTCACTGCTATGCAGATGATACTCAGCTGTATATGTCTTTTCTACCCAGACTGAATGATGCAATCTCTGTGCTAAATAATTGCCTTACTGAGATCAGAACTTGAATGAGTACCAGCTGCTGAGACTGAATCCAGATAAGACTGAAGTGTTGGTAGTGGACCCTGGTCCCCCAGGGGCAGGCTTGGGGGCTGGAAAGCCATCAGGTTTATTGCTTGGTGGCATACCACTCACTACCTCAGACCGGGTGCATAGCCTGGGTGTTATTTTTGACGATGGTTTGACACTAAAATCTCAGAAGTCGGCTGTCGTCAAATCCTCTTTTTACCACCTGAGGAATATCACCCGGGTGAAATACCTGGTTCCCCCTGATGATCTAATAGCATTGGTCCATTCCTTTGTCACTGCCCATCTTGATTACTGCAATTCCCTCTACCGAGGGCTACCTGGAGTTGATATCCACCACTTGCAGCTGGTGCAGAACGCGGCGGCCAGACTTTTGACTGGGACCTCTAGGTCCAGTCATATGACGCCTGTGCTCAGTGAGCTGCACTGGCTACCTATTCAGTGGCATATCACCTTTAAGGTTGGCTTGCTAACCTTCAAAGCCCTACATGATCAGGGACCTGGCTACTTGCAAGACCTCCTAGTACCTTACTGCCTCCTCCACCCTCTCTGATCTGCCGATTAGGGATTGCTAGAGATTCCCAAGGTGCGACTGAAGACATCTAGTGTTTGTGCTTTTTGTTTTTCAGCTCCAACCCTGTGGAATTCTCTACCTCATCAGTTAAGAGAATGCCTGACCATTGATAGGTTTAAAAAATGAGTTGAAAACTCATTTATTCACTTTGGTCTTCCCTAGCTATGGTTAATTTGTTTTATTTTTTAATTCATATTTATATTTGTTGTATTCAATTTTATGTGCAGCGCCTTGGTTTTGAAAAGCACTTTAAAAATAAAGTTTAATTTGATTTGATTTGATTTATGACATTTCACTCCTGTAATTTTGCTCCCGCCCCTTTCACTCCCGTCATTTCACTCCCACACAGTTTTGCCCCATGCACATTCACTCCCAGGCATTTCACTTCCACTGATTGCACCTCCTTGGAACCTCTTTGTTGTACAGGGGTGAGGGCATACACTGAACAACATACACATAGCTCAGGACCTTCCTTACACTGTCGGTCAGAAGTGAGCAGCTTAGGGTCTACTAATTTTGAAACTAACTGCCACAAAGCAACCTACTTTCAATTTTCTTTTGCTGCTAGGAGCAATCAGTACACTTGGGATGGGGGGGGATTAGGAGAACAGACAGAAGTCAGATGTTCTTTTTGCCCAGACTTTTGTGGTGATTGGTCTGACATGACCTCTACCCCTTTGCAGCTCTGTCCACACTACACCATTCCCCTGACACACACAAGTCCACTAATTGTTTATTCCATCGGGTAGTTGCTGCTACAGCCAGGCTGGTTGTTGTGCATGACGGGTCAAGCTCACGATAACTAGCGGGACAGGCAGACAGGTTGGGACTGAGGAGCACTGCTGCACAATTATATCATGTCTAGCACAGTCTTTAATGTTACCATTGCAGGAGGCTGAGCTGGTTGGGTCACAAAAAAGATAGAAGCCGGATGGTACAGTGCAAGACTCTGAGGAGAAAACCAGGCAGCCTTGCCTTAATCTGATTGCACTTTCTCTGTCTCCCCACCCCCCTCAATGTGCATCATTCTCCGTGGTGGTGTGGGGGACTAGAGTGCAGTACGATTTATTAGACTGTACTGGGGATGATCTGCACCTGAATATTTCTGCATGATTCTGCATTGGAGCTCCTTGCTTTGTTCCAGTTTTAGTGAAAAACAGGAGCGTAATGATCAGGAGCAAAACGACATGGGGGTGAATCGGAGCAGGAGCGAGATGTAGGGAGAGAAATGCCTGGAGCGAAATGACAAGAGCATAATGTTGGTCTGCCATTCAATGTGGGGGAATAGCTCCTCCCACATCCCAAATAAATTCCAGCCTCTCCTAGCAGTGCATGCTTAGAATATTTCCAAACACTCACCATTCTCCCCAGCCTCCTCCTCCTCCAGCACTCTGCTCACCCTTGGTGCTGGGACTTCCATTCCATACACAGTATCTGGTTTATCTACCAAGGGTGGGAATAGAAAAAGACCAAAGTTTCAGAAGTATACACAAGCATTTTGCTATTCACCAAACATAGAATAAACGTGAAAATTAATTTCCTGCTCCCTAAAACAACCATTCATCTGTAGCCTCTCAATGCTGCCATCACTCAATCCTTTAAAGGACACTACAGAAAACACCACTTGAAATATTTATTTGAGTGTATTGGCTGAGGCACAGCACCTGCACTGCTACTGAGCACTGCTGCTATGCCCTTCACTAAAACTGCATGTGATGCAGTAACAACTGAAACAATACAGAACTGCTGAGGACACACTGGCATATGGCAACTGGCAAGACAATCTGGTGCGGTGAGCACAGATAACTAAAGTGAGCTGACTGAACTGATTACCAAAGCTACAACTGTGTTAGGCATTGATCCTGCCATGAAACACACTGCTGATGACTGTCACTTTTGAAAATGACTGTGAACTTTTTAATAACATTACCAATAAAGAAATTGTTGCAAATGTTTGTGATGAAGACACAGATGAAGCACCACTGTAGAGAACTGGAGACACTTTAGACAACTTTGAAGCTGATGAAGAGTTACCATCTCCACCTTCTGCTGCTGAAGCAAAAAAAAACTGTCTGCTCTTTAATGCACTTTCTTGAAGCTAATGAGATGAATGATGAAAATGATATCTGCTTGTGTTTACACTTGGATGGTAAAGTTAAATTAGTAACAACCACAAGAGCCAAGCAAATGACCATAACAGATTAAAGTTGACTAAAGTTTATTTAAAAGAATGCAGCCGAAGCCAAATGATTTTAAATGTTCTTAACGATCTCTTCATACAATATGCACACAAATAAATAAAATGATTAATTTACACAGTAATTGTAGTCCTGTCTCGCTTTTTAAAAATTGTACCTATGCAAACTATTATACCTCTATTATCTGCCACCTCGATTATCCATCAAAAAACTGGTGCACCAGTGTTGGCAGATAATAGAAGGTGCACAGTACCTTTTTTCCTTCACAGATGCCTCACAGCTGTCACTCTTGAAAACAACTTTACACTCTCGGTAGAAACTGGGGCACTTGGGGAGCTTCAGGGGATACATTGTGGCACACATATACTGATTTTCTGGTTTGTACCACAAGACATTCAAAACTTGTAACATTTTCAGTGTGGTGCTATTGAACAAAGGCATTGGCTGCCTGGATACAGTTTACCTTTTTTCCTTGACAGACACCACACAGAAGTTATCCTTGGAAACCACTATACCCTTCTGATAGAAACAAGGGCACATTGGGGGGCTTCAGAAGACATATTGGGTTACATATATACTGAATTTCATGTTTCTATCACAAGACTTTTAAAAGTTATGCTTGTTTTTCAATTGTGTTAGTGAAGGGAATGCGGGCCCTCCCTACAATCAGGCATTCGAGATGGAAATCAAACCTTTAAGCTACCCTCTGCTTCAAAGACACCACCCAGGAATTACCCTTGAAAACCAGAACACTTCTGTTAGAACCCTGAGCACGGGGTGGGGGGGCTTCAGGAGACACTCTTGTGAACATGTAAACTGAATTGCATGTTTATATCAGAAATAAATTTGCAAGTTATGCTTGCTTTGGAACAGAGGTAATGAGGTGCAAGCAGGCCCTCCCTGCCATTAGACATTTAAGGAGGAAATCCAACTTTCAAGCTGCCCTCTACTTCCAAGGTACCACACAGTAATTACCCTTGAAAACCACTTCACACTTTTGTCAGAAACCTGGGCACTTGGCGGGCTTCATGTGACACCTTCTTGAACATGTATTCTGAATTTCAAGTTTATACCAGAAGAAATTCAAAAGTTATAATGTTTTTGGTGTGGTGCTGTTGAACAAAGATATTTGCCAGCTGGATACAGTTTACCTTTTTGCTTCCACAGACACCACATGGAAGTCACCATGAAAACCACATTACATTTTTGTTTGAAACCTAGGCACTTGGGTGGGGTGGGGTGGGGCTTCAGGGAACACCTTCAGAAACATTTATAATGAATTTCAAGTTCATACCACAAGAAATTCAACAGTTATAACATTTTCTGAGTGATGCTATTGAACAAAGCCATTGGCCACCCAGATTGAGTCTACCTTTATTTTTCCTTCCCACATGCTACACAGAAATCACCCTTAAAAGTCACCTTACTGTTTTGTTACGAACCTGGGCACTTGAGAGCCTTCAGCAGGCACACTGAGGAACATGTATACTGAGTTACTTGTTTATGGCACAGGAGCTTTGAAAGTTATGCTTACTTTTAAATGGAGCTAGTAAAGTGAAAGCAGGTCCTCCCTGCTATAAGACATTGGAGGTGGAAGTTCAACTTTCACACTACCCTCTGCTTACCAGACACTACCCAGAAATTAAACCACTTTACACTTTTGCTTGAAACCAGGGCACTTGGAGGCTTCAGGGAACACACTGGGGAACATACACATAAAATTTCAAGTTTATACCACAAGTAATTCAAAAATTATAACGTTTTCTGTGTGGTGCTATTGAACAAAAGCATTGGCCACCCAGATACAGCTGATCTTTTTGCCTTCACGGCATGAGGACGAAATGTCGCCAGTTAAAATGTTGCGTTAAAACGTTGCAGTCAAAACGACAAAAGGATATGTGGTAGCTGGATAGAAAGTTGCCTAAATATTGTTGTCTTCTTTCAGCAATATTATTTAAGCAAGCAAGCATATTGTCGGAGATAGTTTACATCTTCCCTAACATGGCTGCACTTCTGCTGTATTCCCCACAATCTCAAGCAATCAATCAATCAATCAATCAAATAAATCAAATCCCAATTTTCTTCACCTGTACTCACATGAATTTAAGCAAACACGATTCTGTAGTTGTCATTAGTGTGTTTTCTTTTCTCTGTTTAGCAGCCATGCAGCACATCTCAAGTCAGAAAGACAAGGTAAAACTTGCTCTCGATAACCTCATTTACACAAAAGAAAAGGACAGAGCCAAAAGCAAGATAATTTGGCACTGCAAGCTTAGAATATGCCGTGCTAGGCTCCACACATTGGGCGACACTGTCTGCAAGCCTCCAACTGAATGTAACCATGCATCAGTGCACGAAAACGTATTAGTTGACACAGCATGGGCAGGCATCAAGCGCAAGGTGAGATACACAAAGGAACCAACCCGTAACATTGTGCATAGTGGGTTACAGGAGATCAATGTTTGCCATGTGCACCTGCTGCCTTCTCAGGATACGCTGAGGCGAGATGGTCATCGCGAGAGGCAGCAATGCATGCTGCATTAATGACTGGTGCAACATTTTATCTGGCAACATATCTATGTAGCAACATATGCATCAACTACATTTAGTCCTTGTGACCTTTTAGCAGAGACATTTTGTTCACTGTTTTTTGACCAGGGGCATTTTGACTGCATTTGGTCTTCACAAATGCCACACAGAAGTCACCCTTGAAAACCACTTTATACTTCTGATAGAAACCTGGGCACTTGACAGGCTTCTGGGGACACCTTGGGGAATATATATACTGACATTCAAGTTTATACCACAGGACGTTCAAAAGTTATAATGTTTATATATATTATAAGCCAAAAAAATGTCCCCCTACCTTAGCCAAATCGGCTCCCTGGGCCCAGTTCTCCACCCCCCCCTTCAAGGGCTTTGTACAACTGGATGTGGTCCCAGATCTCCATGAGTCCACAACTCTCTCTTCCCCTACCCTACCCCTTCCCTTTTTTCTCTCCCTTTATAAGGCTCAACTCTCTTCCTGCCCACCCTCCCTTTTCCCCTGGCACATTGCAAATAGCCTATAACTATGCCCTTATACCACACTTTTTCTCCTCATTTATTAATCTATTTCCAACTACCTCTCTTTCGCTTCTACCTATCCCCATGCTACACCTATAATCCAGTTTCTAACTTTGTCAGTATTAGGTTACTGTCAGAATCTGCTCTCTTTCTTCCCTCCTCTGTCATGTAATTGCATATCAACATTGCATATTGTTATTACCAAATGTTGTTTTTCAATGTATGTACCCATGTGTATTATGCAACCTAAATGTATTTTGTTCAAACTCTTTGAACTCCTTCCCCACAGGTTGCACCGGAAAACGAGCAACTTGTTGCTCAGTGTACTTTCCTGGTGAAACATTTCAATAAATAAAAAAATAAAAATATAGTTTACCATTTTCACCTTCACAGATGCCATACAGAAGTCATTCTCGAAAACCACAGTACACTTTTGTTGGAATCCTTGGCACCTGGGGGACTTCAGGGGACTTACTGAGGAACATGTATACTGAGATTAGTGTTTATACCAGAAAAAAACATAAAAGTTATGCTTGTATTTGAACACTGTAAGTGAAATGAAGCAGGCCCTCCCTGCCATCAGATATTTGAGGTGGAAATTCAACTTCTAGCTGACCTCTCCATCCAGAAATTACCCATGAAAAAAACTACACATTTTTCTTAGAAACCTGAGCACTTATGAGGCTTCAGGGGGTACCACTGAGCACATGTAAACTGTGTTTCAGGTTTATACCAGAAGAAATTCAAAATTTACAATGTTTTCCATGTGATGCTCTTGAGCAAAGCTATTGGCCGCCAGATACAGTTTACAGTGCACCCTCTATTATCCACCTTTCAATTAACCACTACTCATCCTATTAACTGACCTCCGCTTATATACCATTGAGTGTCAATTTAAATTCCCCCTAATTTCTGCCACCCTCTGTATCCGCCATCCACCAGTGTCTTCTGTTGTACCATCTTCATTGACTCCTATTACCCCCCCCCCTTATTCCACCAACACTAATGCCAAGTGGTCATGCCCTCCAACTGCAGTCTCCAGACTGCCACCTGCCAGCCTGGTTGTTAGTGCTGGGGGTTGTGCTTGGGACTTACAGAAGCATATTTTTATTTAGTAATTAAAACATTTCAGACATCTTCAGTACATCATAATCACAGTTAAAAAACACAGCTGAATTTAAAGTAAAGAATGTCTCTTGAGGGAATTGCTGAGGATGCACACTGTAACAGATGCTGAAGCTGCATGAGAGTGCAACTGCATCAGGAATGAGATGTATGTCCATTATGTGCTCTTACTGGTCAAAGGCACAATAGTGATTTATAATGTTAATGGTTGTAAACAGTATATTAGGACTATAAGGACAAACTGTGGAGGGGGTTGTAGGAGTGAAAAGGGGATGGGAGCAAAAGGTTGGAGGAAGGAGAATAAGGACGTCAAGTCTCCCACCCCCACCCTACTGAACAGCAGCCAGCTCTGAACAAATGCCAGCCAGACCATTCTCTGATGCTGTCCCACCCATTTACTCCATTATGTTTAATCTGTTATTCTTGAAGTTACAGTATACTGTATCTTTTGTTTTTTAATCTGCAGTATGCACTCATGCTATCTGTAGCCTCCTGCATGATTAAGTGCCCAAATGAATGCCAGCCAGCCCCATTCTCTAGTAGTGTCCAGCCTTCCTGCCCACTCCATTCTTTTGTCATTCTGTTTTTCTCTTCTATTGGACTGTTGGACTTTTTGACTTATGCAAATTCTCTGCCAAATTCTCTGTGAGTCTGTCAGTGTGTTCCTATGCTGGTAAGTTTCACTGCAGCATGGTGTGAGATCAGCATAGGAGCAGAATGACTGATTCTAAGTTTCATTGAACAATGACTGCACAAGTTGTACTCACTATGGATTGACGTGAGGTAGTGAGGGAGGGGAGCCTGTTTCACTGAAACTCTGCAGTTAAATTAAATAATTTAGCCCAATTACCCCTGTTGTCCACCAATTAAGTGCCCCCTGCAGCATTTAAGTGTGACTGCACAAGTTGCAATCAGTGTGGTGTGAGATTGGCATGGGGACATGATGGCTGCAGTGGTATCCACACAAAGCAAGAGGAACAGAAATGTTCTGGAGCCCAGCAATAAGGCAGAAATTGTTAATTTTCCAGTTCTGAACCCTTCCTGTAGCTACAAGGAAATTGCCAACCACTTTTCAACCCAGTGGCAGTGTAGCACAGCAAAATCCACAGTCGGGAATGTTTTAGTCCACAAGTCAGAGTGAGACACTAAAAATGTAAGCCCGTCCCCCAGGAAGACTAAAAAAACCTCCTAAGCATGCTGACATGGAGGAGGCTTTGTTCTATGGTTCAGCAATGCCAGAGCAAAGAACGTTACAATAATTGATGAGATCCTGAGGGAGATAGCAAGATATTTTGGGGCACAGTTCAGAGTGACTGGTTTCTCCTATTTTAATGGCTGCTTGCAGAAATTTGAAGAGAGACACGGTATATCCTGCCACATCACCTCAGGTAAGAGTGCAGGGGTGAGTAAACAACTCATTTCAGAGGGGCTGTTAAATGCAGAAAGGCTGCAGTGCATTGTAACCCCTGCAATGTCTATAATATGGACAAAATGGATCTTTTTATGGCTGTGGGCAGAGCCTACAGCCATTTTGTTATCTGTAGCTTGAAAATGGAGTTTTGTGGAACTTATTTTTTTGACATTTCAATGTATTCTTCCACATCTACAAATCATTATGACAAATAAAATAAAATAATTCCTTCTTTCTGTTTAGAATTTTGGAGACGTAACTCCAAGCTTCTTATCTGATGGCCATTAGGAAACGGAAACAGCTTGTTAAATATTGGTTGCCTATTAAACTAAAGATTTGTTTACCCCCTTTGAAATGCAACAGATTGCACATTTAAATGATTAGCATTTAAATATGTTTTACTACTAATTCAGTTGGGGATGAATATCTTTCAAGAAAGATTCATACCTCATAAATGTTACCCTTTCCCAGCAAATTTTGTAAAGATTTACACTGTTTTTAACCTCTCAAGACCTAACTGATAAAATGCCAGGTCTTCAGTGAACTGCCCAGAAGGAATTAAAGGAGGTGACAAGCATGGGTGTAGGCAGGCATACTCCAAGCACTCCATGGTATGCAATTTTATTTAAGGGGGTAGCAAATAGGTTCTGAACTGCTTCCTTTTTCCATGAAAACTAACAAAGAAAATACTGAACCTTTCTGTAATTTTATTCATAGGAGTCTAAACTAGAAGGACTGGTCACTAATACTGTCTTTGCATCCCAAGGACAATACAACTTTACAGGCTCTGGGCTGGTATGTGGGTGTCTTGGGCCCCGTCCACACTGCACCGCTCAGACCACGTAGTGGATAGAAACCATTACAACCGGGGAGCGGTGCAATGTGTCCACATTGTGACAGTGTCCGTTATGGGACCGGTACCACAGGTCCATACTAGGGGTGCCGGGTGACCGTTATGGCGGCACCCGTTCCCAGGATGCAGCTCGCACTGTGCTACAGGCCCTGCAGGGGACCATTACCATGTGTCCACACTTCACCTGGTAATGTTATCGAGGTGTAACCAGTTTCATGACCATTGAAACCACCTCATATGTGGTTTCAACAATGGTTACGAAAATGCCTTCTGTAACGTTACAGGTGTAAATGCAAACCATTGCAGTAATGGTTTGGGCAATCTGTAATGTTAGAGGCGTAGTGTGGTCTGGGTCTTAGGGAACAATGCATGGCAACAACCACTGTCATGAGATACAAAAGTTGTATTTATTGTGCCAAATGAGGCAACAAACATGGTCCTGGTGTACATTTGTATATTGTCTGGCTGGGGGGGGTAGCTCACCCTAACAAGGGGGGTAGCAGTGAGTCCACTTGGTGTGCAGATCTAAAATCCCTGGCTACACCCCTGGTGACAAGGGCAATAAGGAGAGCCAAGGCATCTAGGGAGCTCAGGCTGGCACAAAGCATTAAGAAGGGTAGAAGGACTTCTTTAGGTACATCAGGGAGAAAAGGAACTATGAGAAACACATAGTAAGGATTGGGAAGGAGTGGGGTTGGGTGGAAGCAGGGTGTGATTGTTACATAAACAATCTCGGATAGTAGAGTAAATAATAATACAGATTCTTGCGTCTTCGGAGTCTGCCAAGAAACATGTATAAACAAGCAGGGAGCACTAATAAAGTTTATTATACTACTTGCACCAAGCATGTGACAGAGAAAATCACAAGGGAGATGGGTTTCTCACCACTCTCCAGAAGAATGTACATAATCTCCAGAATTGTAGATCTTAGGTTTTTTAAGATCTTGTTCTCTCTCTGCGATCTCGTTCTCTCTGCATGTGAAACTAGGTTACAGAAGCCTAAATACTACAGATAACAGTATAGCAACAGAGATTACAACATAGTTACAGATAAGAGAAACATTATGTATTGGATAATGACTTAGGAGCGAGAATTACTAATGAGTATCATGTGAGACAGAATATGTTTGCATTAGCATTATAGCTTTGACAAAAGAAATGCTGACTGGTTCAAACTACACATGGCATTTCTTGCTAATGTATAATATAAGACATGACAAAGGATTTCTCACTAAAGAGACAAAGAGAAGTGCTGACAGGACTCTGTTACATGTGGCATATGTGCCTGAGTGTAAAACACACACTACATATAATTATATGAGAATATAAACATACAATAATCACTGATGGTCCCTCAGAGTTATCTTATCAGTGATTAGGTAGATTATATATGGAATATATGTAAAAGACAAACATAATGCATTATAGTGAGGTACAACTGGCATGCATGATCTAATCCTATCAAAGGATGTAAACACTGGCATATATGAGCAGCAAAGCACATTCCTGGCACTCATGCTTATATGATGGGTGCCTATATCTACATGTTAGTGCAAAATAGCAGTATCACAGTGTAATAGACCAGGAATACAGTGTGAGGTGTATGTGAGGTGTATGTGGGATGATAGGGGGCATAACCCAGGTGAAACTGTCCCCTCCTTGTTGCCCTAATTGCAAAAGTGACAACACTGCAAAAAGATGGCAGTTAGGCACCATTTGTCTACAGGCCTAAGGCATGAGCCTGATAGAGGAATATTAACTGGTCACATGGTGTTTCAGGGATTTCCCCAAACAACAAAATGTAATTATAAGGGAAAATGTTAGTAAACCTTGTATTACTATAAACATTTGGAATAAAACTTCACAATGGGGTTTTCCAATATCAAAACAATCAGTAAATACTGATATATATCAGGTGTGTATCTGTCCTATTTGGAAGAAATTGAAGAGACAAACTTAAATTGCCTGTATGGATATTAAAAATAAGTAAAAATTGAGATAGAGCATCAAGATAGTTAGGACTAGACTTAATGGTATCTGGTTCCGGGATGGGAACAGGTGTGATTACCATAAAACCTATAACCTGTTTAGGGAGTAAAAATAGAAGTTAGAAAAGTTCACTTTGCATAACTTTTAGTCCATAGCAGAAGAATGTATAGTTGGTCACCACACAATGTTCCACATCAAAAGAATGTACCACCTTGGAGGATGGCATTTTTCAGTTGCTAAGTCAAACAGGACACGAAATGTCAATGTCCACAAGTCAAGCTACGAACAGTTTCAGGAATAAATCCATGGTTTCTTCAAGTGTTGGATAAAGATTCATAGTTCAAATCTGATGCATTCAGATTTTCCAAAGGTAGATTAAAATGTTCAGGAGGCAGCAGTATTTTCAGAGGCATCAGCAGGGAGTGCATTAGATTACACATTAAGTTTTACAATGGAATAGCAACAGTGTTCACTTGAAGATGATCACACTGCTGCACAAAGTGCAAAAGTTTATAACAGTACTCAATTTGTATGAGGTGCCAACCAGGCCTGGTAAACAAGCTGTGAAGAAAATGGATTTCTTAATTGTAGATCAAATGAAGAAGAGTCTGCTTGCTGAGTTAGGGATTGCCTCTACCCCAGACTTGCTTCATAGTATGCATAACAATGAGCTTGATTATAGCATCTTAATTGGCTGGACTGAAAACAGTTTATTTGAAAGTTCTCAAATGGAAGCCTAATTGCAGTTATTAGGCCAGTATTCACAAATTGATAAGACAAGTTGGAAGATGTCACATCTGTATAAAAGGTGGTGATCCTTTCAGGTACGACATTCAGTGTTCAGAGTCAGTCACGATTCCAAGACATCAAGGTAAACAAGGAAAGGAGGTAGTTTCAACCTTTTCACGATTAAAGTTCCCATCAAGATGATCAACAGAATGGATGGTTGCCAGATGATCAGAGATGGATGTTGCCAGATGAAAATGATGCATTGACACTGTGAGAGTCACAAATATGGCTTCCTGAATTGTGCAGGAATACGTTTTGAAACAAGGAGCAATACTGGCATGTGTGTGGTGACATATCCAAGGTTCCTTGCCATTGACAAGGGAATAGTGTTATATTCAAATAAATATTTGTTAACACATGCAATAAAAGTGCAAAATGTGGGGTGCCACTGACCCATATGTCTGTCATGTATGAGATCAAGGATATGTCCTAATTCCAGATCCCGGAAGAGATAACCAAAGAGTTGTAAGAACATAATACCTATAGGCAGTGCAAAGGACTTTCCTAGCTATGTGATGCTCATCTGCTTCCTTAATGTGAGCAGCAATTAATTTATTAACAAGCACACTTGCCAGGTCAACCCCCTTCACAATATCCTTAATAGTGTAAATGTAAATCACTCTCATGAGCAAAATCATGTATACCATGCAATGGGGGGTATGATAGTATGAAATATAATATCATAAACCTTAAACATATGTGCTTAAATAATGGCTATATCAGCCCTATTTCAATTAGATGTGTCAAAGCCCAATAGTCCTGAGTCTAAATCTGTGTTGTTGTTTTTTTTTTTAATCAAATGTCAAAACCAAATGCCTAGTGCGTTTGGGTAGACTTACAGTCATAGCATGCATCACTACCAGTCAGGATGTGAAAATTCTAAGTGTGTGTATGTGGTGCATGCGTGGTGTGAGCCCCTGTATAGGGGGTCATTAGTGGGTACCTGGTATGCTGCCAGGGTATCCGTTCACATCATTATTAATAAAAAGAGTGGGAAATGTCTGTTGTGAAACATATAACAAATCATTTAAAGTTTTAAAAGGGTGAGATTTTAAATCACTGGGTTGTGCATGAGCTGCACATTAATAAGTAGGGTACCTGGTTTGGAAGTGGTGATTAGATCACTGGATGGGCCAGGGTTCTGTTTTGGGAACTCAACATTAAGTGTCACAAATTATGGGGCATCATAGGGTAAAACCTCTAAGGTCTAATGACGTTTATTGCCATATAAATTTGGATGCAAAATTCCTGATTATCAATAAAATGTAAACAGGGTCCAGATCAAGACTGACTGCTAGGACTGATCCAAAGCAATGATCATAATATTCAGCAGGGCCTCACTACCCTTCTGGACAATGAACATGTCTTTTAGGCCTTAGCGTGAATTCCACAGGATACAGTTAAATCATGTGGGCTTGTGAGGTACTCTGCCTCAACAATATGTTTAGGTTTAGGTCACTGGTTCTTAGCTGCAATAAGATGTGCAGTTTGGGCTTGTACAAAGACCCATACTTCTAAAAAGAATAATAAGCATAAAAGCAAGCATCTCTCTCTCTGGAACCTAAAAGGAAAGAGAAAAGAAAACATAGTTTAGTACTATTCCACCCATTGGGGTATGGAAAAGTAATTTAATCTCCTTTAAACAGGTTCATTTGATTGACATTTAGCTATTTATCAATGACTGTTATTGTGAGGCAGTCTAACTTGGTAGACTGCTGGACAACATTTGTTTACAATGGGATAGGGCACATTGTTGGGCCTTGCCCATACATGGTGCAGCAAATAAGTGTACCTTTTGCATGTCTTGTTTGCGATATTTAACATATTTATCTACTAATGCTCCATCAGCAGTGGCAGTACACAGACCAGATGTAAATGTTCCAGGACTCTCATGAATGGTCCGGTCATGATTTCAAAAATGGGGTATGCTGTGTACCTGCAGAGGGTGTCCCTCTTATTGCCATAAGGAATAAAGGCAATAATGAATTCCAGTCCTTTTGGGTTTTTCTGAACAAGTTTGGATAACATAACTTTGATCGGCCTGTTAGCCCATTCCATCTGTCCTGATTGTGGGTGGTAAGGGATATAAACCTTTTGTTTTACCCACAACAAATCCAGAATTTCCTGCATTACTTAGGCTGTAAAGCCATATCCCTGTAATCAGAATTTACCTTTGGGGGTAACCCCCACCTGGTAAATAGCTGGTTTACCAAGACATTTGCAGTCACTTTGGTTGTGTTGCTCTGTTAGGTTGGTGATCACTAGTGAATGAAAACTACTTGTCATTGTTAGTGGTTGGCATAGGGCTAATGTAGTCAATCTGGATGTTGTTCCAGGGGCTTGATTGCCTCTAGGGTAACAATGTATTTTTCCTAGCTGGAATAGGATTGTTCTGTGCACAGATCAAACAGTTACTAATGTAGTGTACTACATCATATCTGATGTGTAGCCACCAGACAGATGATGTCAGTCTGTCTAGGGTTTTTACTGACTCTCTGGTGTCCACCAGTTGGAGTATCATGTTCTTGGTACAGTAGATAAATCTACTCACAGGTGTTCAGGAATTCCCCATGACTTTTCATGAGTGTTACAGCAGTGATGTTCCAAATGAGTAGGCCATCACTGGATAGGTGAATGTCATTTTCACTTTCTTATAAGAGTTATTTCTTGAAGTTATTCCTCAGTTCATTTATTAAGGAACCTATACACTGCCCTCAAATGAGGGTTCTTCTTATGGAGCATAATGTTCATTTTTAAAATAGGTTTGAACCTTATGAAGGTACAGTTTGTATTTAAACTGGTTAGGGTTGTGTTGTACGCAAACACGTCTGTATTTCACAGAGGTAATATTAGGAGTATTGGAGCAGAAGTTTGTTTTCTGCCAAAGAAATTCAGATTAGAGAGAAACAGACTCAATTAGAATCTATAATAAAAAGTTAGTATCTGCAGTGCTTTCTGTAATTATCTCAATGCTATTTCTAAACTGCAGTGCTTAACCCTCTCGTGGAGTGCTGGTATCATTTTACGTAAGGAAAAATCTCTTTTTATTCCTCTCTTAACACAAGCTGTGTTTATCTCAAGGACTTTCCAGATCTCTAAACCATATACAAATATTTGTGGTAATTAGGAGACTCCTCGCTTCCCTGCTTTTCATTTTATTTGCCAGGCATGTTTTAACATTGCCTGTGAATCGTACATATACGATGATGCAGTTACTAGCCATGCACACTCTGTCATCACCAGGATATACCATAAGAATTCTAAACCCTGCTATCTGACCCTCGTTGGTATGTGTGGCTAAGTTATCCGTCAAAACATGACACACAGTGGTGTCTTTTAACACTTTCTGGGACAGGTAGGTCGAGGGGTTGGAGTGAACAATCATGGGTCTCTCCTGGAAATTGTAGGCCATGGGCCAACAAGAAGGGAGTTTTGATAGGAAGGACAGTGATGTCATGATCCTGTAAAATGAGAGACCAGTGTGTAAGTCTGGCATTAGACCCAGAGTCATCTTTCACTCTGTCTGACAACAGAAAGTTAGCTGCCAAATGATTGGAATGAAGCACAATGGGTACATATCCAATGATGTACACAAAGTGTCTCACTGCCTAGTATGTAGGCAAAAGATTCCTTTCACAAAGGTTGTATTTCAACTCCACTGGGAAAAGCATGAGTCTGATGTATCCATTGTATGTTTGGGCTAAACCTGCTGGAATTGCGATATCTGATGTAGTAGTTTCAATATACCCTAAAATTGTGTTAGGATTAACCAATGCTGGGACCATGGTTAGTGATCTCAAAAGAAAAGACAATGATATCAGTATTAGGAGACCTTGCACCTTCTTACCAGAGGTACCTGCTATTGTCTGTGCTGAGAGTAACCCAGACAGTTTCTGACTTGTGTCTGCTATTGCATGTGCAGGGGAATAACCCAGACTGTTCCTGACTTGTGCCTGCTATTGCATCCACAGTATGGGATGATCCAGGTGTCACTCATCGAGGGTGTTCTGCATCATGTACAGGGAGTGCTAGCACTATCAGGGGTGCCTGCACAGTGGAGAAAAGTGGTGTGCAAGTTTCACGTAGTTCTCCAGCTATGGATTGTGGTTCAGTAGCCATCAGGTGGAGAAAGTAGTACTGAAACAGCTGTCAGCACAGGTTCAGAAATCAAACCTGCAACTGTCTCCCCCAACGTGACCTGTGATGCTGAAAATATCACAGCCACGGGACTTTCCGAATCAGGTTTGTCCCCTCCCCCCAACAAATGTAAAGTGGTTTTCCCCACTGGAATGTTGCTGGTTGATAGCAACAATGTTTTTAATGTTGCAGCTTAAGGAATTAATGCACTGCATAGGCCCAATGCTGTCAGGGTTAGAAACAACAGCACATTTAGTATTCTCAGGGAAAGCTGATGTTAAATTGCATAGGGAAGAATCACAACATTTCATGTAATCAACTGTAATGTGTTCCTTAACCAAGGACATTCAAGCATAGTAAACATTGCTAGCAGAAGTTGCTTCTTCTGCAGCATCAGTCACTGACTTCATGACAGATTGTGTACCAGCCACATTCAAGACTAGGTCAACATTATTTTCAATGAGAATCTTCTGTCCCTCAGAAACACTAGTGTTACTGATAACATTATTAATCATGCCAAAAACCTCCGGTATGGTTTGTTTGATTATGGCAGCAATCACAGGTCCCTTTGACTGCATGATCGAACCTCCCATGATGTGGTGATTGGCCATTTTGTTTTACCTCATGGGCATCATGGGTTACTGTGTTATGACCATCATCACATGACCATGAGTGGCTATCCTGGGGATGGTATGGGGATGCAACATGATGACATGTGTGTCCATCATTTTGAGACTCGAACAGTTCTCCATTTTGTGAATCAGAAAAACAAGTGGCTAGCCTTTGCTCTAGTCCACCCCACAGCATACTGTGAGTGTTCAAAATCAAACTCTTCAACATGGGAAGAGGCAAGATCTTTGGGTATTAAGTTGGTATGTCCTGCCAATAGCTCTGGCTGATGGTGCAAGTTTACCATTTCTGCCTTGCAATTTATATGATCAACCTCAGATTTAGTATCACACAAATTATACATAACCTGTTTCTCCAAGTTTCTACACACAGTGGTAAATTGGGAATTTTCCTTACTCTTACATTCTAGCTCCTCAAAAACATGAGCGAGCACTCTATGAAGTAATCTAACTTCAGCCCTCAAGAAATTCTCATAGTGTAAAACTAGTCTGTTGTCAAGAGAAGCTTTATCACATTTGGTATTCAAAGCATACATTTTACATCTACTATTTTCATAACTACTTAGTAATGAATCACATTGTTTAGCTAAGAACCTGTTTTGAAATAACAGTTTGTTAACTTTCTCAGCAGACTTGGCATTAAGCACGCTCATCTTTTGCTTGTATGCAGAGCAATCTGACTTCAGAGTATCACATTTTTTAATGGAAAATTCTGAGCAAGAGAATAGTGTTGTGACTAGCAGATTTTCAGGAATATTTTCCTTGGTACCATGGTATGATTGACTATAGTTTTCAGAAATCACCCTCATGGGACTGTTTCTGGTTTCTGCCACATTGGCAACATTTTTCAAACCACTGTAGGTAGTTTGATTTTGTGAGGCATCCAGCCTCAACTTCAGTACTGATTTTCTAGACATGTCTTTTAAGAAATAAGGAACCCTTAGTTGTCTGTGGATCAAAAACTTTCTTTGCAACCAAAGTTCATGACAGGACACAAACAGCATCTGGTGTATGTGGACACCTAGATGAGTAAATACCCATTAGGACCGGATACCACAAATTAATGCAATCTCTACGTCTGTTCAGATCCCTTTACAGCTGTGTGTTCCCACAGAGAAAGAAGAGGGAAAAAAAATAAAAAACTCATTACACAGACATTGAATATCTACCAAATGATTGTTTTTTCTGCACTGTGGAACATGCAACAGACCAAAAAGTTAAACAGAAGACACTCTCAGCTGCTTGTTACTGAGGATTTTTCATCCAGTGTTTTAATTTATATAGGATATTAAAATGCAACTTGGCAAACACACAGACTCCACTTGTGGTCGACCATTTATGTTACATAAACAATCTCAGATAGAGTAAATAATAATAATACTAATAATACAGATTCTTGTGTCTTTGGAGAATGCCAAGAAACATGCGTAAACAAGTCGGGAGTACTAATAAAGTTTATTATACTACTTACACCAAGCACGTGACAGAGAAAATCACAAGGGAAATGGGTTTGTCACCACTCTCCTGAAGAATGTACATAATCTCCAGAATTGTTGATCTTAGGTTCTCTAAGATTTTGTTCTTTCTCTGTGATCTAGTTCTCTCTGCATGTGCAACTAGGTTACAGAAGCCTAAATACTACAGATAACAGTATAGCAACAGACATTACAAAACAGTTATGGATATGACAAACATTATGTATTGTATAATGATTTTTCATCCAGTTTTTTAATTTACATAGGAAATTAAAATGCAGCTTGGCAAACACACAGATGCCACTCGAGATCGCCATTTATGTTACGTGAACAATCTCAGATAGTAGAGTAAATAATAATAATACTAATAATACCGATTCTTGTGTCTTCGGAGTCTGCCAAGAAACATGCATAAACAAGCAGGGAGTACTAATAAAGTTTATTATACTTCTTACACCAAGCATATAACAGAGAAAATCACAAGGGAGATGGGTTTCTCACCACTCTCCCGAAGAATGTACATAATCTCCAGAATTGTAGATCTTAGGTTTTTTAAGATCTTGTTCTCTCTCTACGATCTCGTTCTCTCTGCATGTGAAATTAGATTACAGAAGCCTAAATACTACAGATAACAGTATAGCAACATAGATTACAACATAGTTATGGATATAAGAAACATTGTGTATTGGATAATGACTTAGGAGACAGAATTACTAATAAGTATCATATGAGACAGAATGTGCTTGCATTAGCGTTATAGCTTGGACAAAAAAATGCTGACTAGTTCAAACTACACATGGTATTTCTTTCTTATGTATAATATAAGACATAACAAAGGATTTCTCTCTAAAGAGACAAAGAGAAGTGCTGACAGGGCTCTATTACATGTGGCATATCTGCCTGAGTGTAAAACACATGTTACATATAATTATATGAGAAAATAAGTATACAATAATCACTGATGATCCCTCAGAGTCATCTTATCAGTGATTAGGTAGATTATATATGGAATGTATGTAAAAGACAAACATAATGCATTATAGTGAGGTATAATTTGCATGCATGATCTAATCCTATGAAAGGATGTAAACATTGACATATAGCAGCAGCAAAGCACATTCCTGGCACTCATGCTTATATGATGTGTGCCTATATTTATATGTTAGTGCAAAATGGCAGTATCACAATATAATAGACCAGGAATACAGTGTGAGGTGTATGTGAGGTGTATGTGGGACAATATGGGACATAACTCAGGCACAACATGATAAGGCAGAAGCACTGAATGATTACTTCTGCTCAGTATTTACAAAGGAGAAGGGGGATGATACCCAAGGGGAGAGGAATGGCAGAAATGAGGGTGGAGGAGGTAACAGATGAGGTAATCATGGAGGGCAAAGTTCTAGAGGGTTTGAAGGCACCAAGGGTGGACAAGGCACCAGGCCCAGATGGCATCCACCCCAAGGTTCAGAAGGAGCTCACAGAGGTCCTTGCAGAACATTTAGCAGACTTATTTAATGCCTCACTACACTGAGGGTGAGTACCTCAGGATTGGAAGATGGCTCATGTGGTGCCCCTCCACATGAGTGACTCCAAGGATGAACCAGAGAACTACAGACCAGTAAGCCTCACATCCATCATTGGTAAGCTGATGGAGACTATCCAGACAGAGAGGCTGGTGGCCCTCCTGGAGGCAAGAGGACTACAGGTCAGCTGACAGCATGGCTTCATATGTGGCAGATCCTGCCAAATCAACCTGGTGGAGTTCTATAACTGGGTAACTAGGCAATTGGATAGGGGCCATGCAGTGGATCTCCTGTATCTGGACTTCAGTAAGACATTTGACTCAGTGCCACATGGGAGGCTAGGAAGTAATTTAGAAGGCACAGGGTATTACGTAAACAATCTCAGATAGTAGAGTAAATAATAATACTAATAATACAGATTCTTGGGTCTTCAGAGTCTGCCAAGAAACATTTGTAAACAAGCAAGGGTACTAATACATTTTTATTAGGCTACTTATGCCAAGCATGAGACAGAGAAAATCATAAGGGAGATGGGTTTCTCACTACTCTCCTAAAGAATGTACATAATCTCCAGTATTTGTAGATCTTAGGTTCTCTAAGATCTTGTTCTCTCTGTGATCTCGTTGTCTCTGCCAGTAAAACTAGGTTAAGAAGCATAAATACTACAGATAGCATAGCAACAGAGATTACCTAATAGTTACAGATATGAGAAACAATATGTATTGGTGCTAAGTCATTCTCCACTGGATGATGACTTGGGAGACAGAATTACTAATGGGTATCATGTGAGACAGAATATGTTTTTATTAGCATTATAGCTTGGACAAAATAAATGCTGACTGGGCTCTATTGCATGTGGCATATCTGCCTGAGTGTAAAACACACACTTTATATACTAATATGAGAATATAAGTATACAATAATCACTGATGATCTCTCAGAGTCATCTTATCAGTGATTAGGTAGATAATATATGGAATATATGTAAAAGACAAACATAATGCATTATAGTGAGGTATAATTGGCATGCATGATCTAATCCTATGAAACGATGTAAACATTGATCATATATGAGCAGCAAAGGACATTACTGGCACTCATGCTTATATGATGGGTTCCTATATCTACATGTTAGTGCAAAATAGCAGTATCACAGTATAATAGACCAGGAATACAGCGTGATGTGTATGTGAGGTGGATGTGGGATGATATGGGGCATAACCCAGACACAACATGATAAGGCAGAAGTGCTAAATGATTACTTCTACTCAATTTTTACAAAGGAGAAGAGGGGGTGATATCCAAGAGGAAAGGAATGGCAAAATGGGGGGAGGGGGTAACAGATGGGGCAATCATGGAGAGCAGAGTTCTGGAGGGTTTGAAGGCACTGAGGGTGGACAAGGCACCAGGCCCAGATGGCATCCACCTCAGGGATTGGAAGGAGCTGGCAGAGGTCCTTGCGGGATGTTTGGCAGACTTATTTAATGCCTCACTACACTCAGGGTGTGTACCTCAAGATTGGAAGATGGCTCATGTAGTGCCCCTCCACATGAGTGGCCCCAAGGATGAGCCAGGGAACTATAGACCTGTGAGTCTCACATCCATCATTGGAAAGCTGATGGAGACTATCCAGAAGGAGAGGTTGGTGGCCCTCCTGGAGGCAAGAGGACTACAGGACAGCAGACAGCATGGCTTTATATGTGGCAGATCCTGCCAAACCAACCTGGTGGAATTCCATGACTGGTTAACTAGGCAATTGGATAGGGGCCATGCAGTGGATGTCCTGAATCTGGACTTCAGTAAAACATTTGACTCAGTGTCACATTGAAGGCTGGGAAATAATTTAGAAGGCACAGGGTGTTACGTAAACAATCTCAGATAGTAGAGTAAATAATATTAATACTAATAATGCAGATTCTTGTGTCTTCGGAGTCTGCCAAGAAACATTCGTAAACAAGCAAGAGTACTAATATATTTTTATTAGACTACTTATGCCAAGCATGTGACAGAGAAAATCATAAGGGAGATGGGTTTCTCACCACTCTCCTGAAGAATGTACATAATCTCCAGTATTTGTAGAGCTTAGGTTCTCTAAGATCTTGTTCTCTCTGTGATCTCATTCTCTCTCTGCCAGTAAAACTAGGTTAATAAGCATAAATACTACAGATAACAGCAAAGCAACAGAGATTACCTAATCGTTACAGATATGAGAAACAACATGTATTGGTCCTAAATCATTCTCCACTGGATGATGACTTAGGAGACAGAATTACTAATGAGTATCATATGAAACAGAATATGTTTTTATTAGCATTATAGCTTGGACAAAATAAATGCTGATTGGGCTCTATTGCATGTGGCATATATGCCTGAGTGTAAAACACACACTTCATATAATTATATAAGATTATAAGTATGCAATAATCACTGATGATCCCTCAGAGTCATCTTATCAGTGATTAGGTAGATAATATATGGAATATATGTAAAAGACAAACATAATGCATTATAGTGAAGTATAATTGGCATGCATGATCTAATCCTATGAAAAGATGTAAGCATTGTCATATATGAGCAGCAAAGCACATTTCTGGCACTCATCCTTATATGATGGGTGCCTATATCTACATGTTAGTGCAAAATAGCAGTATCACAGTATAATAGACCAGGAATACAGTGTAAGGTGTATGTGGAATGATACGGGGCATAATCCAGGCACAACATGATAAGACAGAAGCACTAAATGATTACTTCTACTCAGTATTTAAAAAGGAGAAGAGGGGGTGATACCCAAGGGGAGGGGAATGGCAAAAGTGGAGGGGGGTAACAGATGGGGCAATCATGGAGAGCAGAGTTCTGGAGGGTTTGAAGGTACTGAGGGTGGACAAGGCACCAGGCCCAGATGGCATCCACCCCAGGGTTCAGAAGGAGCTGGCAGAGGTCCTTGTGGGACCTTTGGCAGACTTATTTAATGCCTCACTATACTCAGGGTGTGTACCTCAAGATTGGAAGATGGCTCATGTGGTGCCCTCCACGAGGGGCCCCAAAGATGAACCAGGGAACGATAGACCTGTGACCCTCATATTCATCATTAGCAAGCTGATGGAGACTATCCAGAAGGAGAGGCTGGTGGCCATCCTGAAGGCAAGAGGACTGCAGAACAGCAGGCAGCATGGCTTTCATATGTAGCAGATCTTGCCAAACCAACCTGGTGGAGTTCTATGACTGGGTAACTAGGCAATTGCATAGGGGCCATGCAGTGGATGTCTTGTATCTCGACGTCAGTAAGACATTCGACTCAGTGCCACATGGGAGGCTGGGAAGTAAGTTAGAAGGCACAGGGTGTTATGTAAACAATCTCAGATAGTAGAGTAAATAATAATAATACTAATAATATAGATTCTTATGTCTTCTGAGTCTGCCTAGAAACATTTGTAAACAAGCAAGAGTACTAATACATTTTTATTAGACTACTTATGCCAGGCATGTGACAGAGAAAATCATAAGGGAGATGGGTTTCTCACCACTCTCCCTGAAGAATGTACATAATCTCCAGTATTTGTAGAGCTTAGGTTCTCTAAGATCTTGTTCTCTCTGTGATCTCTTGCTCTCTGCGAGTAAAACTAGGTTAACAAGCTTAAATATTACAGATAACAGCATAGCGACAGAGATTACCTCATTGTTACAGATATGAGAAACAATATGTATTGGTCCTAAGTCATTTTCCACTGGATGATCACTTGGGAGACAGAATTACTAATGGATATCATATGAGACAGAATATGTTTCCATTAGCATTATAACTTGGACAAAATAAATGCAGACTAGGCTCTATTACATGTGGCTTATCTGGCTGAGTGTAAAACACCCACTACATATAATTATATGAGAATATAAGTATACAATAATCACTGATGATCCCTCGGAGTCATCTTATCAGTAATTAGGTAGATAATATATGTAATATATGTAAAAGACAAACATAATGCATTATTTATTATTTATTTATTTTATATTTAGCTTTTGTTGACTGGGTAAGTGCACTAGACAAATCCTGCCTATTTTCAGGCATGACCCTAATGAGGTATAATAGGCATGCATGATCTAATCCTATGAAAGGATGTAAACATTAGCATATATGAGCAGCAAAGCACATTCCTGGCACTCGTGCTTATATGATGGGTGCCTATATCTACATATTAGTGCAGAATAGCAGTATCACAGTATAATAGGCCAGGAATACAGTGTAAGGTGTATGTGAGGTGTATATGGGATGATGGGGGCAAAACCCAGGTGTAACAAGGGGCAGGTGCAAGGCTGGTGAGATGAGTAGGGAACTGGCTTCAGGGAAAGCAACAGAGGCTGGTGGTGGTAGGGATCTCTCATTCCCAATAGTAGTGATGAGCAGTGTTCCACAGGGCTCGGTGTTGGGACCAGTGTTGTTTGGAATATTCATTGCAGACATATTATTGGACATCAAGAGCAAGATCAGTCTGTTTGCTGATGATACCAAGATGGGAGAGGTGGTGGACAACCTAGGGAGAAGGCAAGGGTTGCAGGATGATCTGGCAAAGCTGGAAACCTGGTCAGACACCTGGCAACTGGGGTTTAAAGCCAAAAAGTGCAAGGTGCTGCATTTTGAGGTGAAGAACCCAAGGAGGAGTTACCAGCTGGGGGAGTACAGCTAGCCCAGACAGAGGAGGAGAAGGATCTGGGGGTGCTCATTACAGGGTTGATGAACAACTCAGACCAATGTAGGAAGGCACCTGCAAAAGCCAACAAAATGCTGGGTTGCATTGCAAGGGGTATATCCTCGAGGAGGGAGGCAGATGGCATGAAAGGAGAAGCTGACACATGTTTCACATCTAGCTGAATGATCTGCTGAAGAACAGAGCCTACAATTGTTTTACTGTAGGGGCCAAGTGTCCAAATTAGACAATGGTGCACAAATAATTAATATTTTAAAGATTATAGTTCTAGCTAGGGGAAACCCTGGAACACTTAAATGAGTTTAATTGGGTGAGTTGAATATTCGTTATGAATGTTCTCAGGTATAAGATACCAAGATAGCATGGGACAGACACATGGGGCTTTGAGGGATCGGGAAGGGGTGGAATAAATAAAGGGGTGGAAGAGGGCAGACTCGATGGACCTGGGGGTCTTTTTCTGCTGTCAAGATTCTATGATTCTATAAGTACTGCTGGAACCACCTTTCTGTACAAACTGGAGATGAAAGTAGATTTCTCAAACCACCCGGTGCGCATTAGAGAAGTGTTTATTTCTCATTCCTCCCCACAATACTTGTCATCTATACCTCATGTTACATATCAGAATCGTTACATGCTACCTGGGAAAGGTACTACCCCCACCGATAATTATTGTAACATTCAAATAATACTCAATGATGCTAAATTAAAGTTAATCTATGCACACAGAAGGCATTAATTTCCATGGTGCTCTAGCTTATTTAACCTCATTAGGATCAAGTCTTCAAAACCTACTGCAGCTATCAACACTTAAAATAATACTTGTCAGAAATCCTTCTTTATTAGACATTGAATGTCTTGAACAAGCTTCCACCAGAACTGAGGCAGTTCACCGTACATTAGCCATCTGCTTGAAGAAAAAAACTGTGACTGCTTAACTCACATGGTACTGATTGAAGTCCAAAACTCTCTGCTGTTTTCTTCTTATTTATGTATTTCCTTTATTTATTTAATGTATGTGATTTAAAGCAGCAGTACAATGAAACTGGGCAAAAAAAAAAAAAAAAGAAAAGAAATCGGTCTTTGGTTTGTTTGTGTACTTTAAAAGTTTCCAGACATATTCTGGTCTCATTTGATGGTAAACTTTTCTAGTTCCACCAAATGTTGTGTATTTTATAAATATTTGAATGTCCTTTTTTCTCAAAAAAAAGATGGCCAAGCATTTGGCTCAGAAATAGAACTGTAGACTTGGTAAGGGTTAAGGTCATGGAAATCATACATACTCATGGTGCTCAAAGAGGAGGTACCTAGACAAGTAGTTTTGACAGGTATACTAATATTTCTATTAATTTTAGCTAGAACTAACTTTCTGAAATAAACATGATTAGTTGAACTACTGCTTTAAACCAGGTTCATTATCCAAAGAACCTGATACAGTTAACACCATTTTAAACAAATAAATAAAAACATACGTAAAATGATTGCTACAGTATGTCCTCATGTTTGATATTGTGTACCACTTTATGGGAATCAGCGTCTCACATTTCCCAATTTTTAGTGGCAAGATGACCAGAGATAAAATGGGAGGGGGGGTTACTACTCAGGAATTACTTTACTAAGATAATTAAAAAGTCAATCCTGTGGGAAAATGTGCTTAAGGTTTGCCACCGAGTTACTTACTCTAAATATATAACAAATGCATTAAATCAAATATTTAAATGTAATGCTTCCCTAGACCTCCATCAGAAATGCTCCTTTCTTATCAAACCTGTTGGGTTCGCGATGGGTTCCATAGCAAATTTCCCACTTCCCTGACTAAAATTCTGAAATGAAGCTATACACAATTCCATCATGCAATATTCCTTGGTGACACATATACCTGCTTTGTAAATTTCTGACGGGAACAGTCTACTGAAATTCTAACAAGCGGTGATGAAGGCACCATTGAATTCTGGCCCCTTAAGAGGTCATGACATTAGTAGTTGCTGAATTGCTGGTTGGTATCTGTTTCCAGACAGTTTCTTCATAAAATCAGGGGTTATTAATGAGCCGTTTTACAACTCAAAATTAAGATAAGAAAAAGAACAGCTTATTTGATACACACAAAGAGCAGATCTTCCTTAGGAGTAGAGGATTCATGTAGCAGTAACAAGTCAGGTATGCACCTATTTAAATGCATTGTTTTCATTTGCTTCACTTGTTAGGAAAAAAGAGTGCAATATACTGTACACATGACACACAATACCCTTTTGTAAGTATTGGTAGGTGAACCTTTAGTAAGGCAATGCACGTTTTATTTGTTAGGCATCCTTTCCACAAAGTTTAGGGCACCTTCCAACAACACACATAAACAAACAATCAAATAAAATAAATTAATAAATAAACTATATAATCAATAAAAAAATAACTAAAAGAGCATTATTTTTAAAACTAGATTAATAGTTGAAATTAAAAAGTTTCAGTTTTGGAACTAATTTATTTGCAGGTCTGTACGTCATTAGAAGAGATTGTATTTTAACCTTGAAAAAAACTCATTTGATTCAAACCAGATCTTAAATTTGGTCAACTGTGTGGTGTTTTTTTTTTGATTAAGTGTGTTACTATCAGTGGGATTGAAGAAAAACTGCTGAGGTGTATAATATAAACATTTGATATGAGAGGGAGAGGGGGAGGGAGGGAGAGAGAGGAGAGAGAGGGAGGAGGGAGAGGGAGGGATAGAGACAGAGAGAGAGAGAGACAGAGAGAGAAATAATTTCTGGAAAGGCGTAACTCTTAGCTGAGCTAAAGTAATTTCATTCTACTTATCAGAATACATCGCTTACTAAAATTAGAATGCGCTAATAAGCAGAAAATATTTTAATGATCCAAGTGTATGCTGAGCATGCCTACAAGGATATGATTAAGAAAAAACAATATGTATTTATTTTTAAATGTGCTTAGTTGTAACTGCCTCTGTGGGCTTCATGAACAGTTTAAAGGTATTCAGAGCACCATTGGTGTTTTAAAGATTAAAGTGATCCTGGACCTCATTTGCAGAATTGTATTGCCCGTGCTCCCATCAACTTCCATGGAAATGAAAAATCTTGAGGTTTACCCTCCCATGAACCATCATCATCCCAAGATTGACAGCTGATGGGGTGTGTCATTAGGTTTGTAAGGCCTAAATGTCACCCCATTCTTGTTACTGTGGCTTGTGAATGCAATTTCAGATGGAATGGGGATATATTTAGGCCTCACAACCCCAATGGCACCCGTTAGCTGTCAATCTTGGATGATGGATGCATGAGGGAGGGGCAACCTAAAGATTTTCATTTCCTGACTTTTATGCATTAACCCTAAATGATGCATTAATGCAGTTTTTTGCATAGAATATATATACATATATATATGTTTGCAATATATTTGTTTATAGGTTTTACTAGTATCTTTTGAAAGATTGTCTGACTTGTGATTACTAATTTTGAGTATAGTTCATGAAATAATGAGCTTGATATTTGTTGTTTCATGTAGTCCCCCATTATGCCTTATGCATAGCATATAAATCCAAATCATTCTAAGGCCATCGTGACATATAATATTAATACTAAGCAGCAAATCAGAGCTTGTTTCTTAATAAAAGGCTGATGTATAATAAATAAAGAACAAAGTCATAAATAAAGAACCAGTGGCTTATGGAAAAATTTACAGGGATTTATACAGGGATTTGATTCTACCTTTGTGGGAAAAACACAGGGGCCCAGATATTCAAAAGGGTTGCGCCATGCGCAACAGGGTTGCGCATGCACAAGTCCTACATTGCGCCATTCTGTGATATTCAGCAGGAGGCAGTTGTGTCACTGAAAACAGGTTGGGCAACAGCACAACGCAAATGAATGCATGCTCAACAGGAGGGGGAAGAACCATGCATAAACTGCACAACCCGATATTCAGTGGTTATGCAGAATTGATGGCAGCCAACCCCAACCTGAGCCTGCACAACTTTGAGCCAAAAAAGGATCAAGTTGAGGGCCACCCACAGGTGAGCTGCTGTATTGCGAAGTGCAACACAGCAGCTGCCACCTAATGCTTCTTCTTTCAATCCTATGCTCCCCACAGCCCAATTGTGGGCAGAACGTGAAAAGAACCCCCGCCCAAATATCTCCCAATGCTCGTCGCAGGCAGAGCGTATCGCAGACAACCCCCCGCCCAAACATCTCCCAATGCCCGATCGCAGGCAGAACATATCATGACAACCCCCAGTGCCCGATCATGGGCAGAATGTAAAAGACCCCCAACTCAAATATCTCCCTGGTGGTCCAGTGGACCATAATGCCCGATCGCGGGCAGAATGTACAGTGACAACCCCCAAACATCTCCTGGTGTCTAGTATCCCCCACCCACACACCCGCGCCCCACCACCGCTCCCCTGGCAGCCAGCGGGAGCATCCCGTCACTGGACATTCTGCCCATGATCGCATTACGGTCCACTGGACCACCAGGGAGATATTCGGTTGGGGGGTCTTTTACATTCTGCCCACGATCGGGCACTGGGGGGTTGTTCATGTTCTGCCCACAATCGGGCATTGGGAGATGTTTGGGGGGTTGTCATTATACATACTGCCTGCGATCGGCATTGGGAGATGTTTGGGGGTTGTCATTATACATACTACCACGATCGGGCATTGGAGATGTTTGGGGGTTGTCATTATACATACTGCCCGCGATCGGGCATTGGGAGATGTTTGGGGGGGGTTGTCATTATACATACTGCCCGCGATCGGGCATTGGGAGATGTTTGGGGGGGTTGTCATTATACATACTGCCCGCGATCAGGCATTGGGAGATGTTTGGGGGGGTTGTTTTCACGTTCTGCCCACGATCGGGCTGCAGGGTGCGTCGGTCCCCGATGGCTGCTGCCTGGCAGGGCGGCCAGGCGCAAGTCCTCAGGGATCGGCGCACCTACATGCTAATGGCATGCAAATGGGGCCATAATCAGATGCAAATGGCCCCCGTGCCCTTGCATGAATTATGGTCCCATTTGCATGTCACCTTTTGAATATCGGAAATTTGTGCATGGCGCAATGGTACTTCGCCACGCAGTTTAATGCTCAACTCTGACAACTTGCGGTGGCACAAGTTCACTCGCCATGCACAGTGGCTGTGGCTGGGGGTGATATTCAAAGGAGTTGCTCAATAGCGTAACTCCTTTGAATATCGCCCCAGCCACACCCCTGTGCAACTATTTTGAGCAGCGCAAGGGCTTGCGCCTCAGAATGGCGCAGTTTGAATATCCAGGCCAGGGAAAATGAGGGCTTCTTACAGAGTAATGGTTATTTGGATCTGGAAGCACTGAATATTTCTTATCCTATATTTTGTATCATGGAAAGGGCAGGGGAAATGCTACATCTCATTGTCACAGGGATGTTCATTTGCACATTTTTGCATTGTATTTACTCAGGTTGTCCCAGATTAGATGCAATATCTTGTTTTCAGTGGGATCATGATTTTACCATTTTTATAATGTATTCAGGCAACCTAGTTCAGGGCCCCTATATTCAAAGAAGATACGCAGTGCATCCTGGTGAAAAAGAAAGATGTGCTGCAGAACTCCAACAATGCGCAACAGCAAGATATTCAAACATGAGGGATGCACTGGCCACAAGGAAATGGGCTAGGGCACACACAAATGATATGCCATTCAAGTTGAGGGGGCAATCCCATGCATATGGCATGCTGCAGCATATTCAGTGGGAATGTGCCCCTCACAGTCCAGAGCACTGTGGCCTACAGTTAGGCCACACATAGATGGCTTAACCCAGCCAGCCACCCACAGTCAGGCTGCAGATATGCACCCAGGTGCATAGCAGCCAGGCAGCCCTGGTTGACTAGAGGTACCCCCTTTCCATCCCCAATCTAGCCAACTCTATCCCTGAAGAGCTTCATAGTGTACAGCCCCCCCAGACCTGAGTGCACCAGAGGAAGCCATGGTCCATATCCATAGTCTAGAGGACAACCATCCACCACCCCTGTACACAGACACCCCCACTCCCTACATACCCAACCTGTTGCAAATATTGGCACTAATCTCCACACTCTGCCATGGCCAGCCATTGACTGCACTGAACCCAGGCTGGGGACCTGCACTCTGGCATGACCTCACTGTCTGTACCATGCATTGGAGCACCATGCCAACTGTGAATCCACCAGTGTATGCAGATTTGTGTATGTCCCTGGCAAATTGAAGAGGGAATTTACATACCTCCAATGCATGCCTTGTCAATGCTGTATCTTCCTGCTGTCATACACTGCTGCAAGACCACACTTTCCCCTATTCCCCTGTGTAACATGCCACTCTCCGCACTTCTGAAGTACCCCGGGTGCCATGGGGTGTGTTATGCTGTAATGTCATTTGCAGTGTACGCATCAGGCTACAGATTGTTCATCTGCAGTTCCCCAATTGTACAAATGAATAGGAGATTGACTATAACATGCCTGTTTTGGGACCTGTGTGAGTGGGTGCAGCATCGGCCATCACCCACACTGAACAGTGCAATGGCACCAGGATGATCGATCCACATGCGAGTGCCTGAGGAGTATGGCCACTGGGTATTATCACCCCCACACAGATTGTGCCTATGTATAACTCATTCCAGCATCCTACTATGAGTGCTCTGCCACCCTCCAATAGAGTGGCACAATCCCATTACAGAGCCAGTCATCGCAATGGGATGAGGTGGGGGGGCAGGGGGGAGGCTGTCTGTGCACCGTTGAGGGGGAGTGGGGGCCACTACACTATGGACATGGATTGTGGGTGTATTCAGGTGCAGTTATGGATGGCATTGGGGTCCCTACAATATGGAACTGATAGAGCCTAGACTCCAGTATGATCAAGGCATGTGGAATGGGTGGGGGGTGCCACTTCACCACCAGAGGCTTCAGGGCCTGTCCCACATGGGAGTTCTCTGGGTCAGGGCTTGTGGGTGAGAGTTGCCCTGGTGTGTTCATCCCCATGCCAACATGCAAATGGGCTGGTAATGAGCATGCATAAGGCCCCTTTGCACCCTACATGCTCAGTTAGTTCATTTGCATTCCTGGGCTGAATATTGCCCATGGCAGCTGTGGTGCATGCTGGTATGTGCCATGCATTCCCCCTGGAAGGTTTTCAGTTGGAGTAACCCTGGATGCATCTGACTTGGTGGCCACCTGCACTGTGTCTCCCATCCAGGGTCACATTTTCAGCAGGAATGATGAAGCCTGCCAGGATGAAATGCAGTGTCACAAGTTTACTGCATGACAAAATGGATTAACTCTGTTTGAAATTGCATTGTCTGCTGCAGTAACTCTACTGCAGAATTCTACAGTGCTGTGCTTCATCCTGGTGGGCTTCACTGTATGAACACACTGTACAGATTTCACATTCTCTTTGAATGTTGTATCAGTGCTGACCGGCACACCCTCTTTGTGCAATGCATCTTTCTGCTTGTGCATCGATTCGACACTTAATATATCCCCAGATGTAAAATATTGTTTTTAGTGCATTCTGATTTTACACAATGCAGCATAATATTGTGTAGATGTAGAGCCCCACTGAAAATAAGATGTTACTTCTTCTGCTAGCTATCCAGACTAAATATAAAGCAATCAGCAGGCATATTCTAGGAAAACACATTGTAAAAATGTGTAAAAGGAAGACCACATTGAAACTGCCTCTCCACAGATCTGCATTATGAAAATTCAGTAGAAATAACGGGTAAAAGCATCTCAAAAGCTCTCCACTGCCATATCGGCTCTGACCAGAGTTTGTTTTAAGATGCTACCAGACAAATCTTTGACGGCAACTGAATTTTAAAAGAGCATTAAATGATCCAAGGACAGAATGACAGCTGTTCTCTGTTGCAATGCCGACAACTCTGAAAAATTGAAACCTCATGTTATAGGAAAGTAGGCAAACCCCTGATGCTTCAGAAACTTCACTTCGGTGCCAAACTGTATGTGGAGTATACCACAAATAGAAAAGTATGGATGGACTCCTCATTTTTTTCTGCATGGCTCACTGATCTGAACTACACCATACAAAGACAGAAAAGAAAAATGTTATTACTAATGGATAATGCCCCTTTGCACACTGCACCTTCCATTTTCTCAAATGTGAAAACTAATTTCTTGTCTCCTACAATAACTAGCCATTTGCGGCCTGTTAATGCTGGGATGATTCAATCCTTTAAAGGGCACTACAGAAAACATCACTTGAAGCATTTGATCAAGTGTATTGACCAAGGCACAGTACCAGCACTGCTACCGAGCACTGGTATGTCCTTCACTGAAATTGCATGTGATGCAGTAACAACTGAAACCATACAGAACTTCTGAGGACACACTGGCATAATGTGGTGAGCACAGATAACTACAGTGAACTGACAGAGTTTATTGCCAAAGCTGCAACTGTGTTAGTCATTGATCCTGTCATGAAATGCGCTGCATATGACTATATTGCTTTTGAAAATGACTAAAGTATTTAATAGCATCACTGATGAAGTAATTGTTGCAACAGTTTGTGCTGAAGACACAGATGAAGCACCACTGAGAGAGCAATGTGGACACTTTAGACAACTTTGAATGTTATGAAGAGTTACCACCCCCACCTTCTGCTGCTGAAGCAAAACAAAATCTGTCTGGACCTTGATGTACTTTTTTGAAGCAAATGAGATAAATTATGAAAATGGTGTCCGCATGTGTTTACACTTGGACGGGAAAGTTAAATTAGTAACAACCACAAGCGCCAAACAAATGACCATAACTGATTATTTTAAAGCTGACTAAAATTCATTTAAAAGAGTGCGAGTGAAACCAAATGATTTGAAATTTTTTTTTTAACAATTTCTTCACACAATATGTACACAAATAAATAAAATTATTACTTTACACAGTAATTGTAGCCCTGTCTTGCTTTAAAAAAAATGTACCTATGCAAACTATTACACCTCTTTTATCCTGCACCTCAATTATTCACCAAAAAGTTGGTGCACCAATCTTGGCAGATAACAAAGGGTGCACTGTAACTTTTTTCTTCACAGATGTCACACAGAAGTCACCCTCAAAAAACACTTAATACTTTTGTTAGCAACCAGGCACTTGGGGGACTTCAGGGGACACCTTGTGGTACAAGTATACTGGTGCACCCCTTCTGTTCGACACCCCGATGGCAAAACATGAAAAAAAAACATTACAGTGACAGTCACTGCAATGGTCCCTTTCCGTTTTTCACTTTCCCCCAGTGTTCTGCCCCCTCCCTGGACCAACTCTGACCTGGAGTTGATAATCCCTAAGTCTGGGGGGTATGGGTGCAGCCCCCCACAGAAAACACTAGCAGATCCAGTGGCACAATACCTGTGTCGGTAAAGTGCCGTTGCTGTGCTGGAGCTCGGCATTTTCACTGACGACCTCCCTTTGTGCTTCCAAGTATACTCAATTTCAAGTTTATGCCACAAGACATTCAAAAGTTTTAACTTTTACTGTGTGGTGCTATTGAACAAAGGCATTGGCTGTCTGGATATGCTTACATTTGTTTTCCTTCACAGATGCCATGCAGAGGTCATCCTGAAAATCCACTTTGCCCTTCTGATAAAAACATGGGCATTTGTCAGTGTCAGGGGACACTGTGGGGAACATGTATGATGACGTTCATGTTTATACCACAAGAAATTCAAAAGTTACAATGTTTTCTGTGTGGTACTCCTTAATAAAGGCATTGCCAATGGATATTGTTTACAGTGCACCCTCACTTATCTGTCCCTCAATTAACTGTCATCCTCCCTATCCGGTAGCCTTATCTTATATATCGTTAAGTGTCTATGAAAATTCCCTCTAATATCCACCCCTCTCTATAGCCACCATCCACCAGCATCTTCTGTTGTACCATCATCATTGTCTTCTATTATTGTCTACCCCTTAAATCCGCTGGCGTCGTTGCCACATGATCACGTCTTCACAATGCAGTCTCCAGTCTGCCCCCACCCACCTGGTTGCTAGTTCTGGGGAATTTTTTTGCTTGGAACTTACTGCAGCACACTTTATTTAGTAATTAAAACATTTCAAACATTTTTAATACATCATAGTGAGATTTTAAAAACAGAGCTGAATTTGAAGTGAAGTATGACTACTAAGGGAATTCCTGAGAATACACAGTGTGACAGACACTAAAGCTGCATGAGAGCACAGCTCAGTTATGAATGAGAGGTATGCCCATTATGTGATATTACTGGTTAGAAGCACAATAACATAGAAATATAGAAGATATCAGCAGAAAATGATCCCTTGACCCATCTAGACCACCCTAAAAATATTCTACCTATTATATCACTGCAGACCCTACTTGATCTGTGGCCTTACCCCCCCCCCCCAGCCTTGTTACTAATGTCCCCCTGTGTCTATCCCATGCATCCTGTTACCATTTTGGTTCCTACCACCTCTGCTGGTATTCTGTTCTAGGCGTTCACCACCCTTTCTATGAAGAAGTATTTCCTCACATCCCCGATGGGCCTCCCCCCTTCCAGCTTCCTATCATGCCCCCTTGTCCTTGAGCATCTCTTTCTATGTAAAATGCCACCCTCCTGTCCCTTATTGATAGCCTTGAGATATTTGAATGTTTCTATCATGTCTCCCCTTTCCCTTCTATCCTCTAGACAGTACATATTTAATTCCTTGAGTCTTTCCTCATAGTGCTTCTGATGCAGGCCATGCACCATTTTGGTTGCCCTCTTCTGTACCATCTCTGCCCGATGTATGTCCTTCTTGAGATGGGGCCTCCATAGAAACTTCTTCTTAAGATGGGGCCCTCCATAGAAACCCAGATCTAGTGGCCTGGTGGCTGAGGTGTACATGGACATTGTCGCTGTTACCAAGACGGGTTCATGAGGAACCATGACTGGGATAGGGTAATACCAGGTTACACTCTATTCAGGAGGGAAAGGGTGTGTAAAAAGGGAGGAGAAGTGGCTGTCTATGTCAGGGAAAGAATTAAGGCATCTGAGGTATAGGGAATGCAGCGAGAGGTGGAGACACTGTGGATTACCCTGGAGATGGGAAATGGCACTGCCATTCACACTGGTGTCATCTACAGATCTCCTGCACAAGGGGAAGAGCTGGTCAGGGTACTTGTAAAAGCCATCCACAGAATAACAGCTAAAGAGGAGGTGCTGCAGGTAGGAGACATCAATCTGCTGGATGTGGATTGGAGCAACCAGGCTGCAGCCTCAGCCAGGAACAGAGATATCCTAGAAGCCCTGCAGGGAGCATGCCTAAGACAGCTAGTGACTGAGCCCACCCAAGAGGGAGTGACTCTGGACCTAGTACTCACCAATGGGGACAGAATTACAGATGTAACAGTGGGGAGCCATCTGGGATCAATCAATCACAATACAGTGTGGTTCAGTGTGAGAACAGCAGAAGAGTCAAACCACATGACAGCATGGGTCCTGGATTCCAGGTGGGCCAACTTTGCAAAGATGGGGGAATGTCTTAGGAAATCACTGTCAGGGAAGAAGAAAAAAAGGGTGTGTGGAAGAACAATGGGAGAATCTTAAGGGAGCCATAGTGGAGGCAACAAATCATTGCATTAGAAAAGTAAGCAAAACAAAGAGAGAAAAATTGGGGAGCGGAGAAAAACTAAGGGCCATCTCAGCAGATTGAGATCAGAAGGAGGGTGGGTGGAAGAGGCGAGGGACCAGGCAGAGGTATTTAACGAGTACTTTGCCTCTGTGTTCACTAGGGAGGGGGATGGGATATCTACAAAGCAAGGCACAAAGGGGATAGAAGCGGCAGGGAGTGGGATCAGGGAGCAGCAGAAATGGAGCAAAAGGGAGGGAAAGGTACCCCAGGGTGTCACATCTGGATAAGGATAAAAAGACCAGTAAGGTGGAGGGACGGATGATGCCATCCCACCAAAAGGGTGTGGTTTGCCCTCAAGGCCCTAAAGAAAGACAAATCTCCTGGGCGGATGGCATTCATCCGAGAGTACTATGGGAATTGGCGGACATACTGGCTGCACCTGGCGGAGCTTTTCAACAGGTCACTTGAGACAGGGAGGTACATTTAGGATTGGCGAGAGGCACATGTGGTACCAATCCACAAAGGGGGGTCAAGAAGTACTAGGAAACTATAGACCATCAGTTTAACCTCGGTGGTGGGAAAATTAATGGAGAGTATACTAAAGGAACGATTGGGGGTTTACTTGAGGAGGTGGAGGTCTGGATAGTCGGCAGCATGGGTTTGTGCCAGGTAGATCATGTCAAACCAACCTTGTAGAGTTCTATGAATGGGTAACATCAGAACTGGATAGGGGTAAGCCTGTGGATGTATTATTCTTGGACTTCAGCAAGGCGTTTGACTCTGTCCCCACAATGGTCTGGTGGAGAAACTGATGGGGTTAGGAGTAGGCCCTGATGGTCAGATGGATTGAAAACTGGATAGCTGGACGCACTCAGAGTAGTGGTCTGTGGGAGCTCTCGAACCCTACAGAGGTTGGTAGTGGGTACCACAGGGCTCGGTCCTGGGTCCAATCCTGTTTAATGCATACATATCAGACATCAGGGATGGTATAGGGTGTGAAATGAGTCTCTTCGCGGATGACTCCAAGATGGGAGCAGTAGTTGAGGGAGAAGAGGGGAGGTTGGCCCTGCAAGGGGACCTGGACACCCTGGAAAGCTGGGCTCACACATGGAAATTAAATTTCAATATCACCAAGTGCAAGGTGTTGCATCTTGGTCGGGGAAACCCTAAACACAGGTACACCCTGGGAGGGGAGGTGCTGGAAGCCTCAACAGGGGAAAAGACCTAGGGTCATGGTGGATACATGTATGAATAACACTGAGCAGTGCAGGAGAGCAGCTAAAGGCAAACAGGATGTTGGGATGCATCGCAGAGGGGATCACCTCTAGGAGCAAGGAAGTGATTCTGCCACTGTACAATGGACTGGTTAGACCACACCTTGAGTACTGTGTACAGTACTGGAGACCACACTTGAAGAGGGACACAGCTCCTGGAGAGGGTACAGAGGAGGGCAACAAAGATGATACGAGGGCTAGGGATTTGACTTACGAGGACAGACTTGAGGAGCTCTGCCTGTTTTCATTGGAGAGAGGAGAGACAGGGGACATGATTGGGGTCTTCAAGTACCTCAAGGGAATAAATAGGAGTAAACATGGAGGATCTTTAGACTAAGCAGGAGGCATCACCAGAGGGCATGGTTTGAAGTTGGAAGCGGAAGGGTGAGGGGAAAAGAGGAGGAGGTTTTTCACTGAGAGGGTGGTGGACCTTGGAATGCTCTCGCCTGGTGAGCTGGTTCAGAGATCCACAGTGGAGAGCTTTAAGAGAGGGTGGGACAGACACAGAAAGTGGATGTATCAGATGATGGCCTGTCCCGGGGGGGTGGGGATGGATGATAGGGGTTTCTGGAGCACAAGGGATGGGAGGGTCTCGGCACCCAACTAAGGATCTAGGTTCGAGCAGACTTGATAGACCATAAGGCCTAATTTGCTGGCAAATAGTATGTTAGTATGTTAGTATGTTAAAAAACACTGTGGTTCTCAAAGTAAGTAAAGGTGAAAAGGGTAGCATTCAGGAGGTAAAAGGAAACACAGAGGGAAGAAGACGGAACTGTATTTGGAAAAGCAGAGGGAGGTGAGGAAAGCAGTCAGGAGTGCAAAGGTGCAAACAGAAGAAAAAATAGCCCAGGCAATAATAAAAGGGTATAAGACATTTTCAGGTATATTAGTGAAAGAAAAATGACTAAGGGTGGGATTGTGAGCCTAAAAAGGGAAGGAGGAAAGTGTGCAAAGGGGGATCAAGAAAAAGCAGAAATCCTACACTAGTAGTTTTGTTCAGTATTCACGGAAGATAGGGAAGGAGAGGAACCAAAGTTAGGTGACGGAAGCACCACTGGGAGGGAGGGAGGTAAACACCAGTCCATTTAAGGAGGAGAGAGTTTTAAAGTAACTCACTAATCTGAAAGTGGTCAATGCAATGGGGCCAGATAGGATACATCCCAGAGTATTAAGAGAACTCAGGGAGGTGCTGGCAGCACCACTAACAGCCCTGCTCAACAGTTTACTGAAAACAGGTGTGGTACCAAAGGACTGGAGGAGGGTGAATGTAGTCCCTCACTACAAAAGTGAGAGCAGGGAGGAGGCTGGCAGTTACAGGCAAGTCAGCCTGACCTCGGTGGTAGGGAAGCTAATGGAATCACTACTAAAAGAAAGGTTTGTGATGTCTCTCGAATCCAGTGGAGCACAAGATCTGAAGCAGCATGGATTCACAGTGGGAAGATCTTGTCAAACAAATCTGATAGATTTCTTTGACTGGGTGACAAGGCAGGTGGAGGAGGGAGGAGCGGTGGATGTGGCTTGCTTGGATTTCAGCAAGGCCTTTGACTCCGTCCACATAGGATGCTAGTAAACAAGATGTGTAGCCTGGGAGAGGATCCCAGGGTAGTAAATTGGGTTAAATATTGGCTGAGGGATATAACACAGAGGGTGATGGTGAACAGAGTTCAATCTGAAGAGAGGGGGATGACCAGCAGGATCCTGCAGGGATCAGTGCTTGGACCAGTCGTCTCTTTAATGTCTTCATAAGTGACATTGCAGAGGGGCTGGAAGGGAAGGTGTGTCTCTTTGCAGATGACATGAAGATCTGTAACAGGGTTGACACCCAGAAGGGGTATTGAAAATGAGAAGGGACCTAAGCAAGCTGGAGAAGTGGTCATTGGTGTGTCAGTTAAGATTCAATGCATAGAAGTGCAAGATCATACACTTGCACACAGAAATACTGGGGAGGAGTACATAATGCGGGGAAGGTACTGACAGCCACCAAACAGAAAAGGGACCTGTGACTAATCATATCTGATGAACTATAGGTTACCAAACAATGTGAAAAGGCTGTGAGGAGAGTCAGTGGAATGCTGGGGTGCATAGGGAGAGGTATCTCCAACAGAAGGAAGGAAGTGGTGATGCCACTGTATAGAATATTGGTGAGACCTCATCTAGAGTACTATGTCCAGTTCTGGAGGCAGCATCTCCAGAAAGACATAGACAGAGTAGAAGCAGTTCAGAGAAGGGCAACAAAAATGGTGCAGGGGTTGCACCAAAAGTTTTTGAGGGGAGGCTGGATGATCTCAGTATGTCGTCTCTGGAGGAGAGGAGAGGAGAGGAGAGGAGAAGAGAGGAGAGGAGAGGAGAGGAGAGGAGGAGAGGAGAGAATATAATAGAAACTTTCAAATACCTAGGGTGTAAATAAGGTACAAGAGGTATCATCCTTCAGAAAAAAAATTGTTCAAGAACAAGGGGCCATGATATAAAAATAGAGGGGTGGTAGACTTAGGGGTAACATGAGAAAATATTTTTTCACAGATAGGGTGGTGGATCCATGGAACAGCCTTTCAGCAGAGATTGTAGGGGCAAAAACACTAGGGGAATGTAAAAACACATGGGACAGACATAAAGGAACTCTTTTTTTTTTTTTCTATTTATCATTTTTTCCCGGGAGACCTCCATCCTGTCTCTGCCCAGGTCCTGGCCCAGAACTACCAACGCCTAAGTGCACAACTCCAGTTGCCCCCAGCTTGCCCCCAGAGGTGGGGCCACAGTGCCAGTTCCCCTAATTCTGGTGCTGTGGAACTAGTATCTGGTCGGAGTGCAGTGGCGGTGGCTAGAGTGAGCGGGAGGCTTCATGTGAACAGAGGCTCTCCTCTCCATTTTCTTAGTTTTTCCTCTGAGGCAGGGACGTGCAATGATGTGCAGCATCCGCCCCGCCTCCACTGAATGCGAATGCCGGTGTTGTGGGACACCTGGCCTCTGCTAGGGGTCCATCACATGCCAGACACTTCCCCACCCTCCCCCCATAGAAGGAGAGCTATCCATAGGATGCTCAATCCTTCTCCCCCTGGCTGGCCCTCCAGCGACCCGGGTCCATTCCCAAACCCAGGTCGCCGGCGTCGCCAGCAGAAATCCAACCGCTGCACTGGTGGGCCAACTACTATAAAGGAACTCTAGTTATAGGAATGAGAGGGTAAGCCACAGATGATTTAGGATCTGCATTATATGAAACAGGGAAAGTGGGCAGACTAGGTGGGCCAAGCAGTCCTTAACTGCTGTTAAATTCTATGTTTCTATGTAACTGTGGTGCAAGCTACAGGATAAGAATGGTTCCACCAAATTTACCTATCTTTTGTGATTTCATCACTGCATATTCCATGATGGGTAGGAAAGGGAGTGGCAAGGGTAAGGGATATGCAGGAAAACATGGGACAAGCAGAGAGTGTGGTCATGGACATAGAATAGCAGCAGGTAACAACATCTAACCTCCTCTTCCTGCATGAGTGTTGCCCCCCCCAAAAAAAATAGGTACAGCTCTGCCACTACGTTTACTTACAGATATTGACCTCATCCTCCTTTGCTGCTGTTACCTCTCCCCACTGCTTCCTTTGTGGGTGCTACTCCCAAATGAAAACAAACTCTGGCCAGAGCTGATAGGGCTATGAATAACTACCAATTGATGAAAGTTACATATGTGCTTAGAAATTATTCAACACTCAGGTGTAACTTGGCCATATGTTGGAGGTGTTGCACCACATTTTCAACATGGCCTTTTTTGGACCCTTCCTCATGAACAGTGCTAGTATCATTTTGTTCAATTGTCCCGAAAGGTGATTGCATACAGCAAATGCGCTATTCTGCTCCACAGGTGTGGAAACATGTTTTGGGCAGGTTGTGGGAAATGACAGCTGTACTGTTGTGAAGGAGGAGTACAAAAATGACAATGTTAAAAATGTGAAGTGAAAATATTAAAATGAATGACATTAGGAGCATGCATAGAAAGTGCACAATGCACGCTCATAACGCAGCCATTTTTTGGAATTTTTTCACCAAATTTTCAGCATGGCCTTTTTTAGACTCCTCCTCATGAACAGTGTCAGTGTCATTTTGTTCAATTGTCCCATAAGGTGGTTACATAGAGCAAATGCGCTATTCTGCGCCACAGGTGCGGAAACATGTTTCAAGCAGGTTGTGGAAAATGACAGCTGCACTGTTTTGAAGGAGGTGTGCAAAAATGGCAATATTAAAAATGTGGAATGAAAACATAAAAAATTGGAGACGTTAAGAAAGTGTGTAGAAACTGTGCAATGCACTCTCATAACACAGTCATTTTTTGGAATTTTTTCACCAAATTTGCAACAATGGCTTTTTGGGACTCCACCTCATGAACAGTGGCACTGTCATTTTGTGAATCGTTCCCAAAAGGTGATTCCACACAGTGATTGTGAAATCACCTTTTGGGACTGAGTAACAAAATGACTGTGACAGTTTTCATGAGGTGGGGTCCCAAGAACCCCATGTTGAAAATGTGGGTCAAAAATTCAAAACAATGGCTGAGATATCAGCATAAGTTGAAACCCCCACTGAATGGCTGTATAGCAAGCTTACCTTTAATTCTCCAGTTCGCGGTTGGGCTTTGAAGACTGCAGATGTGTCCCGGTCCAGAGAAGATGACAGCACCAACCTCTGGAGGTAAGTATGGGGTAAGGAGGTCTGTGGGGAGGTGGGTGCTCAGTGGGAGGGTGCGGAGGGGGAGGGGGACTGCAGCGATGACGAGGGACCATTTTCAGTTTTACAGGGGGAAAAAATGCAACGAGAGACCGTTTTCTAATTTACTGGAAAAAACATACAACAACACATTTCAGCACACTGAGGTGGGCTCTCAGTGTGCCACATGAATGGGAAAGAGGGTTGTACAGGATACCGACATGGGGATTGGGCACCACGACGTTGGACATGATGTGGGGAGGGGTGCAGCAGGGAACATAAAACGGGACAACGAGGGACCATTTTCTACTTTTCAGAAACAAAAGAAACAACATTTTCACACACTGCGTTGAGTGCCCAGTATGCAACATGAATTGGGGGGGTTGTACTACAGCGAATGGCATTTTGCCATTCGCAACATTGTGGAACCCACAGAATTGCGCATGTACACGCGTAGTGCGCATGCGCAGTTCATGCATCGGAATATGGAAATAACAGCCAAAATAGTGCAGCTGTTATTCAGTATGCCAATCATGGCAGAGGGGTTGAAGTTCCATTGGGCTTTCGGAAGGATGCTTCCAAAAGTCCAATGGAAGCTGTTGTGAGATTGGCCATTTTCAGAGCTACAGAGCTCTCACAAAATGGCAGTAGGCTCCACCCACAGCCCTAAAAAGATACAGCTCCACTACTGCATTCACACACAACTATGGACCTCCTTCTTTGTTGCTGCTACCATCTGCTCTTTGGGCTCTTCCTCAGGCACTGCCTCCTCTATGGGTGCTGTTTCCTAGAGGAAAGGAAGATAAACTGTGTCACTGCATTAACACATAGCTACGGACAACCTCTTGTGTTGCAACTGCCACCTCCTCCCTTTCTCCATTGATACTGGCACCCAAAAGAGAAGAAGACACAACTCTGACATTGCATTCATTACATTCACACACTCTTATGGAACTCCTCCTCTTTTGCAGCTGCCACCTCCTCCTCAAACATTGCCTCCTCTATGGGTTCTGCTGCCCATAAGACAAGAAAATACAACTCTGCCACTGTACTGACCGCAGGGAGGAGGCAAACAATTACAGACTAGTCAGTCTCACAACAGTGGTGGGGAACCTTTTGTTTCTTTTTTATTTATTTCAAGATTCAGACATTACCTTTGAGCAAAAGCTCTTTTACAAAGGTTCCATGACAGGTACAACAAAGTGAGAACAATTGAGAACAAGAAAACTAAGGAGGGTGGAGCCCCAGTGTAAGCAAATTACAAGGGTGAAACATTACTAACAGAGACATAAGCTATCTGGTAAGTGCAAAGAAACATGACAAGGCCATACATTATCAGGTAAACAGGTATAATTTACAGAAGCCAAAGACTAGGCACAAAGGTATACTCTTCAGTAGCCAGGGGAGCTAGATCCATCTACATAGTGAAATTGATGTAGAGAGTTGGGGGTGGGGATCTGGGATGTGGGCAGTGGCCCTGTGGGGGCTTTCCTAAAAAGGGTGTGGGAGGTGACTTGATCCTTAATGGAGTCCCTGTTGAAGGAGAGACTGATGGAGTACCTAGAAACATATAGGCTGTAGGACCATCAGCAGCATGGCTTCACGGTGGGGGGGGGGGATCATGTCAAACAAGTCTCATAGATTTCTTTGACTGGGCAACTAGGGAGGTGGCTCATGGGAGGGGCAGTGGATGTGGCCTATCTGGAACAGTAAGGCCTTTGACACCGTAACACACAGTAGGCTGATAAAGAAGCTTAGCACTCTGGGGTTGGGGGGAGAAGGTGGTGAGCTGGGTATCTAACTGGTTAAAAGATAGGAGGCAGAAGGTTATGGTAAATGGCAGTCACTCAGAGGATGGAAGAGTGACCAGTGGAATACCACTGGGATCAGTATTGGGCACTGTCCCCTCCAATGTCTTTATTGGTAACATTGCTCAGGAACTGGAAGCGAAGGTGTGTGTCTTTGTGGATGACACAAAAATCCGCAACTCGGTGGACACCCAGGAAGGAGTGTAGAAAAAGTAAAGGGATCTGGGGAAACTAAATGAGTGGTCTAGGGAGTGGCAGCTGGGTTTCAATGCCAAAAAGTGTGAAGTCATGCACCTAGGTTTAGGAACTCTGGGGGCTGTGCATAAAATGGAGGGGTTGCTCACAGTTACCATGGAAGAGAAGAATGTTGGGGTGATCATGTCTGATGATCTCAAGGTGTCAGGATAGTTCAACAGGGCTGTAGGCAAGGCAAACCAGATGCTGGCATGCATAGGGAAGGGGATCTCTACCAGGAGAAGGGAGGAGGTGTTACCTCTGTTTTGTTCACTTGTGAGACCCCACCTGGAGTACACTGTCCAGTTCTCAAGGCCACACCTATGTAAGGGCATTGATTGTGTGGAAGCAGTCCCCAGAAGATCTACTAAAATGCTGCATGGGTTGCATGAGAAACCATAGGAGTAGAGGCTAGGGGAGCTCAACATGTACTCCCTGGAAGAGAGGAGAGTGAGAGTTGGCATGATTTAGACCTATAAGTACCTCATGGGAAAGAACAAGGTATAGGAAGGGAATCTCTTTCATAGGAGGAAGAGCACCAGAACAAGGGGGTATGCTATGAAGCTTGGGGGGAGTTTAAGAGGGATACGAGGGAATACTTCTTCTCAGAAAGGGTGGTTGACTCCTGAAACAGCCTGCTAGAAGAGGTGGTAGGGGTGAAGACAGTGAGAAGCTTCAAACATGCATGGGATAGCACATGGATTTAATCAACAGAGTTAAGGAATGAAGGCAAGAGGGACACCTGTGTCCAATCAGAGACCAGGATGTAGTGTTAGGCAGGGAAAATGGGGCAGACCAGATGGCCTTACAGGTCATTTTCTGCTGATGTATTCTATGTTACGTTTGACAGACAACTATGGACTGCTTCTCCTTTGCTGCTGACATCTCCTCCTCATCCACCTCCCCCATTTTGGCCCAAAAAAAGGAACATTTTACTCTGCCACTGCATTCACGCACATCTATGGTCCTCCTTCATTACTGCTGTCATCCCCTCCTCCACAATCTCTACTGCCATTGACACTGCTCAACAGAACAGAGGACCTTACTCTGCCAGTACATTCACATAGCTCCCCCTCCTCATTAATTGCTCTTGAACTTAATTCAGTGTAACGTTTTTCACAGACAAGTATGCTTCATGAGGTTTTTGCAAAATGTTTTGCATGACTGGACTAGGTGAGGGAAAATTCATGAAGTTTCATGAAGTCACAAAGTCTGCAAGAACATGGCATTCAAAGTTTAAATTGGCTGCTTCTCTAATAAAAATATGAATTTTTAATTTGCCGTCAAGCTCAGTATGAAGTCAGGAAATTTGCAATTCACAAATCTTCCCTGAAACTCAGTCAATCAGGTTTTACTAAGAGAAAAGCCATCACCATTAACTTATGCTATTGCTGAGATGGACACCAAACAGAGAAGGTGCTCTGCAATGGGTTACTGTTTTCTGCATTACAGGTGGCAATCAAAATGATTTGCTCGGGGTGATGGTGGGGAAGGTTGTTGGGGTCTTCTTATATCTGTCAGTAGTATCTGGTCAGATGGGGGATGTGAGTGGCAGTGAGTCTGGCATACAGATGGGAGAGGAGGGTAAAAGTATTTACTGAAAGCAGTCTTAATGACTCCAGTCTTTAACACTTAAATTCACCAAGGTACAGGGGAGGATGAGGGTGTTAGTGGGGGATACAAGGGGGTTATGACATACTAAAATATTTGGGAGGTGGGAGGGGGTTGATTTCCAGCACAGTGGGTGGTGGGCAGGACTTTATTCAAATTTTGACCTGCAATTCACATATTTTTCACAGATAAATTGCCCAGATTGGTGCGACTGCCTAATTCACCCGTGATTTGGCAATTCACGTAGTTGTGTTCTGTGAATTATGGTTATTGCCAAACAGTAGGTGAAATTTGGAAGTTTATTTGCAAAGCAAGTGTTGGCAATTTCACCCACCCCCAATCTCTAATCACAGTTTAAGCAGCACCAAAATACCAACACCAACACTATCAGTGAAGCCAAATCCAGCTATTTTGCTGCAGATCTTCCCAACAACCTTACAGCCTCCACTAAGTTTAGGAAGGGCATTGACTTAGTCTTTGACATCCTCTTAGTCTACTACTCTAGTCCTCAGGGCTAAGGGCTCTTCAGTCTCTGAATGATGGAGTTTGTATCCCCCTTTAACCATTATTTCCCCTCCTATGCTCTCTCTAGCTCTCTCTCTCTCACACTGCACCCCTATTGCTTTCCTTCCTGACTTCCCTACACCCTCTGACCCTTTCTTCCTCAACTACCCTACCTTTTCCATTTCCTCCATCACCCACCTGCTGCACTCTCCACTCTCCTATCTCTTTACCTCTCCAAAGGCAATAGGCCCAATGGCATTCATACTAAGCTCCTTCACTTCTTTGAGCCTGCCATTTCAGGTCCTGTGTCCTCCCTTGTAAATCTCTCTATTCAACTTCATTCCATTCCACTGATTTCTGCTCCTTCTGTATCCCTCATTCAACCAGGACCTTGATGAGCAAAGCACCCTTCTCCTGTCACCTAACATCCCTGGGAATTTATCCCTCTGTCATTCTGCTCCTTCTCCACCTCCCCTCTTTTCCTTGAATACCATTTTTATAGTTTTACTAATCACATGTGCTCATGCAGCTAGACCACGCACCTCTCCCTCTACCCTCTCTGCTTAATAGCACTTCACTTTACCACTTGCTCTACTCATGTTTTGCCTACATCTCCTTAGATGTCACATATTTGCTGTTACTTATCATGTCACATTTCTCTCCTGCTAGCTGGTAGCACAGTGATGTTCCGTAATGTTACTGTAAATAATGTGTAACCACAAGGGCTTGTTTTGTTAGCCATCTGAGATCAAAAGAACTGCTCTGCTACCTGACCCACCACCCGCAGCACTCTAGCAGTCATCTTTTCTCCTCACACCAGCTAATATACAGTACATCCAATACTGCAGCTGTCATGCCACCACTGCAGGACCAGAAGCAGGCCTTCCACCCACTAAAAGGGAATAGTATTTCTCCCTGCCAGGTACATGAAAATCAGTAAACTGAAGCAGATGATTTTGTAGCACTTGTGGATGTGCTGCTGTACTCTCCTTCCCCCATGGACACAGAAAGGGTTCAATTGTGCTTACACAACTGGATGAGATGTATGCTTGTGTGACTTTGATACAGTCTGGCTGTTTATCTCTCTATCCATGGGATATACCACCCTGTGGGGGTTAGATGCAAGCAGCCCTAGAGGAGGGTTCCCCCCTATAGGTACCATGGGAATAATTCCCTTGACTAAAGGTAGCTTAGGAAAAAGCCCACAGAAAAGAGAGATGAGCCACTGGGGGGGGGGGTGGTGGATGGTGGGGCAATGAGAAATGAATCCTGGAACAGTCCAGGAGAAGTGGCCTTTTAAGACCTGATGGGGGAGTGATGTTGTTGCTCTGCCCATTGAACCTCAGACTTAAAGCCTTCCCATTCAATTGTGCTTACGCAACTGGATGATATGTATGTTTGTGTGACTTTGATACTTACTGGCTGTTGGCCCCTCTATCCATGGGATATACCACCCTGTAGCGGTAAGACGAAAGGAACCCTAGAGGACAGATTCCCCCCCCCATAGGTGCCACAGGAATAATTCACTTGGCTAAAGGTAGCTTAGGAAGAAGCCCAAACAGAATACCCAAAAAGGTGTCAAGCATCAAAGAGGTGAGAAATCAGAAGATCTCTAGACTGGAAATATATGCGACAGACATAGATAGAAAGGACAGGAGAAGAACGATATAAGGCTAGGACAATGAATGAAAGGAAATCTGACAAGATGCAGAAGGACAGACTTACTAAGGAGAAAGGGAACAGCCATGGCCACCATCTGACTCCATCCAACAGTGGAGCCTAACTACAGAACCTATGAAAGCACTAACCCTGACTAATATTGTGACCATTGGCATGGAGGATAGGAAAAAAATCCTTTGAGGAGGAAATCTCTGGGGATCCAAGCCTAGGTCACCTTCCCTCCAGGCTGAAGGTCATTCTGATTAGTGATGGCTCAGCTACTGCAATTTAGCATTCAGATCGAGGGAGGAGGAAAACATTCCAATTTAGGGGAAGCTTTCACTCTGTCCTTTTAAATGGACAGCTGGTGTGGGTTGCCAGCGATGTCTCTGCAACTAGACGCTCACAAGCAAGAGAAGAGAGAGAGATGACTGCTGAGGCACTCAGCTGGCTTATGTGAGCCTACAAAACAGACCAGGTGAACCAGAAGTGGTCTTGGTGGAGAATAGCATAGAAGGTTCTTCTGAACCCACTCGGGCAGCCAAAGGGGCTCTGATGATGAGAGCCCCATCCCTTGCAGCTGTAAGTCATAAATTCTTCATCCAGAGGTGTTGCTTAGATGAGAGATGACTGAAGGTCCACCCAGAGCAAAGACTTTCCAGCTATGGGCCAGAGAGGAGGACCCCACTCCAAGCTTCCCACGCTCTTGACGTGGACTTCACGGGTGCAGAGTGAGACCATCAGCTACAGGCTAGCCCCGAGCCAAGGAGTAATGGACATGGAATGCAAGACTCCAAGTGGAGAGCAGATCAATGAGGTAGCATAAGACCCAATGATTGGTATGTTCAATTAAGCAATGTGAATCAGTAGACCCTGAGTTTGAACTGAGTGAAGGAGAACCAGTCTCATGTTATGAGGAAGCTACCATCATTGGTAACTATGGGAGTGCATGCCAACCGGGTCCATTGACAGCCATATTAGAAATGGGTAAAATTACATGAAGGTAGGAGTGAGAGCAGCTGGGTTAAGCCAGCAGCAGACGGTGAGGTAGGCAGTACCAGGAAGGCATCTGAATAGGTTTGACTAAAATGAGGGAATAGGGTTGGAGGAGGAGATGCACAAGTAGGGTGATATGCAGGAGGGAATATAAGGTGATGTGAATGAGTAGGGTATGGTGCTAGCAGGAGGGAATAGCAAAATGGCAGGATGGGGAAGCCACCAAATGAAAGCAGAGGTTGAAAAAGGAGAAGAAAGGAGGGCGAAGGAAACGAGAGGAGGAGGATGAGCACCCACCAGAGGGAGGAATGAGAGGGGGGGGGAGCACAGGCAGGACAAAATATAGAAAGCGCAGCATAGTGTAACCAAGAGCAATGAGTGGTGAAGGGCAAAAGACCCCTAAGGGAAGGATCCCATAGGGTCCCAATGGACCAAACATCTCAACGATATGGCAGTAAAATCAAATCACTGGCAGTAGAGACATGTTGTGGTAGGCAAGAAAATGCCAAAAGGCCCAAGGCAGGCAGAAGTGCACACCCAGGGGAGGCAAGACCACTGCCATGGGGAGGGGAATAACAATGCAAGTGGAGAGATAAAGAATTGAGGAAATGTGCAGAATGAGAGCAGGCTGATGGAGATAGCAGTGGGGGAAAATCGAGGTGCCTGTCCCTTTAAGACAAGGGAGTGCAACCTGGAAGCCAAAAAACAGGATGGAAAGAAAGATGTGCACCAAAGTGGTGATGGCTGCTGCAATGTAGCAGCAGGGCTGAGACAGACAGGATCAGCTGTACGAGCCAGGGAGTTGGGTGCCGCCAAAAAATGAGAGCAGGCTACCACAGGCAAACCGATAAGGGGATTCATTGGTGGTGTGGAGCATGGTCTCCGATGTAAGTGGAGTCACCAAAGAAAGCATACCAGCCTGCGGTGAATGCTCAGGCCATTGTTTGGTGCAGAACAGCAAGGAGATGTGAGGTGGTTCAATCGCAAGGGACTAAGAAGGAAGGAAGGGAGAAAGAGTGAGGAACTGAAGAAGGAGGATAGGGAGAGGAATGCCATGGCAGTGCCAGTAGAAGAATAAACCAGGAGAATGAGTGGAGCAGCGCTCCCGAAAGGAGGTGAGCAGTCGAAGGACAGCAATGAGGAGAGGCAGAGGGTGAGGGAAGTGGAGAGCAGGGAGGGCATTCCTAGCATCTGAAGCAGGCAGACAAACTAAGGAACAGGGAAATGAAAGGGCAAGGCACAGGAAGGGGAGAGGGGGAACCCAGAGCCCCGGGAGAGCAGTGGGAAATGAGATGGTGAATCGGGTGAAGGAGAATGAATGAGAGAAAGAGAGAGGACTGGCAGCCATGTCAAGTGGTATGGTCACCAAAAGAAAAGGGGGGCAGAAGAAGTGAGATGGGAGGGAGGGAAGAAGGAAGTGCCAAAGTGAGCGGTAGCAGAGAGGAGTGTGGGAACAGCTGGAGGCTAGACACAAACAAGACAACGAAGCAGGAGTGAGGGCAGCCAACAGAACTTCCGACTGCAATGAGAAATGAATCCTGGAACAGTCCAGGAGTGGCCTTTTAAGGCCTGATGGGGGAGTGATGTTGTTGCTCCACCCATGAACCTCAGTCTTAAAACCTTCCCAGTGTAGGCACTAGGGACAATGCACATAGAGTAATGATGTTGGTGGCTCATGCTGCTGTGAAGACCAGCCAGAAGTTACACTAAGGGACAGTTGTTTCAATATAACTAACAGCAATGTTAAAAAAAACATGGACACAGTGATTTTGCTGCCTCTTACCCCAGTGGATTGACACAGGGCTCAGGGGTACTAGATCAAACTTGAGAAAGTATGGACCTTGAAAAAAATGCATGAAGTTGAACACAAAACATTGGAGTGATAGGATGTTTGATGCTGGATAAACACAAGTTTCTAATCCTGTGATCTAGCTTGGGTTTTATTGTGCACTTGGAAGTCTGTTTGTAGTTTAGTGCCTCTGCTGTGTGAGTTCCAATAAGAGGGTAGCCAGGCAAGGGAACAGAGTAGGCATGAAGAAACCAAAATGAAGGATCATAGGATTTGTAGTTGCTATAGACAAAGCCTACAGAAACATACCAGTCAGAGATTTGCTTTTCCCCCCATATGATTGTTTCAGTCAGTAGGCACTGCAGATTGGTTTCTGGGATGCCAGTAGCGTTCCACTACTAACTTTTCTTTGCTAGAGCTACACAGAGAAAAGAAAGGATTTCTTCATCTCAACCTCTATGGTGAGCAAGTTATCAGAGTCCCTGCCTCTGACTGAGGAACAATTTTGGAGCTTTATGACTAAAATGCCTGCCCCGGGCTTTAGCCTTCAGAGCACAGATTGTCTTGCAAAAAGTATCGGTAAGGTGGAGGTCCCAGTCACCAAGGCCTTGAATGACTGCCATCCTATAACTGAGTGAAGAGGCATCCCTTTAATGGGTAAAGAGGACTGAGAAGGATTTCATTATATTTTCACTTTTTCATTGTGTGTACAGTTATAACCATTGAGCAAAGCTAATTTACAATTGTGACCCATATAAAACAAATTACAAAACACGTTTCAATTATACAGTCATAAATAGTTGCAGTTAATGATAGATAAAACAGTTAACAATACTGTTATGTAAAAAAAATTGGAATTCATTACAATGACAACCTCCCTGTGCTGAAATTGAACTCAAGAATCAATGTTTTGGAACATTTTGTAATGGAGGTTACAGATCCACTGAACAAAATTTGGCTGGAAGTCGGTTCCACAGCAGGGATATGTACTGACTGAAAATACAAAGACCTTTGAGTTTTTGTTCTGGGGACTACCTTTTCCCAGAGATTTGAATTCCTCATAGAGGAGTTGACTCTCCTTACAGAGAGTCTATCCCCCAGATATTCTGCCCAACCCACTGTTACAGACTAAAACAAACTTATAACCTCCTTCTGTCAGGCAAGGAGGTCCAGCTTAGCCTTTGAAAAAGGTCACAATGGTTAGTATCCCTGTGGCACTTGAAAGTCATTCTGGCAAGGTGGTTGTACAGGACCTCAGATTTTGTAGCCGATCATTTGTGACATAGTTATGCAAAATGTCAGTGTAATGAAATCATGGAAAATCCTGTACCTGCACTAGTTTTTAATTGTTTCAGAATCCAAACAATTTTGGTTCCTGTACAGTAGCCCAACCTTCTTACTCAGTGGCATAATCAGTTCATCCACATGCTTGTTTCCTGATCCTGAAGGATCCAGCCAGAATGTTAAGTACTTGTAAGTATCTACACATTCCAGCAAGGCCCCACGTACATCCCTTATAGATACAGTTATGCAGTCTTTAAGTTTCTGTGCTGAACCAAAGAGCATAGACTTGTTTTGGATGAATTCAGTTTTAATTTAGAGTAGTTAAAAAGGCCTGTAACCTATCAAAGCTTGGCTAATGCTTATCTTGAACCTCCAAGACTAAAAGGCTGGAAGTGTAAACTGCTGTATCATCTGCGTATAGGTGATACAGGGAGTCATCCACACTTGTTTCCAATGCTCTCAAGTAGATCTAAAAAAGGAGCAACCCCAGGACTGAGCCCTGGGATAACCCTCTTGAGACAGCCAGTGGAGAAGACTCAACTCCATTTATCACAGTTGTCTGTCTTCTCTGGTACAAGTATGGTCAACATCAGTTCAGGGCTTACCTATTTAGCTCCACCTCAGCTAGTCGAAGCAGTAGAAATTGGTGGACAACCATGTCAAAGGCCATGGAGAAATCAACAAAGACCCACCTGGTAGAGTGCCTGGATTCCATTTCTTTGCTGATGTCATCCAAGACCCTTGACACGGAGACCACCATACCACGCAGCCTATGAAACCCTGACTGAAAACCATCAAACAAACAATAGTTCTGGAGATAGGCAGATCATGTGGAAGTTCACCATGGTCCACACCCTTCCACACCGGAGGCACCAGAATCCATGAAGAAGTCATCCTATAATCATTGCTGTGCAGCTGATTCCTTTCTGGTTATGACTACAAGCCAGGGCCTTCCCTGCAACTCCTGTTGATAGGAACTAGAAAGATAAATTGGGTAAGACTTGCAAAATCGTCAAAGTGCCCTGAGACAGGGTACTTTGGCTACATAACAGATTTTTGTTTGAATTGTTAGTGGTTTTAGTTGGGACTGCTTATTGGGATCCCAGTTTAACTTGAAGATATCCCTAGCAGTACTGCACCACTCTCATCTATCAGGCCAGCCATCTGGTACCTCTTTGTGTGCTTTTAGGAGGGATTTGGGTTTATTTAGTGCAAAAACAGGAAGAGGGGTTTTATCCAGTGCACCACAGGAAGAGGGGTTGTTTGGTATAGAGTTGTGGGACTGTGTCTGGGGATTGTTGATTTGAAGAGTGGTGGGACTTAATGTTCAGTTTATCTCAATATTATTTCATTACTTGTCTTACCCAAATTTCCATTCTAAATCCATGTTCTTGTGTTTCTGTTCCCCAGTAGTAACCCTCATTCATTTTTGCACAGTACTTTTTTGTCAAATTGTATTTCTGTGTTACACTATACATAGTTTGGAGCTTATTACATACATGTACTGTTTATCTGCAATGAGTGGTGGCTGGTGGTTTTATTGTTATACTCATGGTGAGCAGCACCCTGGCACTTTCCTGTACAAGGATCCCATCAGTTGGAGGTGCCATGCTGTTTGGATATGAAATGTCAGACCCTAGATAGCTACTTTGACCCCAGAGCCATCTGCTTTAGGACATACTGTAAAGGCAATAGCCATATTGTAACATCCAGCAGGTTGCATCAGTCATCGGGTGCACAAGTTACTGTAAATAACATACAACTATGTACTTTTTTCAGGTTACATTGTACTGTCTTCTTATGTGTCGTTTTGACCAGTTCTATTGTATGTCTTAATTGTTTGCATTATTCTACATTCCTTTTTGTACTCCTCCACCCCCATCTTCACCAGGTCTCACCTAGCAAGTAGCCTTGACTCAACATGTCTTTCCTGGTCATCAATTTCTAATAAATAATAATTCAACTGAAATGAAAGAATATCCTTGATTTAGAAGAAAGACTCTTCATGAACTTCAGAAACCCTTAACCTTCACAATTAATAAGTACAGAATAAAAGCATGTGTTACCCTTATTGCCTTATCATTAGTTATGGTATGAGCAACTAGATCATTGTGGTTGTACATTATGTTATGCATCTTCCAAAACGTCAGTCAGTATCAGAGCTACTCTCTGCCAAGTGACTGTTTAAGTTCACTTAAATGTAAAAGCTTATCCACAGCTTCCTGTTGCACAAGATGCATTAAGCAAGTCTGCTTCAATTTTCTTTGATGCTGTTCTTGCTGGACTTCAGGTGTTTTCAGTAAAGTTGGTTAGACTTAGAGTATTGTTCTTCTTTTGCTTCTGTATCATTCCTCCTATGGATGTTTTTGCATGGATTTGTAGAGGACCCACAGACTTTTTATGTTAATCTAATTTCTATATTATATGAGTTTGTTAATATTGGGCCCTATTCATGAAAAGGTCAGGTTGCCTATGCACCATGTATCTGAGGCAGTACAACATGGGAATGTCATGCTGTGGGGGTCCATTGGACCCCTGGTAACATTCACTATAGGCAAACTAGGCCCTTGTGCATAGGATTCCCTGGCTGCCAGCACAGCTACATGCCACTGGCAGTTCAGGGGCATGCCAGGGGGCATGTCTGCATATCATGCCATTCACTAAGGCATGGAGTGCTGGGCCTGTGAGGCAAAAGTTACATGAGGGGGGACCCTGCTGTATCTTTTATGTACCCTTCTGAATGGATAACACCATGTGCAACAGCAACAGAAATCCCTCCACACTGCTGACCCAGCCTATTGGGCTGCCAGGGAGGGCAGGGGACAGTCATTCAGGCACTCACCCATTGGTATCAGCTCATTGGGGTTCATGCCTTCCCAGGATCCCCTGCATGTGCACAGCAGAGGATCCACTTTTAGGATCCAAGACAGGCATCCAATTGGATGCCAGCCTGAGTCTCATGATCTACTTCCATGCAGCTGTGCTCCACCCCCATGCAGCTATGTGCCAGGGAGTGGGGGGGTACAGACAGGTGGCTGGCGATGGTGAATACTGGCTGGTGTGTGCCTATCCGGGGGTAAGAGATGCACAGGTTCTGTACGCATGAATCGTGCATACAACCCACACTTTCATGAATAGAGTCAATTATCTAAAGTATTTTCCTACCAGTAGAGCATTGTGGTTTATATTATTGCTGAGCAAAACTGCCAAGTGCAGTTTCCATGCAAATATGTAAGTGAAAATCTCACATTCTGCAAAAACCACCTAATTTCAAGAAAACAATGAATGAAAGTTAAATTATTTTGTAAAACAACAACCATCTGAGCACAGACTTGATTTACCAAAGTAGTATTTTCACACAAAATAGCAATGTTTATGCAATGTTCACCTAATTTCACTATTTGTATGGGAATGGACAAATCCAGTAATGTTTATGGACACAAAAATGACATAAAATGTGATTCCTGCCTTTGAAGATACAATTTTCATAGACCTACTTTACATGTATCATACTGATAGGGAGAAAAGTAACAGATTACAACACTAGATGTGCTCTTGATACCTATGTTTTGTATTCTTCTTTCATCATCTATTGCAAGATTTCACTACTGTGCACAACCACACAGATGCACTGGACGGTTTTGTGTACATGCTGATAAATTGCATGTGTAGACTTAAACAATTTAATAATGTATTTAAGTAATAAACACAGTCACAGATGTAAGGAAAACACATCCTGTGCTACTGCAAGTAATTTCACAAAATTATGTAAGCATTTGATTTTATGCATTTTAAACGGGTTGACCCATGACCATTACTGCCCATTTCCTTGGGTGACCATGAAAACAACAAGTTCTGGTGAGAGCTGGTATGGCTTTAGCTGAGTGGGTGGAACACGGCACTATCCACCATGTCCAAGATGCCGGCCAGAGTTAAGTGCACATACATGATAGCTTGTGCATGTGCACAGTGGCACAGTCTGCCATGTCTAAGATGGCCACTGGAGACCATGTGCAAGCATGAGTTGCCATGCATGTGCAGAGAACTCTGGTGGCCATCTTGGAAATGGTGGACTATATCGCCATGCTGCCAGAGTTCAATGCACATGCATGAGCTGTTGTGCATGCACACTCAACTCCAGCCACCACCTTGGACACGGCACACAGTGCCATGTTCCACCGGTACTGATGGACAAAATAGTGCAGGGTGAATGTGCAGTGATTACTGTTCACCTCCACTATAACAAGTCCATTCAGTATCTAGTAAGCTCCCTTTTCTCTAAAGTACTCACAAGACGTCTGCAGGGCTATGCCCCCTGCAGCAATAAAAATACAGTAGAGAACACATACAAAATTATACAGTCAGTTAGCTATTAAAGAAGATGCAAGTATCGGCACACATTAAGAATTACTTTTAAATTTTGTAGAAACATGGTACAGATGAGCAGTTACAGTCTGTGGTAAAGAATTAGAACTACAATACTTGGTGCTCTGTATGAAGGGAATTTTTTCCTTTAGTGGTTTTAATAATTGGAATAACAGAATGAGATTTGCATTGGGATCTAGTAAAAAGATTAAATGCAACCAGTGGAAACAAGTCAGACTCATGAATACAAGCAATTCCCAGCACAATATTCAGTATAAATATACTAGAGTGCTGTATTTAAAATCCATCAAGATAACTTAAAGCAAGACTGCATTCCACAAAAGAGAAAACATAATAATAGAAGATACAAACCTATGTAGATGAATTAGGCATCTGAAATAATTAAGGGGAATAAAGAGTCATAAAAGATGAAAAAAAATGCAAAACACTAAATGAACACAAACAGACCTACAAAGACAAGTTGCAAACAAAGAATCAGGGTGCAAAGCAAGTGGCAAAATAATAGACAGCACTTGATGTCAAATCCTGCAACAAAAAGTTCTTCAGATGCAGTGACAGTTATACAAAAGTTGATCAGTACTGAGGTATACTGAGGCAGAATTACATTATAGTCAATGAAACTTGTAATGAGTGCCTCAGCATACATCAACATTTGTATATTAGTGAGAAGAGAAGAGCACCAGTGACTGCTGGACCACTGAAGGAACAGGAAAATGATGACATAGTCACAAATGAGGAACAGATGGCTGAGTATTTCACATCAGTATTCACAGAAGAAAGACATGAGATGATATAAAATAATGAAAGACTGTTCACAGAAGAGCAACAGCATACACTGCAGGATGTATGTGTGTGTGCGCGTGTGTGTGTGTGTGATGCCAAACATGATTGAAAGAATGCTGAAGACGGTAAATATCAACAAAGTAATTGGGCCTGATTGAATGCATTCAAAACAATCCTAATGTATGCATGTATGTATGTATGTATGTATCTGTCTGTCTGTATATCTATCTTCAGTCAAACCTCGTTAATCCAGCCGCATTCATATTGCTCAAATGCTGGCTGGATTGCAAAACAAAGGACAAATAAGACACAACATATGTTTTGTTGATTCTGGTACAGCATAACACATTAACAACAAAGGCACCACTATATGTAAAAGAATACAAATTTTATTGCACACATTTGTTTACTCTATCTTTGAAATGTAACACTATAAGCAGTTTATTTTATTGTATAGTACTGTATCTGATCACTTTTAAACAGTACACGTACTGTACATACTGACAAATATTGCACTGTAGCTTTAAGGATCAGTGATCGGTGACTCATCGGGAGACAGCTTGAGTGCTGACAGTTGCCTACTTCAGGGAGGGTGGGCAGGCATTCATGGAGCAAAGGTCGTCAACTCTCAAACAGAGACTGCCCTGCAAGAGGGAATGTGAGTGCGAGGGAGAGGGCTGTTAGCTTGGCTACTTCTGGAAGCTTCATTCGTGGCTGTCACCTTGAGGGGTGTGCAGAAGAAGCAAAATTAACAGAAGGGAATTTTTGAGGAAGTAAGCACTGTGAGGGCTTGCCTACTTCTGTGAGACAGCTTGCTTACTTCAGGGAGGGCAGGCAGGCGCACAGAGTGCAAAGGCCAACAGCTTGCCTACTTTGTGTATGCATGCCCTGGGCATGCATACACATCATAGCTGTAAACTAAGCACTAAACATAACAGTTTCTACAGCATCATCAGGGAAGATTTTTACATGCTTCCAACAGTTTCTGATTGTTTATGAAATGATGGCAGAGTTCCTTTTTGTAGAAACATTTAATGTTTTTAATTATGCCAGCATCCATCAGCTGTATGTGTGAGGTTGTGTTTGGGGGGAGGAAGTGAATGTTAATATTGGATATGTTAGAAGGCACAGCATGGCTAGTTGTTTTGTCAACCAAAAGAATGACATGTCTTCTCTGAAGACACATGCTTCAGTTGAAATCCACAACCCATTCTTTAAAATCTCCAGAGGTCATCCATGTCTTTGTGTTAGCACAATACCTGGCATAAATCTCTGGATCAAAATCATCTGAAAAACATCTTAGTTTCTTTGCTTTACTGATGACAAAAGGTTTTAATTTGTGACTTCCATCGGGTATTGTAGCAGAGTGCAACAGTAAGTCTGTTCTTTGATTTTTTTGGACCTGACACAAGAGTTGAGGATAAAGTAGCAGTAGGTCTCAAACGAAAGAAAGGTCCAGTTTCATCAAGATTATAAATGTCCTTTAATAAGAACCCAGCAAGGACATCTCTTAACTGAATTCTGCCAGAAATTATTGCTCTCTGGTCAGCGCTAGCAGACTCCCTATGGTACACTGTATTGCTCAATCCATGCCTTTTTGTGAAACCATGGCTCCACCCTCTGGAGTAGCCAAAATCTGTAACACCCATCTGCTCACCAAAAAAACTCACCTATTCCACCGCCATGTTGTCAGACATGGCAGCACCTCGGCTGTTCATCTCTGTGACCCAAAGGCTGAGTGCTGTTTCAACTTCTTGGTCCTGCCCCAGCCTTATACAGGTTAGTGATATGGAATCACTCGAGGCAGAGAGCCACTTCTCTTTGAATCTTCAAATGTCACTGCATGTGCTAGTGTCTATTTTCTGGCCATAAGCCTGAGCAGCATATGCCACCATGTCTCTGTCTGTGGCAGTTGGGTTAGCCTGTTTCCACTGGCAGAAGTCCCGGTTCTGAGACATGGAAATCTCACTCCTTCCCCACTTCTCTCTGGCTGCCATTGTGTGAGGAATGCAGGATAAAGGAATGAGAAGTAGAGAGGGCTTATCACAGGCACAGATTAATTGCCTGTGATTAGAACTCCCCTTTTGTCTGAATGAGCAGTGTGGTAGAGGGTACTGACAGCAGCGGCTGTTAATCGGTGCTCATTAACATTTTGCACACCTCATGGTCCTCACTTAGCTTTTCCCTGCACATCATTAACACCTGGCTGCCAGAGTGGAAAATGAATGGAATAACAAGGCAGGACAGCATTACTCCTATACAAGCTTTGTTACAACAGACTATAACAGATTACAGATAACAATAATGATGGCTAATTGAGGCAATTCACAGTGCTATTTTTTGGTCATAGGGTAGCAGCAAACAGATTGTAAGAAAAATGGACTAACAGTGCACTGCTAAACAAGGTCTGACTGTATCTATCTATCTATCTATCTATCTATCTATCTATCTATCTATCTATCTATCTATCTATCTATCTATCTATCTATCTATCTATCCATCCCATTGGCAATAATATTGAAGGAGTCATTGGGGACTGCATACTTGCCTGGTAACTTAGGAATGGCCCACATGGTACCAATTTTCAAACCAGACTCCAGTCTGACACTTAAAACTATAGGCCAGTGAACTTAATGTCAAGATAGGAACAGGATTCAGGGACAAGAGGGACCATATAATCATCTAGCTTGTCCACAGTTTATTCAATAATAATAATCGCATACTGTAGCCCTCCCTTCTGAAGATAATTGCCCAGCCTATACTTAAAGATGTTCATACTTTCACTTGTCACTACCGTTTTTAGTAATCTGTTCCAAATGTGCACTACTCTTAGGTAAACAATCTTTTTTTTCAGTTTAAAAGTGTACCCCTTTTAGCTAATATTTATGTCTCCAGCTTACGTTGTCTAGGTGTCAAAATTCAAGATCTAAACATTTCCTTATATCTTCATCTCACTGTATGTACCTCAGCACTCTATGTAACTTGCGCCATTCACATTACTGCATATGTTACCTCTGTAAAACTTGAGTTGTTTTAGCTGTCTACAAACTGTAATATTCCTAGCACTGTGGTAATGTGTACAATGTTATGTGTAAAACCCTACCTTTGTAACCTCCCAAGTCATGCCTGAAAATAGGCAAATGTCTGCCTAGTGCACCTTACCTGGTCAACAAAAGCTAAATAAATAAAAATAAATAAATTTATACACTGATATGTCTCCTCTTGGCCTTCTCATTTCTAACCTACATAATCCTGGAGAGAAGAGATCGGAACACCAAAGTCTCACTACTTAGTTCTGAATTTTTTAGTCCTTATTGTCACTCTCAATGTATGTTTATTTTCAGTGATTTTAGTGATTTTCCATTTGATTTACTTCAGGTTTTATGCTTCTCATCTTTGTATTTATGTTGCTTAGTGGCCAACAGTTAGCTGTTGGCTGTTATTTGTCGAAGAATTGCAATTTGTAGTACATTTAGACTCCAGTAATAAAAATGTAAAATTCACTATGAATTCCATTTATAGTACAATTGACTTTTTGCACGAACGTATAATTAAAGACAAGGAAGCTCTTATGACAGAACTATTTAGAAATCAAATGGATCACAACACATTGTTGCAGTACAGCAGCTGCCATCTGCAACATACTAAAAATAATGTTCCCAAAAGTCAATACAGTACTTTAGAGCAAGAAGGAATGCAGCACTGATGGAAATTTCACAAAATGGAGGATCACGTGATGCAGAGCACCAGCTAACAGTCTCCCGAGTTAGCTCCAGCAGTCTGACCGCTTATTTCAACTAAAAACCCTTAAAAATCAGTATTTTCAGCAGTGTGCAGATTTGTACTGGTTCCTGATTACCATTGCCTTCTCTGTTTGCTTTTTGCAATGGTTTGATGGAGGTAGAAATGAAAAAAACACTATCTAAACATACTCCACCTTCCATGCCCAAAAAGGCTCCCAAGAAGCCGAAGGCTACAGCTGTTGCAAGCTTGCAGGGATACCCCTCCTTGAACCCTGAAATGGAACCCCTTACATTGGCACGTTTCTTGGAGGAGTTTAAACCATTCCGATCAGAGCTGAGGCAAATCACAGACAAAATGAAATCAATGGTTCAAGCTTTAGAATATCTCTCTACCCGGACTTCTGACAATGAAGCCCGTATCCATTCCACCGAACGGAAACAAACTCAACTCGACTCAGATCTGGTTGCAGCCCAACAGCAGCTTACTAAGTTGGAGAGCAAGGTCAAAGATTTGGAGGGTCACAGCCGTCGTAACAATGCTGTGCTAATCGGGCTACTGGAAAAAGAAGAAGGGCCTGATTCAATTGTGTTTGCCCAGAAGTTTGTTGAGAAAGTGGCCGGTCCATCCCCTTTTGGCTCTAAGTATATCATAGAAAGAGCCCACTGTGCCCTTCATCCACCTCCAGCTCCAGGAGCAACCCCCCACCCAGGCACCTTTATTTTCCGGTTTCTTAACCATCAGGAGCACCAGCATTTTATTTCTAAAGTTAGAGACCTCCATGAAATCAAATGGGAAGATACAAAAGTTAGAGTTGCACAAGACTTCCCGCTCTTCGTGAGGCAAAGAAGGGCAACTTTACACCAGTTGGTGACCAAGTTAAGCTGCTGGTGTTAAATTCAGAATGGGATACCCGGCCAGATTACAAGTTCTTATTTCAGGCACATGGTCTACCTATGAGGAACTGGAAACAGCAACAGCAGGTCTCAAAATATCTTTCCCAGATCTGTTCTGTGACCCATGATGGGTTTGTGGCAGTATAATGGTTTAAAGTGTCTCTGAGGGAATAGTCCATCAAAAGTTTCACCTTTTGGTCTGTTTTGCTATGATCACAAAACCTCCTTATGTAGGAAGAAGTTAGAAAATGCCTCCTATTTTACCCAGCAGCAATTTCATTTGGCCTAATCAGGGAAGAGCACAGAAGAAGAAAAGAAGCATTCTTATTCTACACCTTGGCCACAATTTAATTTCTGAACTTGAATTTTCCTTTTCTGTATTGCTGGAATGTAAAAAGACTGCTTTCACCCCCTTGCAGTGATCCAGCATGCAAGCTCTTTTTTTCATAACTCGCATAATCGTGCTGTATTGGATTCCTAAGCGAAGGCTGCAGTACTAACTTTTGTCCACAAGAGAGCACAGCAGACTGTTGTTTTAGGCTCAGATCTTTCTATTTCACACGTCTCAGTTTATAGAAATCGGAGGACAGGACTTTTGTTCCCCAGTGCTTCCTGCTAATCCCTCCAGAGTTTCTTTTCAAAGGGGTGATACGACTTCCTCCTTTTACTTTATTTTTTCTAGCTGGACATATCGAATCATTAATGGGGTTAATTTGTTGTTTTTCCAGCTGGATTGTTATTAGGAACACATTTTTTGGGGAAAGGAAAAGGGACACAAAAAAAAAGATAAGAAAAAAGTAAACAAAAAAGAATAAATAAAGGGGGAGAAGCATCCCTCTTAGTTTCATTTTATTACACTGCTGGGCATATCAGGTTTTAATACATCCTTTTTGTCTATGCTCATTGCTATCCTTCCCTAGTCCAATTTTACCAGAGATCAAAGGCTCCTAATACTCGTTATTCCTCTGTTGGAATGGTTTTTGAAATGTAACAACTGTTTCAGTCAATATGCTAATTACGTTTTTAGGTTTAGTTAGGGACTTTAAATATGTGGTTATTGATTCTAGGTTAGTGTGGTTCAGTATATTTGTAAATGGGACAGGCGGCAGGAGGGGATACACTGGGACTGGTGAACTGTTTTTCATGGGCCATATCAGTAGGGAAATGGTGGGATGGATAGGTATTCAGGGGAAGTGGGTTAATTTGTCTGTCATCTTTAAATATTTCTCTGTCTGTATTGAGTTATGGTTAGCATGGGCATAGGGGATGGGGAGGGTGGGTAGCACAGAGACTGATTTTGTAATACCTTTACATTTATTTCTTCTGTTGTCTTTTGTACCATCAGAAAGCCTTCTGCTTTACTCATTCAAGGAAAATGGCTAGAGATATAAGGTTCACAACTTGGAATGTAAAGGGTGCCAGGCAAAAATTAAAGCAACATAAAATTCTGAAACATCTAGGGCTTTTAAAATCAGATATTATATTTATACAAGAATCCCATTTGCTGGATATTGAAGCATCTCAATTGAGGAGACAGCAAATAGGACAGGTTTATTCCACAGAGCTGTGGAGTTTTGATTTTAATGAAGAAGTCCCTCCCGTTCACCCAAATCCAAACCAAATGTGATCCACAGGGCAGATTTCTTTTGGTACACAGTAAACTCCACACTTCAGAAGTCCTCCTGGGTAGCCTGTACGGTCCCAACATTGACTCCCCTGAATTTTTTACACAACTTCTCCATGAACTGGCACCTTTTTTGTCCAACCCAATAATTTTAGGTGGGGATCTAAATTTAGCCTTTGATCCATCTCTGGATAGGTCTGGTTCTTCTCGTAAAGGTCTTTCACCGGCCCAATGAGCACTCCAGGATCTGTTAGATGAGGCAGGGCTTTGCGATATTTGGAGAGTCCTTCATCCATCTGACAGAGAGTACACTTTCATTTCCCAGGTGCATGGCACCTCTTCACGTATCGATTATTTGCTTATTTCTCAATCCCTTATCACAGGTGTCCTTGTCTCTTCAATCCAACCTGGTCTCCCCTCTGACCATGCCCTGGTCTTATGCCTGCTCTATTTCTCTCCCCAAAAATGGGTGGTGATGGAAAGTTAATAACCAATTACTAAAAGACCCCAAGACAGTCTCTTACATATCAGAACAAATCACCTTTTTCCTCTCAATTAACTGCCTTCACTCCAGTAAACCTGACATGATTTGGTATGCTTTGAAAGCATTCTTGCAAGGATTATTAATTAGTTTAGCTTCCCAAATGAAAAAAACAGAGAGATAATCAAATTTGCACCCTCCTGTCTCAAGTCCGGGTGCTAGAATCTAAACTTTCACCTCAATCCCCTGAACATGTCAGGTTGGACTTAGTAAAATCAAAGAATTCCTATCTTGAATTATTGAGAGAAAGAGCAGAGTTTGCAATCCTGAAAACTAAGGCCTCATACAATGACCAAGGTGAAAAAGCCAGCTGTATGCTAGCCCTTAGAGTTAAACAGCAGAACTCTTCCTGTCTGATAGCCTCTGTTCATTCTCTGGATGACAATACTATAAAAACAACTCCATCTGAAATTGTCAAAGAGTTTACCTCTTACTACACACAGTTGTATAGCCCCATGATGGATCCCCCAACTGATCCAGAGCTGGACAAACACTTATTGGACTCACAGCTGCCTAGTCTTCCGATAGACCAACACACCCTTTTGACTATGCCTATCTCTCAAGCAGAACTGGAACAAGTTATTAAAGATCTTCCTTCTGATAAGACTCCTGGACGGGATGGGTTTTCCTCTAACTTTTCAAATTATTTATAAAACAATTGTCCCCAGCCCTTTTATCCCTTTTTCAGCATATACTTTCCGGAACTGAAGTAGATACATCCCTGTTTGAAGCACTGATAGTGTTGCTTCCTAAAGCTGATAAAAGTACAGAATTAGTGTCTAGCTACAGACCAATCTCACTTTTAAATCAGAATATTAAAATCCTATCCGAGATTTTGGCTGATCGTATAAATAAAGTTCTCCCACTCCTTATAGGACCAGAACAGGTTGGCTTTATGAAGGGAAGATCTTCAGTAGACCATTTACGTACATTGTCCCATGTCTTGCCAGCCTCCAGGGATGCTGATTTCCCTGCAGCCTTGGTGTGCCTGGATGCCGAGAAGGCTTTCGAAAGGGTTAACTGGGGCTATTTATTGCACACTTTAAAAGCTTTCAGCTTCCCCCAGGAGTTTCAGAATTGGATCGGGTCCCTATATAAGTCCCCCACTGCCAGTATATCTGGTAACAGAGTAATATCAGAAAGGTTTCCCCTGTATTCTGGTACGAGGCAGGGCTGTCCCTTATCCCCTCTCCTTTTCAATTTATATTTAGAACCTCTGATATGCAGACTGATGGATTATCAGGAAGTCCAAAGTATCACTATTCAAAACCAACTAATTAAAGTTTCCACTTATGCAGATGACTTACTTCTTCAACTTTCACACCCAGTGGATTCTATTCCACCAATGCTCAGGATTATTGAGGAATTTAGTAAAATATCTAATTACAAGTTAAATGTGGAAAAGATGTTAGTTTTTCTCCTCAATTACAGAATCTCAAAATCTGCCATTTTGGACCTTGGACTTACATGGAAATCTGACTCTTTGTTTTATCTAGGCATTGTCCTTACAAGGAGTACTGCACGTACCCAACAACTTAATCCTGATTCCCTTGTTCAAGTGATTAATTAAGACCTGAAAAGATGGTCCCTCCTGCCCATTTCTGTCTGGGGTAGAATTAACCTAGTTAAAATGAACATTTTCCAATGACTCTTCTACCCCCTTAACTTATTAAATATTTGGCTTCCTTTAACATGGTTCAGAAAAGTCCATAGTCTTCTTACTGTTTTCATTTGGTCCAGTAAAAAAACAAGATTAGCTTTTCTTAAGTTGGCAGCCCCCAAATTAAAGGGTGGACTTAGACTACCTCACATAGGTCTCTATTACTGGGCGAGCCATGCTAATAAATGTTTGAGGTGGTTGACTTCTGATCCAGTTCAGGATCCTTTCTCCTATTTCCCAGTCTGGCTTCACATAGAGATATCTCTGATTAGGCAACAAGGTTTTTCCCCTTCTACTCTACTATTCTCCAAATTAAACTCTCTGCCCACTCCACTAAAAATTCATCCGATTACTACACTCAGTTGAACTCCTTTTTAACATATACACACACCAGTGATCTCACCCAAAATCTGAGGCAGATTCCCAATCTCAAGATAGAGGGTAAACCCCTCCCTCGTACATGGCTCCCCCAGCTTGGTAGCTGCCAACTTTCCTATTTCATGTCAGATACAGGGCAATGGCTTCCCTCTCCAGACGTCATGCACAAAGCAAATATCCCCAACACCCGGATCTTTCAGGTTTTACAGTTACATCACCTTCTGATAAAGGCCATAGGAGCCACCCCACCGGAGCCCCTGAAAGTATCTTTCCTCATAGACTTAAGTCCCTTGACAGGCTGCCCTCATGCAGTGTTTAATATATACAGTTCCCTGTTCAATTGGATCTGCCCTGACAGTTTTGGTCCCTCTACTTATTGGTCCCCTCTTTTCCCCATTAGAACCTTTAAATGGTCCCTGTTATGGCAAAATTGTCACAAATTCCATTCCCAAGACAGACTCAGACTCATGCAGTTTCATATACTGCATAATCTTTACTATTCCCCTCAAAAGCTGGCTAAATTGGGATGCATACCTTCCTCTACATGTACTTGCTGTCTACCGGACGAAGGTAATTTCCTCCATATTTTTGGACCTGTCTGAAAATAGCCCCATTGTGGGCCTTGATTAAAGACAGAGTGGCTCCTCTCCTGGGTTTGGCTGATTTATTTTCACCAGACATATGTGTATTAGGGGACTTCTCTTCGATATATGTTCTTGCCTGTAAATGTCATATAGCCATGATTTCTTCATCTGTTAAAAAAATTGGTATTAAAGCATTGGAAAGATAAACTAAACATTCCCTACACGGAATGGTTGCAGGAACTTTTGGCCAATTTGAGAACAGAAAGATCCATTGCTAGTCTTCGCAATAGATCTAAAAAATTCAGCAGACGCTGGTATCCTTTACAATCCCTATATTCCTTGTAATTTGTTATCTTAGTGCTCTGTGTGGGATGGTTGGGGGAAGGGGTTTGGGAGACGGGGGGAAGGGGATGAGGGGGAGAGGATAACTCCTGTATTTTTCATACTTGAATACTTGTTTGTCATGTAAATATCTATTCTCTGTAACTGAAAAATCTTAATAAACTTTAAATTGAAAAAAAAAAAATAAATTCCACAAAATATCAGCTGATCTGGATAGGATATTTCAATAAAATGGTATCCAACACCACTTCTAGCACAAGCAAAAAAATGAAACACTAAACAAAAAAACAGAGAAACAATGCTCTATTAAAGTAGAGAAGAAGTAGCCCCCATCAAAAATCCAAAGCTGGGGATCACGTGACGCGCATGGAGGAGTAACAGTGGTTTCGCTGGTCTCCCTCTCCAATACAGCGTTTTATACTTTTAAAAGGAGGTTTTGTGCGTAAGTTTTGGCATCCTGTTCGCCCGATACATTAAGTTACTACAAGAGACCCTGGCAATTGTCTCTATTGCTCGAAAATGCAAGTTTCCGAACCGAAATCAGAGGCCAAGCGGCCACGGAGGAGTTCTTCACCAGGCAGTGAACCGGAGGCGCTGGCTCCAACGAAAATCTACGAGGACCTAACAACAATCAAGGATGCCCTCTTCAAACTTATTGAAGATGTGGCGGATTTTAAGCCAGCACTTACACAGCTGGCCCGATGAGTAACTGACGCAGAAGCTAGAATCTCATCAATAGAAAGGGCTCTAGAGAGAGCGGGGCCTACTGCGAAAGAGTGCAAGAAAAGCCTGGAGAAATTAGCAGACCGCCTTGATGATCTAGAGGGCAGAAGCAGGCGCAACAACCTGGTCCTCCTGGGTCTCCCAGAGGGCGAAGAAGGGGCCAATACCATCAGTTTTTTGCAGAAGCTATTAAATAAATCGGTGGGCCCCTCACCTAATGGCCCTGAATATATAATAGAAAGGGGCCACAGGTCGCTGAGAGCAAAGCCTGCACCTTCAGAACCACTAAGACCAATAATCTTCAAGCTATTAAACTATCTGGATCGTGAGTATATTCTGAGAGAAGTTAGAAAACTAGCTGTTTTCCAGTGGGAAGGCAAAAGGCTTCACTTGGCACCAGATCTTACTTGGAAGATAAGGCAGGCACGGCTGGCTTTTCGCCCCTTAACCTCGAAGCTTTGGGCAGCTGGAATTCGCCATAGATTGCTATATCCTGCAAGGTTAGAGGTTTCCACGAAGGAAGGAATTAAGCGCTATGAAACTGCGGAGGATGCCCTCATCTCCCTGGAGACTTGTTTTCCTGACCTATTCCCTAAAAATAAGGGATGAGAGTAAGCTGGTGGGAGGTATATATGGCTCATCAATGGGGCATTCTCGGAACTTTGTATTCATTGAGCTTATTCTGAGTATTACTACTTCCCGGTTGGAAAGACTTAAAGAGATTCCTATACTGTCAAGGGACCTGAAACGGACCTATGGACATTCTAAAGTTAGCTCCAATATATGGCTGGTTATGTACTAAAATATTTCTGTTATCAATTTTAGTTCTTTTTTCCTGTACCTGAAACATAACTGGTGAAGTTTGTGTTTATTCCACAAGAGGGAGCTATTAGTTCTAATTTGTAGTTTTGTTCTGTGTCCTAATATTATAAATACTGTAATTGCTATAATTAGGGGCTTAAGGTCCAATTATTGTTGTAAGCTGATGTTAACTCGGATCGGGCATTTTATAGACCCTAATAGTTGATTTAGTATATACAAGTACTACAAGTTTTTGATATTTGCTCAGCGTTTACTCTAAATTAGTGGTGGTACAGGGGGTACAGTTTTCTTTATCTACTTTTTAATTGTTGAGATCCCTCCCTGCACTTAGGTAGGTAGATGGAGGGGGGGGCCCAGCCTCTATAGTGCTTCATGAATCAGAGGCAGTGGAGTGGGCTTCGGGCCTGGGTTTTTTGCTGGGGTGTTCATATTCAGGGGTTTATGTTGTTTAATTATTTAGATAAGGGGGCTGGAAATTTTCCTTTTTTTTATCGGGCCAAGGTTTTAGTTACTAGGGGGGCAGCTATCCATATCCTTTGTGGGAAATTAACAGTTATTGCTGGCTAGTGGACTAAACATTATTTCATTAATATTAAAGGGGAAGGACAATTGCAAGAAATTTATTATATTAAATCACTTGGCTCATTATAAGCCGGCAGTGGTGTTCTTACAGGAAACGCACGTTTTAGCAGATAAGTTAATGCATTTTAAAAAGAAATGGGTTGGGCAGGTTTATGGGTCTAGCTTCTCTTCTAATAGTAGGGGAGTGGCTATTTTGATAGCTCGGGGAATCCCGTTTATTCAATCGGAGGTTATTTTGGACCCCAATGGTAGGTACATATTTGTTTCTGGTACACTTAATGGAGCCAACTTGGTGCTGGGATCGGTGTATGGACCCAATCAGGAGCCGCCAACTTTTTTTGTCCAACTAACACTTATATTAGCCTCTTTTAAGGGGGTTCCAATCTTTTAGGAGGTGATTGGAACTTAGCCCAATCAAACAAGTTGGATCGATCATGGAGTAGAGGGGTGAAACCCTCCCTGGCCCAAACTGCTTTAGAGGAATTTAAATCTTCCTTGGGGTTGGTGGATCCCTGAGGTTGATTAATCCTTCTGCAAGAGATTTTACATTTTTTTCATGTCCATAGGTCATTCTCGAGGATAGATTATTTTTTGTAAGTAAGGATTGTTTGACTGGTATTAAGGAAGTGACCATTCTGCCTAGGGTCATCTCTGACCATTCTCCGATATTTTTGAATGGTCTCCCTCCCTTTTTCCAAGTCTTATTCATGGTCCTTAAATGACAATCTTTTGAAGGATTTGGAAACTGTTTCTCATTTCAAGAACTTTTATCTGCTTCAATTGAGGTGAATTGGGGTCTATAGAGGCTGTTGATTATACATGGGCTGCCCTCAAATCGGTTTGAGGGTGAGCTTGATTCGTATAGCATCCAAACGTAAGCCAAAGCAGCTTCAGAGCTGGAAAAATGCTTGGGGAGAATTAAAGTGCTAGAAAATACCCAGGGGTAAAGGATCTGGGAGTCAGGAGCAGGAGCTGGTGTCTCTGAAGGCGTTAGGCGTAATACATTTTACGAGAAAGGGTGATCTCCTCTGCAGCCAAAATTGGGCCCTTTACATAGGTCAGGGTAATAAGGCTTGAAAATTGTTTAGCTTGGCAATTGAAGTAGAAGGCCGCTAGGTGGGTAGCAGCTTTGAGACACCCAGTATCTAACACTTTAATTACTACTCCTGTAGGCATATTACAGGATTTGTAGAGTTTTATGGAACTCTACTCAAGTAACCTACACTCACCACAATGTGCAGTGAAAATGGAGAGATTTTTGTCTAGTATCCCCCTTCCCCGCTTGACAGAAGAATTAAGGCAAAACTTAGTTGCCCCCATTGCTGAGCTGGAAATTGGGCAGGCAATTGATTCCCTCAAAATTGGAAAAGCACCAGGCCCAGACGGCTTTACACCTCTTTTTTATAAATCCTTTAAACAACTTATGGTCCCCCTGTTGAAACAGCTTTATCTTTTCTGGGTAGATAAGGGGGTTAGTGACCACTCTCTGTTTGAGGCCAAATTATTCTCCTCCCTAAGCCCGATAAATCTCCTGAATTGGTAGGTAGCTATAGACCAATATCCTTGCTGAATTTGGATGTTAAGATCTTTGCCAAAATTTTAGCATTTAGACTTAAAAAGGTTTGGGGTGGTTTGGTAAGCCCAGAACAAGCAGGCTTTGTGGAGGGACACTCTCCGTCTAATCATTTTAGAAAACTGTTTTATTTAATCTCTGCGTCGGAGAGCCCGGGGCTGGAAGCATCCCTGGTCTCTCTTGATGCAGAGAAAGCTTTTGATCGGGTGGAGTGGTCATTTATGTTTGCAACTTTAATTAAGTTGGGTATTCCAGAACACTTTATTAACATGGTGAAAGTTTTGTACCAATGCCCTTCAGCTAGAATTCAGTGCAATAATTTGATCTCAGAGGCCTTTTCCTTAAGGAGAGGAACCAGTCAAGGGTGTCCGTTATCCCCATACTTGTTTAATTTGTATATTGAACCCTTAATAAGAGCCATCAATGCCGACTCCCCAAATTCAAGGTATTAAAATTGGATCTGAGGAATTTAAAGTGTCAGCTTTTATGGATGATTTACTGTTGCTATATCCAAAATTGCCTGCTTCACTTCCTCAAGTCCTGAATCTTATCACAGGTTTTGGGAATTCTCCGGTTACAAGTTAAATTTGTCAAAGACTATGTTGTATTCATTATCATCCTGGCTCTCCAAAAGTTGGTGTTCTTCTTTGGGTCTGCAGTGGCAGTCAGAGGCTTTTACCATATTTAGGTATTCGATTTCCAGGAATCCACATGATTTGGTAAACTTAAACCTTAAACCAGTTTTAAAATCAATCAAAGATGACCTAGACAGATGGTTGAAACTTCCTTTATCTCTTTCAGGTAGAGCCAACACAATTAAGATGGTAGTTTTACCTAAACTTTTCTACCCCTCTCCTGCCTGAATATTTACCTACCCAAGTCCTTTTTAAACCCCTGACCAAATTTTGCTTGAACTTTTGTGGGTGGGGCCCATCTGCGTAGAGGTATTATAAACTGTGTTACTCAAGGAAAAGGGGCCTGCAGTTGCAGACTTTTTATATATTACCTAGCAATACATGCAGCTAGGGCGGCTTTATGGACCCACGATTTGAATGTAACTACACGGCTCTGGCACTACGACAGGCTGTTGTTAGAAATCTTAATTTGGATCTGAGTCTTTATTATATATCCCATGGGCTAAGGTTCCTAGGATAGTTAGAGATACACCCTTAGATTGGGATATTTGAGCCATGCACCAACTGTGTGTAAAGTTTAACATCCGCCCAAAATTTGATCTCACCCAACCTGTACTTAAAAATCCCAATTTTTTAATCGGTAAACGACCTATTGTACAACCCTTTTCTACTTCCTGCCCTAAACCACATTTGGCTGACTTCTTCTCCAGAGACTCATTGTTGTCACCGATGGAATTGTGTTTAAAATTTGGGGTGAGACCCAGCCTTGGGTTCAGATTGCTACAAATTCATTCTACTATTAAGGCATTTCTGGGGAAGAACTGTTGTTCCGACAGGGCTGGTTCATTCTTCAAAGTGTTAGGCAATGTTTGCCTGGGGGGCAAAAGTGTTTCTTAAATATATAAATATATCCTGGATGAAAGTGTACCCTCATCTGTACAGTCTCCTCTATACTGGTCAATTAATCTAGCCCTAGATTGGTCGGGTGGGACATGGGAAGTATATGGAAGGATACTTATCTTTATATTCAACAAGAAAGGTTGAGAGATGTCAATTAAATTGTTACACAATATGTACTTCTCTCCAGCGAGACTACATCGAGTAGGCAGACTGCCTTCTCGACCTGTACTGACTGCAATGACCCTTTAAGCGTGACCATCCATAAATTTTGGTTTTGTCCAAAAGTGCAAAGACTGTGGGCTTCGGTAAATACCTGGACGGGCCCATACACCGATCTCTCCTCTTTTTTCTGCTTAGAGACCTGTATACTGGGGAGGTATGCTCCAAATTTAAGGAAAGAGCAGAAATATCAGCTAGCACTGATTTCATCTGTTACTAAGTTGCTAATTCTTCGCCACTGGCTGGAGGATTGGGTTCCTTCCCATAAGGAATGGTGGGAAGAATTTTTAAATGCATTCTATGCGGAAAGATCTGCCTTTAGATTATCTAAAACCTTAGCTAAATTCTCCAAATATTGGGAGAGGCTTCTCCAATATCTTAAAACCAATTTTGGAATCCAGGGCTGAATAATTATCCCTTTTCCTTCCTCTTCTCCCTTCCTCGGTCCCTTTTGTCTCACCCTCTCTCCCTTCTACTCTCCCCTTCCCCTTACCCTCTTTATTATCTACTTTTTTTTTTACAAGGAGTTATATTAATTGTCTATGTGCCACTTAAATATTTCCACTAGCATTCTTCTGGTATTAATATGAGCTCATACTCTGGCTGAGACTTCTATTTGTTTGTTTTACATATACTTATAGGGTAAGGTTTTAATTATTTATTTTTATGACCTGATTTTGTCAAAATTATTTGGTACCTCTGGCCGGGTTTGAGAAATATCTATTCCCGTAACTTCAGTGAAGAATATGTTATGCTCCGCTAGGGTTGGATAGCTGGGGGAGGGGAGGGGTGATAGTCTATTTTGAGGGGTTATGAGGGGTTGGTGGGGGAGGGGTTATTTTCTAAAAAACTACCTATTATTGTAATTTGTTTATTGTATGTACATTTGTGTAAGTCGGTTTAATAAAACTTGGTAATTTGCAAAAAAAAAAAAAAATCCAAAGCTGAATTTTATCATCACCTACTCTACTCCCCTCAGTCACATTTAGTACAAAATATAATTCAAAAACATTGGTATGTACTACAGTCAGATGATAAACTGAAAGGCATCTCAAAAAATGGTTTCAGGATGGTTTATAGAAGGAGCAATAATACTGGCGACATTGTTTTTTTTTATTTTTGTTATTTTTTGTTATTGAAGGTTCTACGTTGTAAAAGACAGAATGCACAATACATGTTACAAGAGAGAATACATAACAAAAATTAAAGCAAAGCAGCACATTACAATACAGATTAAAGTAAAGCTGGTTATTAAAACTAATAATAACATGTAGTAGGTACTAGGCTAAAAACAGTGTCCTGGAGTGGCTGATGGTACAGTTGGTGAAACCAAGTAAAGGATAGGAGGACTTGAAATTATCACTGAAAGAAAATAGAAGTTGGTATGCAGAAAGATGTGAAAACAGCAGTGAAACAGACCTAGGCACATGAAATAGCCTGAAAGGAGATTTCTGTTCGAGCTCTGCCAAGGTGATACTGAAAAGAGGGGGGGTGGATAAGGAAGGGAGGGGGAGGGAAGTGTGGTGGTAAAGTGTATATATGGAAGTGCAAGGGGCCGGGCAATGGACCATTAACATGAAGAGAGGGAATTTTGAAACTACAGTTGCAATTTTTATTGCTGGTCATCAGGTGAGACCTTAGTGGCGACTTAAAGTGGTCAAGGTCAGAGCAGGCAATAAGGTATTTGTCGAATTAATTTAGCCATTTAAGGGCTCTAAAGCCAAATGATCTTTGCACTAGTGAGGTCCAGTGGAAGGGTACTCTCAGGGATCTACTTCTTACTCCTCTAGTATTTCTGGCATTGTTGTTAGGGCAAAGGAGGCCACGTAGGCCGGGGCGGTGAAGCCTAGTGTAGTCTTTTTTGCTAGCAGACATAACTGGTACTGGACTCTATTTCCCATGTTGAGTCACCTGACACTGGAGCTCACAAGTATGAGTTAATTGGTTGTCACCAAGGGTAAGCCTACTTGATTTATTGGGGGTTGTTCTGATTCAATTTAAGGCAATATCTGTAGCTGCCCCATAGACTGCTAGACCATAGTCAATCACCAACAGGATGTAGCTAGTTACAGCCATCTTGAGGGCCTCTTCAGTAAGACAATGCCTGTGTTTGTAGAGAAGACCAATTCTTGAGTTGGAAGCCTTGGTAATTATATCAATGTGATGTGTAAAGGAGAGGGAACTGTCAAGTGTGACACCCAGGCACCTGAAAGTAATTACCATTTCCAAAGCTATTTTGTGGGTGTTGTATTTTTGAAGTTGATAATTTCAGTGTTTGTTTTGTGGGGTGGCAAAAAGCATTGTCTTGGTCTTCTTGGAGTTTAAAAGAAGCTGTTGGTTCATGAGCCAAGACTCCATGGCAGTGAAGTTAGTTTGTATTTGTTTCACCTGGGCGTCAGGGTTTGCATGGCTAGAAAACAGTATTGCATCATCAGCATATAGTAGGACATGGTCAGAGCAGGCAGTGGGTAGTTTATTTAGAAATATGCTGAAAAGTAGAGGTCCGCGGATTGAGCCCTGGGGAACCCCTGACATGACATAACAGTGGTCTGAGTGGATGTCTTGGATTTTTGACCTGTTGGGAACATCAGGTAAGGTAGCTCTGGAACCACCCCACTGATTCAGGGAAAAGACCAGTAGCAGACAGCTGGTTTAGAATTAAGACATGGCTGACGGTGTCAAATGCTTTAGTGAAGTCAATATATATATAGAGCTCCAACCAAAAGTCCTTGGTCTAGGGCATCGTGGATGAAGCTGGAGAACTCAACTAGGGCAGCTATAGTGCTGTGCAGTTTCCTAAAACCATGCTACTGTTGGCATAGTAGATTGTACTTGTCCAGGTAGTTGACAAGCTGGCCACTGACTATCCTTTCAAGTGCTTTCGACAGAGGGGGGAGGATTGAGATTGGGTGGTAATTTGCATAGTTAGTATGGTTACCAGTTTTAAAGATGGGAGTGACCATGGCCTTTTTCCACATTTTGGGGAATGTGGCTGTAGTTAGGGACAGATTCAGCATGTGTGTTAGGGGAAAGATGACCTCTTCCAGGGTGAGTGCAATCAGTTTGAGATCCAGAGTGTCTCCACGTGATCTGGATTTACTCATAGCCTTTGTGATGCATTTTTGAGCCTGCGATTTAGTGACAATTTTGAGATAGAATGGGGGATGGGCTGCCTCAGGTGAGCTGTCTTTGAGTAAGGAGTTACGGTTACATGGTGGATCAAGGAAGTCAGGGGGTATCACACTTCTGAGGTCTGTGGAGGCCTTATTGAAGGTGTTGGAGATCTCTAATGCATCCTGCGTCAGATTGCCTTTCACATTGAGCATTGAGGGAGGAGATTTGTACGTTTTTCCGGTCAAGGTTTTTAAGTTTTCCCAAAAGCTGCAACTGTTACCCCAAGATTTTTTTAGCTCTTGTCTAAAGAACTGGCTTTTTGCTAAATGAATGGCATTGGTGCATTTGTTGCAAGCCATTTTGTAGTTTTAGATATCTGTTTGTGAACTCGAGCACTTAGCCTTAAAGCAGAGGTTATTCCTTTCCTTCATTAGTTCAAGGAGTGAGGGAGTAATCAATGATTTGCTGGGGCCATTTACTTTATGTGTTTTAGAGAGGACATAGGTGTTGCAGGAGGCACTGAAGGTGCACACTCGAGAGCTGAGTCCACATCATAGGAACTGTAGATGCCTGACCAGTCCTGCTGCCTAATGTGGATTTTCAGCAACTCCAGGTGCCCTGACTTCAGAGCTCTGGTTGTGATTGTTTTTGGAGGGGATTTGGGAGTTTTATTCATCCACCAGCAGAGGATAGGTGAGTGGTCACTGATACTATCAGACAGCACTTCAGTCTTGGTTATTCTAGCCGGGTGATTGGCTAGTATCCAATCTAGAAGTGTGCTGGTCCCATTCCGGTAGTTAGTGCGGATGGGGGAATCCACATGTTGAGCCATGTTGACAGACGCGATGGCATCCCGGTAGGGTGCAGTCTCTGGGGACCACCAATTTATGTTAAATTCCCCAAGCACTAATATCTCAGAGTCATTGCGGAGACCATTGAGGTAGTCAAAGGTTACCTCAAAGCCCAGTGCCTGCTCCTTTGGCGAGATATAAGCTGAAACCAAGATAAGGCATTTTCCCTGGGTTCCAAGTTGGACCTGCACTGAGAGGATTTGCAAGTGGCCTTTAGTGGAGGGGCAAGGTAAAGCCTGGCTCTATGAAAGGTGTCACTAACATATATGACACAGCCCCCCAGCTTTCCAATTCTGTCATTTCTAAAGGAAGTGTAGCCTTTAATTTGAATAGCCAGATCCGGGATGGATTCTGGGAGTAAGCCAGGTTTCCACTACTGATAGAATGTTTCCACTAGTAGTTATCATGGTGAGGCTACATCAAATTGGGGGAACAGGACATTAGGAACCCATCCATGTGGAAACTGTAATGTTTGCAGGTACATTAATGAAACCAAAACTTTTTCCAGTATGAGGACAGAAAAAAGCTTTTGAAATAAGAGATATCATGACACATGGCACTAAAGCTGTTGTGTATTTGGCTACCAGCAATTGCAGGGCATTTTATGTGGGAAAGACTATTTGAAGTTTCAGAAATAGAATAAGGGAACACATAAGAGCCAATGAAAAAAGGAATAACACAAATGCTCTTGCTTGCCACATTATGATGACCGTGGTCATGTTTTCTTCTTTCAGAGCCTGGAGAAAGTAAATGTAGACTCCCTGAGGTAGAGATTTGGACAAAAAAATATTGAAGAGGGAGTTCTTCTGGCAATACACGCTGGACTCCTTGACCAGGCCAGGATTAAATTAACTGTTTCAATTGGCACCCTTTCTTGAAGATTAATGTTTCCAAAACATTGACTTTTCTGGTTCTCTGAAAATTGAATACAACTATAGATATTTTGTATATTTAAGCCAATTTGGAAAAAAAAAGGTTTTGTATGCTCATTTATAGTGCTGTGTATTTAATATGTTATTCAAATATGCATAATTTTGTACATTCCCATCCCTTCCCCTCCCCCCTTTTAGTAGTTCCATCCCCAGCCTCCCCCTTCCTCTTTCCTTCTCCTATTCTCCTCCTCTTCCTTCCCCATTCCCCATTTTCACCTTTAACCCTAGCCCTCTGCCCACTTCCTTAGCTCTACCTACACCTTACTCATCTTGGATTTTATTTCTCTGCTTTTTTTGCACTCAGTTTTGCTATAGTGCACCTTAATGTATTTATTGAATAATGCACAGAGCAGGTCAGCTGGAAATGGAACACCATTTAGAATAAATTCTTCATGTACTGTGTCTTTAACTATCAGATTATAAATGACAACCAAATGGTCACTATAGTAGCCCTGAAAATACGTGAGAAGCGTGAAACCATTGGCACTGTGTGGGAGAGGCTTGCGTTCTGTTGACCAGTCTTTTTTTAGCATTTTTGTACAATAAAAAATATACGTCCATGAATTAAAGTCTGTTTTATAGTCTGCGAGTTGGTGAGTACATAAATTTACAACGTGGACTTTTGAGTTGTTTTTCTTGGAAGCACCATGTCTTTGGGAGCCGCTGTTTGGAGAAGTGTAGTTAAAAAAAACAACAACAACAAACTCAAAAGTCCTTCTTAATTCTTCATCAGCTGACATCAGGCCCATACTACTTGTGTCAGTCTAGATAATTTTATAATAGATCTGCCCATCAGCTCACTTCACTGGAATAGATTTGGTGGCAATTCTTTCAACAGGTCAGGTTGTCACTGCCACTGCCATCCAGCTATTGCATTCCACATGACAAGCATTCACAGTTCACTGAGCAATATGCTGTAACTCACATTTGGTATGCCAAGCAATAGTCAGTTGAGTCACGTGCAGTTTTTGGAATGTGCAGCATGTTTTTTGCAACAGTTGGCACCCAAATACACTGCCCTTTGTGAAGATACAAATTTCAGGCTGCATTCCCATCAGGAAGACCAATACCTTCATTGCTGGCCAGTTGCGGGTAACACAGTTGTGGTGTTAACAAGTGGAAACAAGCTTTCTTTTTCTGTTCTCAAAGTTGCTTTAAAACATGCCTGCTTAGGCTTAACAAGGCCCCTTCATGTCTCTAGGCCCTGACACACAGTTTGAGTGCTCTGCAATATCTTTTTGATAAAATGTCACTACATTTGCATTTTTACCTGTATTTATCTTACCAGGAAAAGGCTCCATTAATTGATGCTCAGTTTCAAGGATGTCCTGGTTAGGATAGCAAAAAGAATAACATATTCACAGTGGTGCATATACATAATATATTATTGGTGATGTTATGATACACAGTGCAGTAGAATCATACACAAGTGGCAAACAGACAGAAGATAAATAATTGCAATAAATATTCTTATAGAAGATAGCATGTATGTACAAAATTTATGGAACACATACTGTGGATGATTAAAGTAGGAGATATACAGAGTGATGAGTACAAATGTGATATAATTTTATGGTCTCATGTGAGATTCAATGTGACGTCAGCAGTTACAGTTGCATGCATCAGTGTACACGGTACTCACAGTTTGATGCTTGCTGGTATTCTCTGTGGTTTAACTTTCCAAAAGACCACCCTCTGCCAGGTATAAACAAAAGTAGGATCTTCACGGAATCAGAATGGATGTTTCCTACCCAGAAACTGCACATGCTCTGCATGCTGTAGGCCTGATGTCATGAGATATCTACAAGGATTGGGATGCTTCACCCCCTGCTCATCTGCACTGCTATTGGTTGCTGCTGTTCTCAGCCACTTGGCTTCTCAAATGGTAGCTAACCAAGGGATGTACTGAGTCCACAATCCCTCCTGTTCTCTGGAGGAGTGTCAAGCATTCTTTTTTAAAAAATGCAGATCAGTTGAACACATTCTGGATGACTTTGTGCACCAACGCCATCATGACAAAAGCATGGTCACAGAACTTATATGACAAAATGCAACTTTTTCTTTTCCCAACTGCAGAACATAATACAGTCTTTTGTATTCTACCAGCACATCCTGGGACAGTCCTCTGACTGTCTCAAATCTAAGAAACACAGAAACATAGACTTTGATGGCAGATAAGAACTGCTTGGCCCACCTAGTCTGCCCATTTCTCTACCTACAGGATAAGCAGCAGATCCTAGTTAACCAACAGCCTATTTCTTCCTGCCTCCCACAAAAATTGCCTTATGTCTGTCCCATACATTCTTGAATTCTCCCACAGTTTTAGACCCCACAGCCTCCTCAGAAAGGCTGTTCCATGTGTCCACCACCCTCTCTGTGAAAAATACTTCACATTGCCCCTGAACCGCCCCCATCTTCAAATTGTGTCCCCTTGTTCTTGCGCATCTCTTTTTCTGAAAGGTGCTACCTTCTTGGACTTTGTTGATTCCACTGAGGTACTTAAACGTTTCTATCATGTCCCCCCTCTCCCTCCTTTCCTCAAGGGTATACATGTTAAGCTCCTTTATTCTCTCCTCGTATGGCTTCTCTTGCAGACCCTGCACCATTTTAGTTGCCCTCCTCTGGACTGCCTCTATCCTGTCTATGTCCTTGCAGAGATAGGGTCTCCAGAACTGGATGCAGGTCTCCAGATGGGGTCTCACCAACTGTCTGTACAGAGGGATAACAACTTCCTGTTTTCTGCTGGTGATGCCTCTCCCTATACATCCCAGTATCTCCCCAGCCCTCCCTACTGCCTTCTCACATTGCTTGCTAACCTTAAGGTCATCTAATATGATTACCCCCAGGTCCCTTTCCATTTTTGTTGTTGTTACTACCTCTCCCCCCCACTGTGTAATCTTCCCCAGGTTTTTGTTTCCCAGGTGCATTATTTTGCACTTCTTTGCATTGAATCCAAGCTGCCATACTTCTGACCATTCCTCCAACCTTGACAAGACCCTTCTCATCCTTTCCATACCTCCTTGTGTATCAACACTGTTGCAGATCTTTGTGTCATCTGCAAAGAGGCATACTTTTCCTTCCAGTCCCTCTGAAATGTCACTGATAAAGACATTAAAAAGGACTGGACCCAGTACTGAACCCTGCGGTACCCCACTAATGACCCCTCTTTTTTTCAGAGTGGACTCCATTTATAATTACCTTCTGTGTCCTGTTGTTCAGCCAATGTTTTAGCCAGGCTACCTCTCTGAGACCCACTTCCAGGCTGGTTAATTTGACTATTAATCTTTTGTGTGGGACTGTGTCAAATGCCTTGCTAAAGTCTAGGTAGGCCATGTCCACAGCCCCTCCCTGGTCTACTACTTTGGTCACCCAGTCAAAGAAGTCAATTAGATTCATCTGACATGACCTTCCCACTGTGAACCCATGCTGCCTTGGGTCCTGTGCCCCACTGGCCTCTAGGTACTCAACAATTCTTTCCTTCAGAAGTGATTCCATCACGTTCCCTACCACAGAGGTCAAACTGACAGGTCTGTAGTTTCCTGCCTCTGTCCTGGTCCCACTTTTGTGAAGGGGTATCACATCTGCCTTCTTCCAGTCCTCAGGTACCACACCATCCTCCCATGATTTTTTAAAAAGAGTAGTCAGTGGTTTCACTAGTTCTCCCCTTAATTCTTTTAGAATTCTGGGGTGAATTCCATCAGGCCCCATTGCTTTGTCCACCTTCAGTTTTAGGAGTTCACTCAGAACCCTTTCTTCTGTGAAAGGACTGGGATCGACCCCCCCATCCAGAGTGCTTCTGTTAATTGGATTAGGCACCTCCCCCTCCTTCTCTTTTGTGAATACTGAGCAGAAATATTCGTTTAGTATCCCTGCTTTTTCACTGTCCCTCTCTGCCCACCCACCGTCCATTCTATTCAGCCTCACTATCCCTCACTTTGTCTTTCTATGCTCCCTGATGTACCTATAAAAGGTTTTATCACCCTTCTTAACCAAGTTGGCTATCTTTTCCTCAGTTTGTGCCTTTGCTATTCTGACTTCCCTCCCTGCTTCCTTCTGCCTTAACTGGTACAGTTGTCTGTCCTGCTCCTTCTGTGTTTCCTTATACTTCCTGAATGCTATATTTTTCTCCCTGACCTTCCTTGCCACCTCTTTTGAGAACCATAGTGTTTTTTTCTTTCATTTTGATTTGTTTATTTGCTTCACACAAAGGCTTGTTGCCTCTGTGATGGCAGTTCTGATGTTTCCCTATTGTTGCTCCACCCCTCCTTCTAGCCTATTTGCTAGTGCTTTTCTAAGGCACTCTCCAATCTTGCCAAATTCAGCCATCCTGAAGTCCAGTACCCTCACTTTTGTATGGCTTGACTCTGTAGCTGAGTTTATCATGAACCACACTGTTTGATCACTTGTTCCCAGATGGCTACCCACTTCTAGATCTGAGATCCTCTCACTGTCCCCATTTGAGAGTACGAGGTCTAAGATTGCTCCCTCATGAGTGGGTTCCAAAACTAGCTGTCTGAGACATGCCACCTGTAGGGCATCGAGAATGGCCCTGCTCTTGGATGTGGCTGCAGTAAATGTGCTCCAGTTAACATCTGGCATATTCAGGTCTCCCATCAACAGTATCTCCCCTTTCTCTGCCATCCTAAGAATGTCTTCTATCATATCCTTGTCCATTCCTTTCCCCTGACATGGGGGTCTGTATAAAACCCCTGTGTGGATTGTGGTGCCATTTCCAGTCTCTAAGGTGACCCACAGTGCCTCCTCTCCTCCCTGTTTACTCTTTTGTTCAGTTGCTTTTATCCTTTCCCTTACATAGAGAGCTAACTCCTCCCCCTCTTCTCCCCTCCCTGTCTCTCCTGTAGGTTGTGTACCCTGGTATGTTAACATCCCAGTCATGGTTCTCTGTGTACCATGTTTCTGTGACTGCTATGATATCCAGGCATCCCTCTTCCATCAAGGCCACCAGTTCAGGGAGCTTGTTGCCCAGACTATTGGCATTGGTATTCATTACCCTCCATTTCCTGATGGCCTTACCCCTTTTTGACCCATCTCTGTCCTTATTGCCTTTGTCATTTTCTCCATTTACCCCTGCCCTTCTCCCTATCGACAACCCTAACTTGGTGTTTACCTCACTTACTACCCTGACTTTTTTTGGGTGGGCTAGGATTTCCCTGCTTCTTTCCAGTACCTCCCCCCTTGGCTAGTTTAAATGCTTGCCAATAAAGCATTTCAACCTATCACCTAGGATCCGGGTTTCCCTCCTGGACAGATGCAGACCATCAATCCAGTATAGGCCTGCATCACTCCAGGTAGACCCCCAGTCCCCAATGAAGCCAAATCCCTGAGCTCTGCACCAGTTTATCAACCACCGATTGAATCCCATGGTGTGGAGCACCCTAGCCTCACCTGTGCCATAGACAGGCGGCACCTCTGAGAATGTTACCATGCGTGCTACTTGTCTAAGGCCCCTCCCCAACTCCACAAACTCTTCCTGCACTGCTGTGATCCCTTTCTTAGCCAGGTCATTTGTCCCTAGGTGGACAATGACATCCGGCTCCCTCTCCTGTGCAGCTGCTCTGGTGCTCCTGAGGATTCGCTCCCTGGCACTCCAAGCCATAATGCCAGGCAGGCACCTTTCCTCCCTCTCCCCTTCCTTCCCCAGTTCTACCTTCCTAACAATGGAGTTCCCCACCAGGAGTTGTTTCCTTCCCCTGTGGGGTCCCATGCCACCATCCTGTGGGTCTCCTTTGTGGAGGTTCCCAGCATCCTCCTTGGTCTCCACTGTAGGTGCCTCCATAGAGGAACCACACTTTGCCAGAATGGCATATGAATTGTGGAGAGGCACAACTGGAGGGATGCACCTCTGTTCCACCACCCTCACCCTCCTTGAGCCCACTGTGGTCCAACCACTCCTGTTTCTTGGCAACCTGTGAGGCAACGGCAGTGGCCCTGGTGGGCCTTGGATGGGAGAGGAGGTCCCACAAATCCTGGCCAATTCAGCCTGGAGATGAGCAACCTCCTCCCTCAGCCCAGAGAGGTGCCTGCAGATGGGACAACACCGCATCCTCCAGAACGTCTCCCGGAAGACTGCTGCTCCACAGCCACTGCAGTGCACCATTCCCATCATGTCTTATTTCTGGCCCCTTCACTGTTGTTGGAATACTTACTCTTTCCTCTGTTTATTTTTTTATTGTTTTAATTTTTTTTCTCCCTACTTAATTACTGCCTCTGTGCCCTTTAAGCACCTGATCTTCCTGTTCTGAGACAAGAAGTTCCTATATTTCTCAGTAGTCACCTTACTTGCTCAGAGGTAGACCTCCAGCAGCTATGAGGGGATGGAGAGCTACTCTTGTCCTTCTAGGATGGTGAGTCTTTGGTGGCTCTATGATCACTCACTTCCTGCTCCCAAACAGGAAGTTCCTGTTGTCAGTCAAATCCTGTGCCTATAAAAGTAGAACTAGCTTTGGGTGGGGGGCAGACGGGAGGGAAAGAGGGCAATATAGTCCCAGTAAAGAAGTCCAGTCACAACAGCAGCTCCTTGTCCTGGTGTTCTCTGACAATTCTCTGGCAGAAGCTATCTAGGGCAGTGTTTAAATCTGGCTTTAGCCTGGATTACTCCTAACTAAGCCACTCCCCCTACTTAACAGATCTTTCTACACTTAGTTAAAATGCGCAGATAACAATCCCCTTCAGGCACTTGAGATTAACACCTAGATAACTGCTCAGATAATTCACTTCAGCCAACTCAGACAAACACGCTAACTTCTTTTTTTAACCTAAATAGAAAGTCCCAGTAGTAGAGTTCTACTTCTTAAGTCCCAGTAAATTGAAGGTCCCAGTAGCAGAGTTCTGCTTCTTTAGTCCCAGTAGAGAAGTCCAGTCACAACAGCAGCTCCTTGTCCTGGTGTTCTCTGACAATTCTCTGGCAGAAGAGCATGAGCCCCTAGTGTAACAGACTCACCATGCCATGTCTCTAGGGGTATACTGTGTAATTATCCCCTGCAACCTTTATAGTGCTCAGGAATTTCTCACACATGGGTTCTCCACCATCTATCCTATTGGACGATGCATGAAAATAAATCTTTTGGGCAAGCAAAGACCAAACCCCCAGCTACGTCCATAGAATCCAGTTTTCTTCATACATGCCTGGAGGTCAGCCACGTTTGGCACTGTTCCCTACTCCAAGGTAAAAAAGCCTTATTACCATTTCTTAACCCCTTTTTTCTTTCTTGGCTTATGCTGTCAGCTAGGGACCATTGTAATACTTTGAGCATGTCAGTAATAGGCTATTTGCTTGCTAACGCTCTTTTCTCATGAATGAAAAAAAAAAGAATAGGAACTTATTAAAAATGCTGTTTGCCTGAAATGGGGGTATTAGAGAGTGGTGGTCTTGGGCTGGATGGAAGAAACAGGGAAGCAGGCAGCACAGACCCTCAGATAGCATCTGTCCTGTCCCCTGCTCCAGTTAGGGACCCTCACCTAGCATCCCTAGTGTCCTCCAGTGGTGGGAAGCAGACCCTCCCATACTGTCTGCTTCTCCCTTGCAGCACACTGCCTTGGGGACTAGTCCGGGGGCATGAGTGGCTATTACTTTGCTTGCCCCTCCACCTCTGCTTTTATCCCACCCACCATCTCATGTACCTTCAAGATCCCCAAGCACTGCGAGGGGGCTGGAGGGTGGCTGCTCAGCCATGCCTGCCTGTCTTGAATGTGGAACCAAGCTCCTCGCCTCTCAAGTGGGGGGGAGCCCCTATGTGCAGTCTGCACAGTGACAGAGTCAGACAACTGCCAGAACGTGACTGCCTTGGTTTCACAAGATGACAACGCACCTCCAACAGCACCACTGACATTGAATGTGGCACAAGCAGGTCTACTATTCCAGTGGCAGGAGAAGCTGCAGAGTCAATAGCCAGAGGGGGTCAGGCAAGCATGCGTGAGGAAGTGCCCGGGGCTAGACCATGCTCCACCATCCTTGAAGAAAAAGTGCAGGCAGGCAGAAGACCCCATTGAGTCACCAGAGGAGGAGAAGAACGAGGAGCAGGACCATGACCAGATCTTGGGTAAGCTCTGCCTGCAGAAAGATGTTGCTGAACTGCTCCGCCTGTTCTGAGAGGTTCTCCAGGTCCTGAGGAGCCAGAACAGCCTCATTCCTCAACGTATCCCCTTCTCTTATCACACACAAAGCTGGAAAAGCACTACTACCTGACCTACGCAGCCCTAGACACCATTTTAACTAAGGAGTAGGAGGCACCCAAACCAGTTCGGATCCCTGAGAAGAGAGCCACTGAGAAGTCATACCCACTCGCCGAAGCCTATCAGATAGCATGGTATATGGCCCCAGAAGTAGACACCCTGGTTTCAGCCCTCATGGTCATTCCAGTTGAGATCACTGCTGCTCTAAAAGAACCCATGGACAAAAAAATTGGAGAAATCTTTAAAGAAGGTCCATGAGGTCACTGGGTTGGCTGTGTCGGCAGACACGGTTGTGTGGTATACCAGCCGGGCATTGCTCCGATGGGTGGAAGTGGTCACTGATGGACAACCAGAGGACTCGCCGCTGATGGGTCAGGCTGACTGCATCATGAAAGCTGCATAGTACATCATGGACACCTTCTCTGACATTATAAAATTTGGAGCCAGGGCCACAGTCCTGACCAACCGAGCCAGATGGACCTTATGGCTGAAGCTCTGGCCAGTGGACACTGAGTACAAGGTGACACTGATGAAGCTACCCTGTAAGGGCGGCCATTTGTTCATCAGCACTCTGACCCCTTTCCTCAGGGACCGGCAGGCACAAAACAAATGGTGGACAAAAAAGACCTGTATCTTTTTTTTTTTTAGTTGTTTAACCAGGAGTAGCACACTAAGCTGAAAGCTTTTTTACAGGAGCGACCTGGGAGCACAGGGAAGTTAAGTTACTTGTTCAGTATCACACAATACGCAAGTGGAAGCAAGTGGTATCTGCCATCAGGATGTCCTTTTTGCCCATGATTTAGAGGGAACAAGGGCCAAGCAAAGTCAGCCTCCGGTCAAAACAAGATGGAGCTCCTAGCCAAGTCCCATTGCCAGTCAAAATTCAACCAGTCCAAGTATAAGAGCAACTCTGGAAGAAAAGGTGGGTTTAACAACAACCGATCTGGCAGTGGTTCATCTGGTAAAGCTCAATGAAAGTGGGTGGGCCCCAGTGGACAGCCCTCTGGTGGGAGGATATCTTTGCCTGATCACCACACAGTGGGCCCACATCCCCACAGACAAATGGGTCAGAGAAATAGTGTCCCAAGGATATGCCATAGAGCTCACTCAAAAGACACTGCCACACAGACTGACAATGGCCCACCTATCTCTGGATCCCTCCAAATGGACCTAGACTCAGCAGGCCATAGACAGCCTACTAAACAACAGGGCGTTTGCCCCGTGCCACCATCAGAGAGGGACACAGGAATGTATTCTATGTTCTTCATGATCCCCAAAAGATTGGGGGGATTCTGCCCGGTGCTCCACCTCAAGTTTCACAATTGGTTTGTGGTCTACAAGAAGTTCAAGATGGAAATGCTTCAGCCAACTCTGGCAGCTGTTCAGCTGGGGGATTTTCTAACTTCTATGGACCTCAAGGACGCTTACTTACACATACCGATTCACCCTTGTCACCACTGCTGTCTCAGGTTCCAGATCAACAGGGCCCATTTTCAATTCATGTGCCTCCCATTCAGGCTGGTGTCGGCCTCTAGAGTGTTCACCAAGACTCTTGTGGCGTTAGCTGTGGATCTCCGCAAACAGGGGGTGCACATCATTCCATACCTGGATGACTGGCTAATTTGAGCAAGAACCCCTGCACAAGACCAAAGAGATACAGACTCAGTGCTCCAGTGCCTGCAGCAGCACGTCTGGGTAGTTAATTGGGGCAAGAGTCATTTGCGTCCTTCCCAGGAGATAACTCACATGGGGCCAGGATCAACGTGAAGCTAGGACTCATGTTTCCCATGGAGGACAAGGTGGTCAACATAATTGCACTTGTGGAAGATATACGAGTCCGGCCACCCTAGCCAGTATGGATGTACCTTCACCTGCTGGGGCTAATGGCATCAGTGATTGCCATGGTGCCATGATCTCGCCTTCATATGAGCCCACTCCAGCAGCACATTCTGGATGCCTGGGATCAAGTCACACAAGACTTTGAGTGCGTACTCAATCCAGATCCCAGTTTTCTCAGCAGTCTTCTTTGGTGGGGGGACCACTACAAACTACTGCAGGGTGTCACTCTGTCACTGCTGACAACAGCAATGATTACTATGGATGCCAGCCTCTTTGGGTGGGGTGCCATGCTGGGCCATCATGTGGCACAATGGAAATGGTCTTCAGAGGAGGCCAGTTTCCCCATCAATGTCCTGGAAATGAGGGCAGTACTTTAAACATTGACCTTGTTCACGCCACAGAGGCAGGGTCAGTCAGTCCAGATCCAGACAGACAACCTGGTCACCATGGTATACACCAACAAGCAGGGCAGCACCAAAAGTAGTACCATGCTCAAGGAGGCCCTGAAGGCCATGCATTGGGTGAAAAAGCATTTGCTGATGCTTTTGGCCATGTATCTGGCTGGGAAGCTGAATGCACAAGCAGATTGGCTCAGCAGGGTGACGCTTGACCAGACAGAATGGAATGTGAATTCTAGTGTGTGAAGCAACTTAAAAGGTTTGAGCATGCTATTTTGGATTTGTTTGAGTTTTAGGAGTTTGTGGTGCTCCTTAGCATGCTCCATTTGAAACGCCTGGATAAAATCCTTGATGGGAGCACAGTGTATAAAAGGAGCCAATTAGTCATATTAGCCATTGAGACATTGGAAAGTTAGGGACTAAATCAAGGATCCCACCTTAACGATGGTGATTTAGCTTACTCATACTGGAATTCCAGTCTGAAACCAAGAGGACCCACTCCTCACTTGGAGCTCAAAATAAATATAGCCATTTTTGTCAGTGGAAAGTTTAAATATGCTATGCTGTGTGTGTGGGGGGGTGTGTGCACTGGTATCTTTGGAATGCCCAGTTACCCCAGTTTCATTCCTGAGCTCCAGATGACACTGTGGAGGAAATCAACACAATGGTGGCTCCCTGGTCCTTTGACAAGGCTTACATCTTCCTGCCACTTCCGATGATTGCCTAGGTACTTTCCAAAATCAGAGCCATGAGATCAATGATTCTGATGGTGGCTACAGACAGGCTGAGGAGGTCATGGTATTCTCTGCTCAGGGCAATGCTGATCGACGTTCCCTGGCACCTACCCCTGCACCTGAACCTTCTATCTCAAGGGCCGATCCTTTCCCACAATCCCCAGGTTCTGTCTCTGACAGTGTGGATGCTGAAAGATCGAGACTGTTAAATGAAGGCTACACTCCAAAGGTGGTGGAACATCTCCTGTTATCTAGAAAGGCCTCTAAGAACAAGACTTATAAGAGACATTGGCAGATTTTCTGTAAATGGTGTACTGCGCAAGGCATGTCGCCTTCAGTGGCAGGCCTACCAAAGATTTTGGATTTTTTTAATGATGGAATTGAGAAGGGCCTTGCCTACTCCTCACTGACAGTTGAGGTTTCTGCCATCTCAGCAATATGGGGTCCTGTCCCCAAGGTGGGTCAAGTTGGGGTACATCCTGATGTGGTTCATTTGCTCTGGGCAGTTCAGCTTGCCTCCCCCAGGGTGAGGCCTACCTTTCTGCCTTGGCAACTAAATTTGGTCCTGAAGGGTTTGCATAAGTTCCCTTTCTTTCCTCATTCACCTCACTGGGTGACCCTTAGGATGGTGCTCCTCCTGGCCCTGTGCTCCGAAAGATGGGTGAGTGAGCTATAGGCTCTTTCCTGTCAGGAGCCCTACTTCACCTTTTGTGCTGGTAGGGTATCTTTGGCCACTGTTCCTGCTTTTGTTCCCAAGGTGGTTTCTGCTTTTTACCTGGAGCAGGCTGTCCATTTGTTGGCCTTGCTCAAGCCTAGTCAGCATGGGGACAGCGCATATGCCCTGGACATGGTTTCAGTCTTTAAGGACTACTTGGTTATGAGTGAAAGCTTCTGGCAATCAGACCTGTTGTTTGTGTTCTTTTCTGGCAAAAAGAAAAGCCAAGCTGCCTCAAAAGAAGCCATTGCCCACTGAATCAGAGAGGCAATTATTTCAGCCTATCAGGGAGTGGGGTGTGTCCTCCTCAAGGCATTTGGACCCATCCAACTAGAGCTCTGTTGGCTTCATGGGTGGAGAAGGAGGGGTGCTTCAGTCCAGGATATCTGTGCCATGGCTACCTGGTCTTTGGTCCATACTATTGTCTACCACTACAGGCTGGATGTGGATTTAGCTGACAGAGCTTCCTTTGTACGATCGGTGCTTCAGGCTGCAGCTAGTCTGGGCTAAGCATTTGGGTTTGATGGTCCCACCCAGAGACTGTTTGTTGTTTCAGGGTACCGCTACGAAGCTCCATATATCAGGAATTCCTGAGCACTAGTAAGGTTGCAGGGAATAATGGTATTTACTCACCTGGTAAAGGTGATTATACCTGCAACCTTTAGTGTTCAGCATCCCTCCCTGATTTTGCCAAACCTAACATTGCTGCAGCTGGAATCATTATAGGTTCTGCCCTGGTTTCCTGAGTTGGGTCAGTTACTGTGGATCGTATCTGTGGTCCCTATCTCATAATGGCAGATAATGGCTTGATATATGCTTATATATACAGTTATGTTTTGCATTTATACACCTGCTTATTATTTTTCCCTGCATATGTTATTTTTATATGCTTCATTTTTGATATGACTCGGGTTTATATGATCATTTATGTGTATATGCACCTTTTCTTCTTCTCAGTTTTTTCTACACTATAATGATGGTATTATCAGTAAACCTGTATTTGTTTGCATTTCTTTGGGGTGTTTTCTTGTATCTTTTGTTAGTTCTTTTCTGCTAGGGAAGTTATCTTACTGGATTCTATGGATATAGCTAGGGGTTTGATCTCTGGCTGTCCAAAAGATTTATTTTCGTGCATTAACCAATAGTATGGATGGAGGAGAACCTATATGTGAGCAAGTCCTGAGCTCTCTAAAGGCTGCAGGTATGATCACCTTTACCAGGTGATTAAATACCATTTCTCATTCATGGCAGGAGGGCAATACTTTAACTTGAATAGCACTTTATTCCATCACCCACGTCTGAAAGAAGGGGACTTCCTTTGCTGTAGCTCTTCTTCTCCACATGACTCTACCTTTCTCTGTCCAATACTACTTGCCTCTGTACTCTATTTTGTTCCTAAGCCAAGGCTGTGAAGCTTGCTATGGATGAATGTGTAATTCTAGTGCAATGGTTAGTTCAGTACAAATAATTAAATATTGTCACTTACAGTAGCTGCACGCATTAAAGGGGGCAGGAAATTTGTGCTAATCGGCAGGTGTTTATAAAGTTGTTATTCTCATTAATGATATGAATTCTCCTAAATTATTCATATTTAACTATACCTAAATAAAATGTGATACAAACACTTACTTTGCATTGTTTTGTTTTTATGGGCAGCATTCTGTTACAGTTTTCTTCATGGAACCAGTAATTTGGAGTTTTTACTATGTCACAGTTTATATACACAATGCTAAGTATGAGCTTTTGACCTATTAGAACTATGCTTAGAGGTCTGCGCACAAACCCTGTCTTAATGTAGTTAAAACTTCAGCTTATTGGTTCCATGAAGAGAACTGTGACAGAATGCTGCCCATAAAAACAAAACAATGTAAAAATACTGTTTTCCATATCACTTTCTATTCAGATACAGTTACAGTAAATATGGATAATTTAGGGGAGTGCATATAATTTCTAAGTATAAAGTTCTTATTAACAGTTGCCAGTTAGAAATTATTTCCTGTCCTCTTTAATACTTCTTTTGTGTACCTTAGTCTTTGACTGGTACACACAGATTTCTACAGTATCCTTCTTTAAGTTCACATGATTCTTCAGGTTGATCAGGCCTAAACAGTTCATGTTTAATATCTCTCTTGTGGAGTTTTATGGCAGCCTCCATGCCTTTCCCTTTACATTATTATTTGGTTCTGGAACTTATATCAGTCTTAGTGCCTTTCTGCTTCACTTCACAACCTCTGATTCCATACCTGCTTCACTTTTTTTTGTTTCTGTGCCTAAGAGACAAGACTAAGTTTAGTGAGGACAAGTACCACACTCAGACTTGGGACCCTGCCACCACCCCAAGCTTGGCAAGCCCTTTTCAGCTGAATGTGGATGAGGAAGCCCCATTCAGGATATAAGTAGTGTCTTATTCAACACTGCTTTTGGGCTGTGTTTCTAGAGCATCCTGCCGCTCCATATTTCAGCTGCCATTTAGGCCTTCCTTCTAGGGGTGAGGCCTAGCCTGGCTTCTGCTGGGTCCCTGGTCAACTCTTTGTTGCTAAGCACCTCTGGGCCAGAACTGCACAAAATGCCTGGTCCTGACTATTTATAATCTTAATTTCCTCTTACCAAGATGGTGTAGCTATTAACATTTGCTTTCTACTCTGCTCTATTTAATACATGCATTTCCCTAGAGTATTAGTATTGTCCGATGAGGAGTGTGTTACATAAGAAATTTCATTACTCCAATTTTATTTATTTGGCACTCTATCCAGAAGATGGTCAGAGCACATTACATGGAAGACAGAAGTTCAATAAAAATACTCATAACATTGATTGCATGTAGGACAGCAGACAATTAGTCAAACAGCATCAGGTGACCGTGGATTAAATTGCCTTTTTAATCCACACTTGGGTGATCTGCACTTCTTCCCTCAAAGCAAGTGATGTGATTATCCCCACCCCACAGATGCTATATAGTGGTGACATAGAAAATGTTGCTGATCTGGGAGTAGAAATGGAAAGATTTTCAGCAAGTAATTCTATACATATTTACATGTGATCATTAGCAGTATTTTGTCTACAGTGTTTTTTTTTAACTTACCGTGTATTTTGCCAACTGCTAGTTAAAAAGAATCCATTTGAATCCTTGTATTATGAAGTCAGAAACTCTCTACTGGCAAGGCTAATTACATACCCATAATGCAGTGTTTGCAACTCATGGAAGTAATGTATTCTCATACATGGTAAAACGCAAGTAAAACAGATGTTCTAACATGTTGTAGTGATTACTATAGGAAAGGAGCTATGTTATTTTGCTCTCCTGAGTTTTGAACACTAAAAAGAAGTATTAAAGTATTTATGTCATTACAATATAAATATTCAACAGTCTAAGTCTACTCATAGACTCTAGGAAGTATATGACTGTAAAGGAAAGTGTTACACAGGTGTTCTGTTGTTGATTAAAATAGAATAGATTCCCACAGAATTATACAGTCCCCAGCAAGCTTGCCAGTGCTCAGTAGTATTTTCCACATGGTTTGTTTCACTTAGTTTAGATGTGAGCATTAGCAGGAATTCCTTTCCTTCTGACCTTTCATTTTTCTCTTACTGTGATTTCTTTATCATCCAAAGTTGTACCAAGGGCCAGTCCCTACCCTATCCTTACACCATTAACCCAACTCTCCCCTCCACTTCTCCACATCATGAAAGGCTGGGATCCCAGCCTCTCTTCTCTCTCACCTTCACCTTATCTTCTGTTCTTCCGAAATCTATTCCCCCTCACTGCCTACAACCAGTTTCCCTCCTATTGTACTCTGTCTCTCGCTGCCACAACCTGCTCCCTTCCTGTCGTGCTTGACCCCTGCCTTGTGCAGGCAGGGTCCTCAGCATACTGGAGGTGTTAGGCCAAAGCACACCTTTTTCCTCCTACCTCTTCCTTCGCCATCTCATTCCATCCCCTTCCACCACCACCCCCATCTTCTCTGCCTACTGACATACCTACCTCTCTCTCACCTTCCCTTCTCCTCCTTACATAGCCCTAGCTATGGCTGACCCCTAATATCTAATGCACTTGTAGGTAACTTGCACTTCTGTTATACCTTATCCAACCTGTTCTGCCTGTGTTTACTCCTCACTAACTTCCCTAGATCAAACTACAACAATTCTATTCATCCATTTTCTAGCTACACAGCTTTGTGTCATTTAGTGTATGTCTAAATGTTTTTTTGTGTTGTTGTATCTATCTAATCCAAAAGCATTGGTGTAGTATCTATTTAGTTCAAAACTCTTAGCATCCAACTATTTCATTACTCCTGTACAGTCTGCTCAAATTATTTGAATGTAATCTACTGTAAATTTATATTGTGTACAAAATCTCTGTAAACTGTCCTCAAGTTCCCTAACTTCCCAGGTCACACTGGGAGACGAGCTACTTGTTGCTCAGTGTGCCTTCCTGGTGAAACATTTCAATAAATAAATAACGTGTCTACAATGCTTTTTTACTTTACAGAAATATTGAGTAATTCTATACAAATTAGCTTTGCATATAGTACTTTTTTTCTAACTTACTTTCTGGGTCAACTGTCCAGAAGTGTATTTCTCAGAGAATGACAGCGCTAATGCATAATACATATTATTTACTTACCCATAACGCAGTGCTTGCAACTCATGAAAGTAATGTATTCTCATACATGGTAAAAAGCAAGTAAAACAGATTTTATTTGTAGACTCTGTTTCTTACTGGATACCTGAGGAACTCTCTCCAATGACCTCTCAGCCCAGGGTCTACCACCCTGTCTGAAGCTCACTGATCCAGACCGACCCAGCCCAGTGGATCCCCTGGGTCTGAGCCCCCCAAAGTGGGAACTCCTTATGCTCTGGTGCTCTATCTATAATCTAATGTGCCAGGCTGGAGTTGGAAGGTGCACCTGGAGAGTAAGCTCAACGTTGGGATTGTGGCTGAGAGTGGAGACACCGTCACCTATCCCCGGGGCCAGGGATTTCTTCTTAAGTTGCCCCCTAGGAGCACAGGCGTGCAATGATGCCTGCACAGAGGAGCAGTAGGCGTCCACCGTGCTACTCCCTCACATACACCAGGCATAGGTAGTACCTCCGGTCTCCACTGGGGGTCTCTACTGCACCATGGAGCCCCAGAACCCACCCCAAGGAATGGAGAGCTGTCCTCCGGATGCTCGATCCTCTCCCTTCCCTGCTGACCCCTGACGGCCCAGGCTCATTTCCGAAACCGGATCGTTGGCATGATGTGAGGTGTGGCATCCAGCGCCTCAACCCTCAGTGTCACTGGGCCTTTTGGGAAGGTTACTTTGAGAAAGCCAGCTTGTCCATAGACTTTAAAGTAAGCTTATTACTTGTCAGAATGATTGTTGAAACATGAAACGACTGGCACTATTTAGTGGATTGCAGTTTAAACAATCTGTGAATATTATAATGAAAGCAGTGATGTGGTATGCTAAATGAAGTTTTTTGTTCCCTTTATAGAGCTTTAGTTTTTACATTGCCAATCAAAGAATTGGAGTTTTTGTGAAGTTTTGTAGTCTAAATACTGAGCACCTCACAAGTAAGTGAGACAACAGTTAATTACTATTTTAGGTGAAATACCAATTCTGTATATTTCGTGGAGTTTTTTGTCCTCATTACAGAGCTGCAACGTTTCACTGCCATGTGTGTGAGAATACAAGTTGTTTTCTGAGCTAAAAATAATAAGATTTGGAAGGTCTTTATTTAGAATGTATTATTAGTTACAGTTAGATTGAATACTGTATATATTATGCAGTGTTCAATTTGGAGAGAAATTTGTGGAGACTTTAAAACGTATAATGTTTTTGTGATTTTTAACTTAATAACTGTTTGAAAGATGTATGTATATCTTGAATGAAAAATATTGGTACTGTGGGGTGTATTTGGATTTGATGTGAGGGTTATCTACTAGGCAATTGGTAACTGATACCAGTGATATTGAAATTTGTTTTATTTGTATGTTTTCAGAAAGAACAACACAGTATGGGCCTGAAGAAGTGGAGTTACCACGAAACTGTTGCCAGATTTTTGTGAGAAGAAAAATTAAAAAATAAAAATATTTTAAAAGTGATGTTCATCTGTTTCTTTGTTTTGTTTCACTGGGCCAGCTAAGTAAAACAAATGTTGTAACATGTTTTTATTGATTACTTTAGTGAAAGCTGTGTTACTTTGCGATCCTGTCTTTTGAACACAAAAAGATGTATTAAATTATGTTGGTCATTACAACATAAATAAAAAAAAAACGCTCTACTCATATACTCCAGGAAGCATGCTAATATGTTAAGAAAAGTGTTATACATGGTTATTGTGCTATTGAGTAAAAAAAATTAGAACAAATTTCTACAGAATTTTGCAGTCCACAGCAAGTTTTCCAGCGCACACTTGTATTTTCCACATATAGTGTTTCACTTAGTTTACATGTGATCATCAGTATAAATGTGTCTACAATGCTTTTGTACTTTACAGAAAGGTCTAACAGAACCATACAATGTTTATTCTCAGTCTACATGTGGAACTAGTTTTTGAGATGGAAGGATACACAATAAAAATTGTCTTTTCCAGCCTTGAAATCAACCTTTCTGAGAATTATTTGTGTCCTTCATGCAACCCATGTTATAACCACAATAACCCACTCCAAGATGTGGGGTTTTAGGCATTTAATCCATTCCTGGGTTGCCTTGAGGACACTCGGCCTGCGGCCTTATGCCACACAATGTACCCCAGGCATGGATTAAATGCCTATAACCCCACACCCCATCATGATAACCCATGAACAAGGTGAGAGCAATTGGGTGCCTACAAAATGAGTGACTCAATTACGGCGCCTGTGTTCAGGGGTACCTGGCAGGTACCGAGGTGGGCAACATACGGCAATGTGAAGTATGCACGTATGTATACATGCACACACACGTGGGGGTGCTGGAAAGGCAGGGGAGGGATGGTATGTGGGAGGGGTTGTAGCAGGCAGCTGCTGAGCTGATCTGCTAACATGGTGGGGAGGGTGATTGGTTGGATGGTGCAGGGTGCAGGGTATTGGGTCCAGCACGGTGCATTTTTTTTTTTGCCAGGAGATGGTCTTCATTTTGAAAGTTTTTCACCCCCCCCCCAACATGCACCCTCCTGGAGTTGAGAATCTATTAGTAGGGAGTTGCGGGGGGTCCATCACCTAAATTCATTTTTGCTGATGTACACTCACCATAATGGTGATAACTATTCCGCGATCACCGTTATGACATAGAAACCCCTGTCATGAGTTATTGCTAACATAATAAATACATACATAATAATATCAGTTATTGACTAATAATTAAAGAATACTATTTACTAAAACAGTAGGCCTCTTTAAAGGGACACTGTCAACCCTTATTGCATCAAATTATGTCTAGTTGAAAAAGAACATTGTGGGAGTCACGTGATGCAGAGCACTAGTTAGCTGTGTTCTCTGGAAGCTCTGCCTAGTCTCCCTACTAAACGCTCCAAAACACCAAATCCAGCATGACTTTTTGTTAATTTTCTGCTCATAACTACTTACCAAGCAATAGTCATCTAGTAGAAACTCCGATGGAAGCAGAAATGCCTAAAGCTTTACCGAAGCATACTTCACCGGCAACTCCGGAAAAGGCCCCGAAGAAGTCAAAGGCCTCAGTGTTACACCATTCTCAGGCATCTACTTCTGGCACCACAGTGGAAGAACCTCTAACGCTAACAAGATTTCTAGAAGAATTCCGTCCTTTTAAAGCTGAGATGACAGAATTCGCAAACGAGATCAAAAGCATTACCTCTGCTCTGGAAGACTTGTCAAAAAGAACCTCCGACAATGAAGCACGTATACGCTCTCTGGAAAATCGAGCTGAAAAAGTAGATCCCGCAATGGCTCAAATCAATCACTGATTAGCGAAACTGGACCAGAAAGTGGAGGATCTTGAGGGCAGAAGCTGCTGCAGCAATGCAGTAATCATCGGTTTGCCCAAAAAGGAAGAAGGACCGGACCCGATTAAATTTGTCCAGAGGTTCATAGAAAAGATAGCAGGTCCCTCTCCTTTTGGTCCCTGTTACAACATTGAAAGAGCGCATCGCACTCTGCGTCCCGTTCCGCCGCGAGGAGCACCGCCCCCGTACTTTAATATTTAAGTTCCTAAACTACCAGGAGAAGCAGCTTTTTATGGTGAAGGCAAAAGAAATGAAAGAACTGTAGTGGGAGGGAGCGAGGATCAGAGTTGCCCAAGATCTACCACTGTTGGTCCGTCAACAAAGGGCAGCTTTCCACCCTCTGGTAAGCAAGTTAATTGCTGCGGGCATTAAATTCAGAATGTCCTATCCAGCGAAATTGCAAGTATTAACAGCGGATACCTGGAAAGCCTACGAAAATGTGGAGTTGGCAACTGCAGCGCTTCAATCTGCACTCCCTAATCTCTTTAAACCCACTTAGTGGTTGCATGTAGACTTTCTCATGGTGAGAGCATCACTTACTAATGTTTTGAACAGAAGGCTAAGTTTTACTCTTCCGACAGGGGTGTGCACCGTATTTTGGCTGCCTTTTCTACTTTATTGGATATCTGGTTGTCCGGTTGTTTGATGTGGCTGGGAATCAGCTTAAATATTCATAATCCCTCGAAGAATTACTTTCCCCTTGGTCCTCTTACATGTCAGGGCTCTGTCTGCAGAGAGATCTCCGCGTGGTCTAGGGGGGCACAGTGTGTGCAGTCTCGAGGGCAAAATTTGGGAAGATGTTCTCAGATTTATAAAAATAGCTCAGTTTGGATGGCAAATCCCCAGATCTTCGCCAGTATACACCGAAGAGAGCAGCATGTAATCTGCTATTACCTTCTTATTGCCGGATGCCAAGAACATTTCCGTGATTCAGCCACTAGATGGTGCCAGAGTCGTTCCTATGGAGACTTATAATTCCAGCATATGATATTCCGTATACAAACACGTGATTTAGCCGCTGTATTTAAGTTCCCAGCCCTTCTTTTTTGTGACTTTAAAATATGGATTGCAGCATAAATAATGTATGACCCTGTGTCAGCTATATGTTCCTACGGAGAGAAGCTGCTTAATCTGAGACTGGTGTGAATATTACAGGGGATCATCCTGTTTTTGCTTTAATTTATTTTAAATAGCCATGATATTTTTTCATTGTTGGTATACTTTCACTGACTATCACATGGCTTAGTTTTTTATTGACAAAACAGATGTTTAAATACTACAGTGTTTGGGTCAAACAATCAAATAGCGAGAGATTTTGTGGTTCCTACAGCGTTTGCATTTAGTTTTAAACTAACATTTTGATAGGGACTGTTATTTCAGTTTACTAGGAAGTTTCATGGTAAAAGGGCGATTTAAAATCCCGTTAAATGGAGCCGGGTAGGGGGGAGGTGGGGCGAAAGAGGAGTAGCTGTGTGAACTGCTGTCATGGACCGTGATAGAACGGGTGGGGACAGGGGGAGGGAGAAGATTGGGGATTGGTATATATTCAAGTTTGGGGGTAAAGTGTTAATGGGGTATCTAAATTTAGGGTGGAGGGATTGGGGTGGAAGCACAAGACACAAGTGAGGAAAAAGTGGGAGGAGCAGACATATTCTATATGGGTAGATAATTATATCCTTAATGATTAAGATAGCACTGTCCAGAATCATTAAATTTATAAGTTGGAATGTCAATGGGGCTCGTCAGAAATCCAAACAATATAAAATCTTAAAAATTTAAACCTTTTAAAAGCCGACATAATGTTTCTGCAGGAGACCCACCTGCTTAACAATGAAAGTAACTGCATGAGGCGCCTACAAATAGGACACGTTTTCGCCTCCCAAGGCAACACACAAAGCAGGGATGTAATGGTGCTGTTTCACAGAACTGTGCCCTTTATACCTCTTCAGGTAATGCAAGATACTGCAGGTAGATATATTTTACTCAAAGGGAAATTACACACTTTGGAAATCTTGCTAGGATCTGTGTATGGTCCAAATACGGACACACCTGCCTTTTTTGTACAGTTGATGGAAGCATTAACACCATTTTTAGATATCTCTATTATAATAGCAGGGGACCTAAATCTGGTACTTGATCCTCTAATGGATAAATCTAAACCCTCCAGTAAGGGTCCCTCCCCAGCCCAAAGAGCACTTAGTGAGCTCTTAGACCATTCAGGTCTTTCTGATGTATGGAGAATTCTCCATCCAAAAGTCCATGAATACACTTTTGTCTCTCAAGTTCATGGCTCAGCATCCAGAATTGATTATATTTTTGTCTCTCGTAGCCTCCTCTCAGGGGTATTAGATGCTAAAATTCTTGCTGGGCCTCCCTCAGACCATTCTTTAGTATCCTCTTCAGTTTCCTTCTCATCTCTTCCTAAAAAGGGTAATAGATGGAAACTTAATAATCAATTACTAAGGGATTTCAATATAGTAAGCTATATTTCTTCACAAATATGTGAGTTCATCTCAAACAATTCTAATTCCACTAGCAGGCCAGATATAGTGTGGGGAGCATTTAAAGCCTTCATGCGTGGAATTTTAATAGGTCTGGAATCTAAAAAGGAAAAAGAGAAGGAGCAATATATGTCTAAGCTTCTGGCTCAGTTAAGACTTAATGAGGCTAAACTATCACCCTATTCTAAGGAGGAAGATAGGCAAGAGATAATTATACTGAGGGACTCATACTTAAAATTATTGGGCGAACAAGCTGAATTAGCAATGATAAAAACAAAGGCAAATTATATCGATCAAGGGGAGAAAGCGGGTTGCATGCTGGCAAGACGTATTAAGCAAGTAGAATCCTCCAGAATAATACCTGCTGTCCAATCTATTGATGGTGGTCTTATGAAGACCTCCTAAAGAAATGCTGAGGAGTTCAGGAAGTACCTCGAATCGGCTCTATAGTGCAATGAAAAACCCCATCTGAAGAAAAAGTACATTCCTTTCTAAAGGATCTGAACTTCCCCTCTGTTTCGGAGCTCCAACGGACTCAACTCACTACCCCTATTACCCAGAGTGAAATAGAACAAGTTATTAAGAATCTCCCTCTTGACAAAACACCAGGCCCAGATGGATTTTCACCCAACTTTTACAAAGTTTTTTCTAAAGAGTTGTCCCCACTACGTATTCCTTTATTCCAATATATCCTCAATGGTCAGGCAACGGATAGGTCATTATTTGAGGCACTTATTGTATTACTCCCTAAACCAGATAAACTGTCTGATCAAGTTTCTAGTTACAGGCCCATCTCACTGCTTAATTACGATATTAAAATTCTTGCGAAGCTACTGGCTGACCGTGTAAACAAAGTTTTACCTGACCTAATTGGAGTGGAGCAGGTCTGCTTTATGAAAGGAAGATCATCAAATGACCACTTAAGAACACTTGCACACGTCCTCTCTGTGTCCGGGGAGACGGACCTGCCGATGGTGTTGGTCTCCCTGGACGCAGAGAAAGCTTTTGATAGGGTTTATTGGAGCTATCTTTTAGCCACGATGAAAACATTTGGTTTCCCGGATGTATTCCTGAATTGGATCAGTTCATTATACACGATGCCCTCAGCCAGAATTTCCTGCAATGGGGCTATTTCAGACCTTTTCAGGTTACATGTGGGCACCAGACAAGGTTGCCCTTTATCTCCTCTTCTTTTTAATCTTTATCTTGAACCCCTCATTAAGAGTATTTTACATAATCATGAAGTACATGGTATTAAAATCCAGGGCCATACTGTTAAAATAACAGCATATGCAGATGACCTTCTGCTACATATATCGCATCCTACCAGGTCTATTCCGGCCTTATTGAGAATCATACAGAATTATAGTGAATTAGCCAATTATAAACTTAACTTGGAAAAAACGGTAGTATATCCCCTTAACAACAGAACTTTTAAACATGAAATTACTGCTTTAGGATTATCCTGGAGATCCGACACCATAAAATATTTGGGTCTTACCTTGGCCAGGAGCTCAGGACAGATCCAACAGCTAAATTTGGACTCCCTGGTTCATACAATTGATTTAGACCTTAAAAGATGGGCAATGCTTCCAATTTCCCTATGGGGGAGAATTAACTTAATCAAAATGAATGTTTTCCCCCAACTGTTCTATCCTCTGAACATGCTAAATATCTGGCTTCCACTTTCATGGTTTAAGAAAATTCATGGGCTAATTGCTAATTTCATCTGGGGTTATAAAAAAGCCAGAATGGCCTATCATAAATTAGCTGCCCCTAAATTAATAGGTGGGTTGAGACTACCTCATCTTGGCCTGTTTTTCTGGGCCAGTCACGCAAATAAATATCTCAGATCATGCCTCTCAACCTTTTGTCCCCCAAATGTGGAACATTGCCTGTCAAAATGTGGAACAAATGGGCAAAATGTGGAACACTTAATCAAATCTTTACCCAAGAAGCTCAAAACACTGTTAAAATGTTGCATTTATGTTCAGAAAGTCTGTTATTATTTGAATAATATAATTTTTGTATCATTTACTATGCATTTTTGCTTTAAAATGTTGACTTTGAATGTGGAACAAGTCCTCACAATGTGGAACAGTGAGCTTTTGTGAAGTAAAATGAGGAACGTTCCTCATAATGTGGTACAGTTGAGAGGTATGTCTCAGATGGGCACATGCTTCAGACCCCCTGGCCCAAAATACTTATGTACCTCTTTGGTTACAGATTGAATTATCCTGCATCAGGAAGCATGGCTTCTCACCGAAAGCTTTGTTACACCTTAACCCTAAATTCTTACCCGCACTGCTCAGAAAATCCCCGATAGGTATATCTGTTAAGGTCCACTCGCAGTTATGTGGATTTTTAAAAATCAAGTCATTCCAGGGACCCTTCTCAACCCATATGAGGTAATCCTCACTTCTTAATTGGAGACAAGCCTCTTAATACCACTTGGCTTTCTCAACTGGGAGAATGCCAGCTAACTGATATAATTACGCCAGATGGACATTTATTCACCACAGTAGAAATTTTTAATAAACTTAAACTTTCACATACGGATATCTTTAAAGTATACCAACTTTGACATCTTCTACTAAAGACGCTGGGCCCAGATCCAATAACTGCCCCGAAAATAGATTTCCAAATAGCTTTAAGTCCCTTAGCTGGCCTGCCACATGCTGTTTCTAATCTATACAGTACCTTATTTAATTGGGCCTACTCCCAAAACTTTGCACCGACTTCTTATTGGGCCTCACTATTCCCTGATGGAGTGTTCAGCTGGACAGCATTGTGGCACAGTTGCCACAAATACATTCTCCAAGATCAGCTTAGATTGATGCAATTTAAATTATTACATAATATCTATCATTCCCCCCAGAAGTTGGCAAGTTTAGGAATAGTGTCCTCCTCAATTTGTACCAGATGTCATCAAGGCGAAGGGGACCTTCTCCATATTTTTTGGAAATGTCCTAAGGTAGTGCTGCTCTGGACTGCTATTAAAAGGAAGGCTGATCCTTTACTGGGTTTGGAGGACCTCTTCACACAGGAGATATGTCTGCTAGGGGATGTTGCACATATCCCAGTGCAGAACAGAAAATTCCATATAACTCTAATCTCGGCATCCCTTAAAAAAGTGGTCCTCAAGCACTGGAAAGATTTCACTGAAATTACTTACTCAGAGTGGTTACAGGAACTACTTGCCAACCTTAGAGTAGAAAAAATTATAGCTATTCTTCAGAACAAATTACCAAGGTTTAATAAGATTTGGGGCCCCCTACAGGCATTATATTCCCTACAAGAATAGGGTTTGTTCCTCCTTGGTAAAAGGTATCAGTAACTGGTGTCAAACCGTAGTGCTGGGGGGTAAAAGGGGAGAGGGAAGGGGGGAGGTAGTTGGGAGTAGTAGTAGGGTAGGCAGAGAATAGATCCGAATGGCATTTGAGATATGTATGTGTATCTACACTGCATGTTCTTTTTTCACGTGGATGTATTCTCTGCATTATAAAATTTCAATAAAATTTTAATGGAAAAAAAAAAGAAAAAGAACATTGTATGATTCCTTACTGTCTCTAAAATTCTTTAATGTTGCTGGTTGTGTTAACTGCTTCCTTTCATAGCAGAACTGAAAAACGTGCTAATGGTGTAATTATGCCTAACCTTGTTTTGTTTTGAATTATTGATCTAGTCATATTGCATACTTCATGAACATTAGGAATGACCCCAAACACTGTCACCACTCATGATGCAGTGGTCTCCTCCTACTGCATCATGAGTGACAAGTCTGTGTTGGGGGTGTTCCCAAGTCCAGGAAAGATGCAGGGGGAGTTTATCAAGGATTGTAAACACACACACCAGAAAGGTGGGCAGTCTGTTTATCACTTTTAAAAAGGAAAAAGGAATCAGAATCAAACTGACAGCTACATCAGCAATCGCTACTGAATGCGACCTATCATAAAATGAGTTTTTAAACTAGAGACTCTGAGAACCTGGGGGGGTTGACAATGTCCCTTTACATAAACAAGTGATGAAAAACACTAAACTGCTGCTCCCACCTGTTGTTCCAGTGGCAGCCTGCAGTCCACAGTGACTACTAGATCCTTAACCACATCCACAGCTCAAACTGCTTTTCCATTTATTGATGAAAACAAAACATCAACACTATTCACTGCTGACCCTCACAGATTTGTCTTAACAATCATTGCTTCTGTCTTACATAGGAATTGTGACTCAGCTGGTTGGAGGCCATCCAGTTGCTGAACTCCCATAGGCACCACTCCAGCACTGAGGCTGTATTATTAGTATCACATGTACAATGGGATATTATCTGCATAATAGTAATCCCTAAGACCACATCATCTTAAGAGCCTCCCCAGTGAAAACATATACACAGTGAACAACATGGTTGCTCGGATCGATCTTTGCACAACACCATAGTCAAACACAGCAGATTTGGAGATGGAATTACACATAGTCTCCTGCTATGTTCTCCTGGAAGTGTAGGATTTAAACCAGTGTAATGCATTGCCAGTGAGTCACACATAGTTCCTCACATGATCCAACAGCACATTATTTTCCACCATGTCAAATGCCGATGGAGATCAAGAAGGACCAAGATGTGACAAAGCCTTTGATCCCATGCAGTGAGGAGATCAGTAAACACTTTGGTTAGAGTAGGGGCTATAGTAAGACCTTAATCCTGACTGGTAAGGATCATAGATGTCATAACATTTCAAATGAATCTCGAGCAGAACTGTCATCATCTTCTTGATAACCTTCCCCCAAATAGGAAGATTTGAGACCGTTCTGTAATCCACCAGATCATTAGAGTGTAAAGATGGTTTCCTTAGAACGAGCCTCAACACAGCCCTTTTCAGAGCTATTGGAAAGCCCCCCTTCAGTAACAAGCACATACCAATCTCAGTAAATTAGCCCTAGAGATTCCAGGCAACCAAGCAGCAACCAGGTAGGCACAAGGTGCAAGAAAAAAGCAGGTGGGGCACAGCCCAGAGATCACTGGGAGTACCTACACTTCAATAAGTGGGTGGAGCTCAGCCCAGGGTGGCAGACTGTCTTCACCCCCTGTAGACTGGGTATTAGCTGCCCATGACAAGCCACCTGAGGAAATCCCAGTCCGAATGGTGAACACATTGTCAAGGAATAGTTGGTTAAATTCTTCACACTTCTCTGTGGTAAAAGCTCAATCTGTTCATGGACAGTGGGGCTAAATCAACCTGTCTTTGGTGCAAAAGAGCTGAGCCAGCCATTTTGTACTTGCAGCTGTCACCCTTGACAGAAACTTTGACTTTGTCAGGGGATTTCCCACTGGTATTCACCATATTGAGTACTCAGCAGCAACCTGTCCTCCTTGAAATACATTCATTACCAAGAATTCACCAACTTCAGCCCCTTAGTCTTTAACCACTAAAGCTCAGCACATCACCATGGTGAGCTGCAACAAGATGTCAAGGGGCAGACATAGTAAAGTGCCAGGGAAGCTGTGAGACAAAAATACAATTGTTTTATTTAAATAGGTTTCCAGGCACGAGGCTAAAAACTCTGAAGCATAACATATTATACTAATACAAAACATAACTGATAGATATAGAATAGATTACTGACTACTGATATGTTCCAAGTATTTTAATTACATATGCAATAAATAGCTATCTGGTATGAAATGATAAACTGTTACAAAGATTTGGAGCAAAGGTGGCAAGCAATTTAGTGTTTTATTTTTTCAATTGTTTAACCAGGAGTGGCACACTAAGCTGAAAGCTTGTTTACAGGTGCGACCTGGGAGCATTTATTTATTTATTTAAAAGTTTTACCAGAAAGGCATACTGAGCAGACTACCGCTCGATTCCAGATGCATCCTGGGGTGTGTGGGGGATGGGAGGCTACATAACATTTCCAAAGTACAGACATTACACAATTATGCACAGAAATTATGCACAAAATTTCTATATACAATACAGAAATAAATACAGAATGCATCACTGAAAGCAACCAGAAAATCTGTGTAGATACGACAGGTAAAATTGATATACGGTGCAAATGACAGCTTCACAGAGTTGGTGCTAAGTATTATGAGTGCCCACAGTTGGAGCTAGGTGGAGAGCTAATACCTAGACTAGAGTAGGTTTAGTCTGCATGAGCAGTTTGTGGAGAAGTGCCCTTTGAGGAGTGAGTTGATTTGTCGAGAGGTTGGGGCATGCCACACGTCCTCAGGCAGAGAGTTCCATAGTTTGGGCATGTGAGCTCTGAAGGCCAACTGGCTGGCAGAGGTCGACATGTAGGGGACTTGCAGGAGCTGGGAGTCGAAATTCCTGAGTGAGTATGCAGGGAGTGTTTGAGCAGTTAGGGTAGCAGCGAGGTAGGAGGGTAGTGACTGGGTCCAGAATCTGGTCTTGAGGCTGTTGCAGTGGGACTGTCACCTATCGTATAGCGAGGGGAGGTTAAGGGACCGGTAGAGATAGCAGTGGTGGGTGGAGGGTGTACAGTCCAGGGCGAAGCGGCATAGGGAAGTTAAGTGACTTGCTCAGGGTTACACAGTATGTAAGTGGGGGCTATGGAATTCAAACCCAGGTCTCCAGATTTGCAGCTCAGAGCCTTAAACCACTGCACTATGCTGCCTCTATTTTTGGCTCTGATACATACTGTAGGCTTTTAAGAATGGATATTAATCAGTTCTGTGTAAAGTAGAACAAAACGCTAAGTATTGTCATATTTTCAATCCCAACCCAAAAAATCTGTAAAATATGTTATGAGCATAGATCTGATGTTTTTAATCTGAAGGCAGTCAAGTTAACATGGAACACAAGCAGCATCTATGAATGCATTTAGATGCATTCAGACCTGTAATTTAAATAATTTGACCTCCTCAGGTTACCTTCATGGGATGAAGTCAAAATGGAATCTGCATAAACAAAATATGGTAATGTAATAATAGGTGTCAGATGAACGCAAACAATTAGTGAATTGAATTTATGAAGAAGTAAAGCTAGAAGAAATATGTTTTATATAGCACTTTTCATACACACTTTGTGCCAAAGCACTTTACAACTCATGAAGGCTAAAGAGCTGATAGTAATAAATAGGTGTCCACAGAGAGGATAAGTGAAAACTATGCAGGGAGGTTAAGGGAGATAAGGAAAACTCAGTGAAGTTAAAGCAACAGTGCATAACAGTGCTGACATTTTTGACATATACTTTTTTATTCTATTTCAGATTGCCCCTTGTCTTCCAGTGTGTATGATACCCTTCTTTCACCATTTTAAGTCTGCTATAGTACTTTTTTTCCATTTGAAATAATGAAAGGAATGTTGCTTTTAATGCAGCTTGAACCAGGTCTTCATCAGTATTCTCAGCTGTTTTTGACACTTACTGCCCATAAAGTCAGGGAACAGTGTCTGCTGCATGCTAGTTCATTATAGTCGCAAGAAAAGTGATCCTTTATTTATTTATTTATTTCACATTCAGGTTAATACCTTTGAGCAAAGACAGGCTCTTTCAAAAAGGTTCCAAGTCAATGTAGCAAATAAAAATACAACACAATAGTAATGGATATGACAAAACACGTCAACAGGGATTGTGAGGATAACTAGGTTAAGCATAACATTACCTAGTTTCAGGAGTGCATTCCTCAACATACTAATAACATCAAAATTGGATACATTTTGATTCAGGTCTAAGAAGAGCACTAAATATCTCCTAAAGTGTCAACCTGCAGGTAGATTGCAGCCTGTATAGACTTTGTCAGGAAATCAAGGGAAATAGTAAGGGAAAAAAGGAGATGGGGGATTGGGAGGGAGGGGGGCTGTTTATGGGTTGCAGCCTGAGCAGGTCTTTTCAGGGAGAGGGAAGAGGAAGAGGGAAGAAACATGGGGGAAGGCTTGGTGTGTGGTAGACAGAGTAAGAAGTATAGAATAGAGAGCGAGTAGGGGAAAGGTGGAGGGGTGAAAGGAAAGAGGAAGGGGGGTGAGAGGAAAGAGGAGGGGAGTTGGGAAGCAAGGGGAATTGAAGAGATAGACAGTGTTATACCAAGTAGAGCAACAGATCATGCAGAAAGAGGAGGGGTTGGGAAGCAAGGGGAATTGGAGAGTTAGTCAGTGTTACATCTTAAACAATGTGTGTTTAAAACCAAGAGATTACTGATGAGAACCTGGTACAAGTCATTTTACAATGAGCACTCTTATTATTTCAGTTGTAAGAAAAAAAGTGGTAAGGTAGACTCATACTGCATGTGGAAAAAGGGCATAATTCAAGTCAGGAGATAGGTGGAAGTGTAAAATAAAAGAAAATGTACAGGTAAAAACTGTTTCCAGTATTATACACTGCAACTTTAAGTGCAGAGAAAGAACAAGTAAGAGAGAAGGGGAAGGTGAGTAAAGTGATGTTGTGTCTTGCACAAAGCCACACAGTGAATAGGTCACAGTAGATGGATTCAAACCTGGGTCTCAGATAGGGATGCAGTGAATTTAAATTCCACTGGCGAAGTGCTGGTGAAGTGGCCAAATTCACCTGGTGGAGCATTTCGCAAAATTCTTCTGCCTAAGACAGAATTTCGCCTAGGTGAAATTTCACCTTCTGTGGGTGAAATTTCGCCTTCCGCGGTGAAATTTCACCTTCTGTGGGTGAAATTCAGCTGTTCCGCTGGATGAAATTTTGCCACTCTGCCAGGTAAAATTTTGCATTTTGCTCCTCAAAATGTGTGGCAATTTCCCGAATTACTCTGCGAAGTGAATTTCACTCATTTCACCCATTTCTAGTCTTGGAGTTCACAGGTTGGCGCTCTGACAAAAACACTAGTTCACTCTGCATTCCACAATTATTATCTCTGCAGTATATTTCAAATGTAAGATATATTTACTTAGAGTCAGTATAAGGTAGAAAGAGATAGTGTAGCACCTTGAATTAATAGTAACTTTCAAAAGTAGCCAGCTGTCACTTTTAATAGCTGAAGTATTGTTTTTCTTTTCTGTTTTCCTAATTAAAATATTTCTTACCTGACAGTACTAGTTGTGATATGTGGAACAGCACTTTACCTGGAGGCTAACATTGTCTGTTCTATTCCTCCCTGTATGTCATCAGTGTTGTGACCTCACTAACTGACATCATTAGTAACCAAGAAGAGACACTGTCCTGCTGCTTGACTGGTAACCTGTGACAAATGTTATTAATCAAGAGAGTGGCTTCTGATGTAACGATCAGTGAGTTGGCATGCTGATGATGTTCTGGAAGGAATAACACTAGGTATGTTTGCTTTTCACATTATACACAATACTATTAGGTACAAAACTACCTAATGATCAAACAGAAAAAGTAAAGCATTCCAGAAAATAAAACATAATAAGGGAAAACTTTTAAAATTACTCAGATTTTCTGCATGCTAATTTTTGGCACTACTAGCTCTCTAAAAAGTACGGAGAACTCAATTTGCAAAAGTATAGCTTGGTACTGTATTTGAAAGGTGAAGCAATTTCCACATACAAACTGTAACCAAATCATTTTAATCTGAACTTTTCAAGGTAAACACCTTGGGGGGGGGGGCATTCAAAGGTTACATGTTTTACAGATGCCAGTTACAGACCTTATTTAGATCAGATTGCACCATTGCTTTAGACCAGAGCATTTTTGTCATCTGTAATACTGGTGTCATCAGTATAAAGTAAAATGCATGATCAGGTGCATATACTTGCCATCCAATCAATACTGTATACAGTACCCACAAAAGAGTGCCCAATACAGAGCCTTAAAAGACATCAGAGGAAACCGACTAAAGTTTAGACAATGTTCCATATCTCTTCAAACTGATAGCAAGTTGACACACAGGAAGACAGCCAAGTATAAAACCAAAACTAGAAGTGTTTGGAATGTGTCTGTTCATGATCCACCACATAGCTCAGCTACAGAATCAGGTGATTATATTTGTCCACAGTAAATCTACTATAGGTCAAAAATTCTGGATAGATTTTATTATATCTGACATTTTTATTATTTTCTAGAATCATTATCCGTCATAAAATTCTTTGGTACCTCAGATAATTGAATTATAGGAATAGATTTGGGGGCCTGGAGAGTATAATGAGTTGTTTGGGTCATTACCATTATGCTGGTAGGCTACTCACTCATTCCCCAGAGCAATTCTCTTGGACAGACCAGATAATAGTGAGTATCCACTAAATCAATACAAGCATTTGTCAATACCGAATGTTGGCTTGCTGGCATTGGCAATGGTAGTGCAGGAGTTAGAGAAATACATAATAGGAATGGCAGTGAAGTATTGAAGTGACACCAACCCCACTCCCAACCTGCAGAGACTGAAAGGAATTGGGTGTTTGCCTTTGGGTCATCGGCCATAACATTCCTGTCATTTCACCTCACCCTGCCTGCAGACACCAATAGGTGTTGTGGTGTGCCTTTGGGTCTTCAGACCTTACGCTCACCCCATTCCATAAGGATATATGCTGAGATGGGTGCAGCATAGGAGAATGGGGTGAACGTTGGGACTGAAGACTCCAAGGCACACCTCGACGCCTGTCACTGGCTTCAGGGTGAGGGTGAGGGTGAAATAGCGTTACAGCTGACGATCCCAAGTCACATCCCCAACAACTGTCAGTCTCTACAGGGAGGGGTGTTATGGTTGGAAACCCTAACGCAGTATTTTCACTCCAAATTTTCAACATGAGCTTTTTATGACCCCACCTCATAAACTGTGGCACTATCAGTTTGTTAGCAGAAAGGTGATTTTGCACAGCGACTGTGCAATTTGGCACCACAGGTGCGAAAACACATTGGGGGCAGGATGTGAAAAATGACAGCTGTCCTGTTCATGAGGAGGTGTAAAAAAATGGCAATGTTGAAAATCTGGAGTGAAAATATGAAAAATTGGTGAAGTCATGAGCGTGCGTAGAAACTGTGCAATGCACGCCCGTAATGCAATCATTTTTTTGGATTTTTTTTAATCAAATTTTTAGCATAGGCATTGTGGGACCTCCCCTCATGAATAGTGGCACTATGATTTTGTTAATCTGTCCTGAAAGTTGATTTCCCACAGCGACCAGGCCATTGTGCGCCACAGGTGCAAAAACACATTTTGGGCAGGATATAAAAAATGACAGCTGTACTGTTCATAAGGAGTGGTTAAAAATGCCAATGTTGAAAATCTGGAATGAAAATATAAAAAATTGGCAAAGTTTAAAGCATGCCTGCAAACTGCGCAATGTACGCACATAACGCATTCATTTTTTGGAATTTTTTCACCAGATTTGCAACATAAACAGTGGCACTGTCATTTATTTAATCGGTTGCAAAAGGTGATTCCATGCAGTGACCACAAAATCACCTTTTGGGACCGAGTAAAGAAAGGACAGTCACATGTTCATGAGGTAGGATCTCAAGAACCCCATGTTGAAAATTTGGAGCCATAATTCCAAAAAATGGCTGAGATATCCACCTAAGTTGAACCCCCCCCCCCATTGATGCCATTATAAAGCTTGCTGTGATTTTCTTCGGTTTAAGGTTGGCTTTTGAAGAGTTCAGACGTGTCCCACTCCACTGAAGATAGCAATGCCAGACCTCCAGAGGTAAGCATGGGGTGAGGTGGGGTGCAGGGAGGTGGGTGTGCAGAGGGTGGGTGCAGGTTGGGGAGGGGTGGTGGGATGATGAGGGACCATTTTCTATTTCACAGGACCAAAAAAAATGGACGTCGGGGAAGGTTTTCTTTTTTACAGGTTTAAAAAATACCTTGTGTCACACTGGGGTGGGCTCCTAGTGTGCTACACATGAGTTGGGGTGGGGCTGATGCCAGCAGGTTAGGGCACCCCCATCAGCAAACAAAGTGGGGGGACATGATGCCAACGGGGATAGGACAACCCCGTGGGCAAGCAAATTAAACTGGGGGAGACATGCCAACATGGGGATTGAGCACCCCCCAAAGTCAGCTTTCTGAGGATTGAGTGGCAGATGGCAGGAGCCACCATATTTATTGAAATGTTTCATCAGGAAAGGCATGTAACGGAGTCTTGTCATCTGATGCTCCAATGAGGAAACTGCACCTCATTGGAGTGGCAGATTTCTTTTAACTCCATGGCTCTCTTTGAAACTGCTGTCATCAGCAGCATGCTTGCTAATTGGTGGCTGAGGGACACACCCACTAAAGCTTTCCCTGCATTGGCGACAACATTGACACACCTCTGAAATGCACTACTGCCACAAGATGTTGCTTGTGCATGCGCAAGCCAACATAAAAAAACCTGAGTTACTCACAAAGCACATAATATCCATAGTACCAGCTCTGCTTCAAAGTCTGGAAAACCCATGTTCTCCAGACCATCAGACAGCTTGGATGCTGTCCTCTTCACCCTCTCTATCATGTCAATATCCTAACTCATAGATGGGGACTAAAACTACACATTGTACTCAAGATGAGGTAGGGCCAAGGATCTGCATATGTTCATTACAATATCCCAAGATCTACTTACATTGTTTCTGCTAAGTTTCTGGCATAATTTTGTTTGCCTTGATAGATGCTATCTAACACTGCTGCTCCCACTTATAGCTGCTGCTGGCACTCTCAAGTGTTTTTTCCATGCTTTATGGCAGTAATCTCCATGCCAGCCAGGCAACAAATGAATAACAAATGTTACTTGCATTCAGAGAGTATTATTAACAAGCCCATGCTATTGTATAAATGTACTTGTTTTGGTTAGAGTTAATTGATACTCTGTCAGCAGATCTGGAAACATCCAGTTATGAGGACAGACTAGCAGAACTGGAACTTTGTTCCATGGAAAGAGGACTCAGGGGAGACATGAGAGCAGTATTCAAGTAAATAAAAGGGAAAACACCTTCAGAGCAAGTACAGCTCTTCAAGTTGTGCTAGGTTGAAAGGACAAGGGGGCAGTGGATGTCACTAAAATAAGGAAGATTCAATTGAAATTAAAAAGAACTGTAGTATTTCACAGGATAAGCAGTGACAACTTTGAATAGACTGCCAGAGCATGAGACACCAGCTGATACTAATAATCTGCAAGCTCAGCCTCAGACTACAGAAATACTTTGAGGAAAATGGGGTGACAGTGTATTCCCACTGAGCAGTGGGAGGGAGGAACTCAACTGGCCACTGGTTGTCTTTCTCCCAAAATATGTACAGTAGATGTAACCGTACATGGAGTGTATGTACTGTATTTGTTATAATTTGTTTCCCAAATCTAAATTATTGTATTTCATTTTTTTTTCTGCAGCTTCTTCAAAATGGAATTCTCAGCTCTGACAATTACAATTAACTGGGGTATTTTCCTTCTTCTAAACTAACATTCCCTTTTTTTGAAGACCCTCTTGTTTATTTACATTACTGTAGTTTCTGACAGTGTTTATAGAGAACCCAGACTTGACATCCTTTGCCATGTGTTTAGGATCCATGAGATTTTTTTGTTTTGTATTATCTGTTTTTATGCCCCCTTCCTCCAGCCCGGCTGCCCACTTCTTTTGGCAGCCAAGCCCCATAACACTGCTTCCTCCCTACTGTCAAACACTGCCACTCATTGCACCACTCCCCAGTTGACCCGGCGTATCCCTTCGCAAGGGGGCCCCCGAGGGACCAGGATGGAAGATTTCCAGTGCCCACCATCACCTTATCCCATCTGCACCAGGGGCAGAGATGGTGTGGCACAGGATGATCCCAGGCTTCGTGGGACTGGGAGAGTGGGCTGCAATCATGCTGGGGGCTGGACAGCCATTTTCCTTCTTCTGTTAGCCCATCCACCTAGAAAGCATGCCACGGCGTCCTGGTGTGATCGTGCTTGCGATGTGTGGTCACCCACACCAAAAAGTGTGATGCTGATACCAGCCGCCAGAAGCCGCCAAAGGGCAGTGCATTTTTGGCCCCTCCCCCCCCAGAGGAGAGTGTCCAAGGAATGTTCTGGAGCCCTCCCTGCTGGCCTTTGCTCAGGTTGCCAGCGTGCCAGGCAAACCCCTTTTCCCAGCGCCATGGAACCAGCTAGATTCATGTGATTTCTAAAGCAGAGATATTATTTAATTAGTTTGTTTTTGTTGACCAAGGAAGGAGAGCTATGCAATTCAGCCTATTTTTAACCTCTCACCAGGGAAAAGGGGGGAGAGGTATAGATACAGACATACTGAATCAGGTTAAGCTGTTGGTGGTATTTTTAAAAAGAATATAACAGGCTTGTTTTTGTTATACTTTCTTTGCTTATGTCTAATCCACAAAAGATTTACAATGCCTACTGTACATGGCCATGTAGCAAAGGTGCATAGGCACTTATGTGGAAAATATACATTTTCTAGATGACTGAATATTCATAATGAACATTATGCATGCTGCAGGAGTGCTTTGAGTACACGTTCTCACGTTGACTGAGCAGAGTGCTATCAAGGGGTGTGGCCAGGCTTAGGCACAGTTTGATGTAGATACCAACCCACTACATGGTATAGATATCATTACATGTGGATATTAAGCCCCAAAACTTTACCACCCCAGGAACTGCAGTATCCATGGCACGTTTGCCTAACAAAAGAGTGTAACATGCCACACTAAATGTACACTACAGACTGCAGGCAGCCTGTCAGTATGTCACAGACATGACTTGGCAAGCAGTGGTACACATATCTATAACATGAAGGTGTCACAACTGTACAAATGTGCCACCATAACATGTAGAATGTCATGAATACACAACAGACACAGTTAAAATATTAATACAGTTAATGTGTAGTAACTATAATCTGGTCCCAGAGGGGTACATCCTGGCACACTGGACAGCACCACCCTGGGCATGCCTATAGGGCTCCTTGAGTGAAAAAAAAATGTATGTCCTTGGGTGCTAGCTGCATCTTGAGTATGCCCATATGGATCCCTGGACAACATCGTCCCTAGCCAGCTTGGCCAGAGACTCCTCCAGCATTCACAACACATGGCAATACCCCTAACAGGTACAACTGTGGCTCAGCCCATAGGACTCAGAGGTCATATTACTCTGGACAATCTTCTGGGTCTCTGTCCAGAGCTGGGTCATTTCTGGCTGTACTGGACTCCTCTGGGACATTCTGTAGCCTCTCCCTCCTCAGCACTATGGGGTCCACTGGTTGCAAAGAACCTTAAAATGACAGGATTTGGTAAGCAATAAGACATGATGGGGTGTATGTAGAACAGATATTACTGCATGCTCAGGGGAGTTATAAAGCATCCAAGTGCCTTCAGCCCCTGGAAGTGCAGTAATATTTGTTCTACACACACCCTGGAGTGTCTTATTGTGCTTATAAAATTAGCTACTTTTTTTTTAAAAGTTTTTAATTGTCTCAAAAAACATGTTTGTATATATACAAAATGGGTATTATGTTCAGTATTTTTGATAAAATAGTCCTTCTGCCAGGTTTAAATTAGGTCATGTTGCTGGCAGCTTACTCTCGCACTCCACCCCAACCCACCTCTCCACCTGTCAGGTTTCTCTGTGTAAGCACTGCTACCATATTTTACTTTGTGCCAGTTTTGCTAATGCTGTATTTTATTTTGTGTAATGTTGGTTACAGTGAGTGGCTGTGACTGTTCCCTTCCGCTACTCACTGCAACAAAGCAAACAGCATTACTGACAAAACGGCGGCATTTCTGACAGAGGGGGCTGTCTAGTTATACCACCCGAACAGCACCCTGTGTATGAGAGATGAGCCATAGGGCTGGGCATGCAAATAAAAAAAATGAAAGTTCAATGCTGGCAGTCGAATTGTCAGCACAAGACAACCGGTGTTGATGTGCTATGGGAATACCAGCATGATTGGCAGCACAGTGGGACCAAGACAGGTCATATCACGGGAGATGTCAGTACTCTATTTATGTATTTTTAACAGTCATTTAGCCTGTGAAGATAATGCCCCTGAGATAATGCTGTAATTCGAGTTCCTGTGTATTGCTACGGAGGTTTTCTTTTAATTATTTTGTGAGGATGGGACAACAGGCCATGAGAGACGGAGAGAGAGAGAGAGAGAGAGATTAATTAAACCACAACCATTGGTAGCATGATGCATGGAACAGCCTTCCTGAGGAGGTTGTGGGGTCTAAAATTGTGGGAGAACTCAAGAATGCATGGGACAGACATAAGGCAGTTCTAGTGGGGGGTAGGAAGAAATAGGCTGTTGGTTAACTAGGATCTGCTGCCTATCCTGTAGATAGGGAATTGGGCAGACTAGGTGGGCCAAGCGGTCCTTATCTGCCGTCAAAGTCTATGTTTCTATGTTTCTATGATCAGCAGCACAACAGGAGCAATCAGGAACTGTAGTCATTAGTGGGCAGGGACTTGGAGTGGCATCACAATGACTTCAGAAATGGTTTCTGTTAGGCAAATATGTTACAGTATGTGCACCGTTGATTTGCAGAGTTTTTACCAAACGTTTGTATGCTTACTGTATGAGAAAAAATGGCAGCATTTTGAAAGTTAACATTCTAATAGCACTTTGATTTTTTAAGCACTGCAGTCCTACTTCTTAGAACTTGTTTTCACCTGTGCATCGAACGGATTTGATACACAGGGAAAAATCAATCAAACTGCAGGATTTTCGCTCCCCATTTTATAAATGACCTTTAGTATACATTCCATGGCTACATGAGATATGAAAATAAATGAAGTACTGTAGTACTGTTTTTTTTTAGGTTTGTTTTTAGTTTTTTATTGACCGGGTAAGAGCACTAGACAAATTCTACCTATTCTCAGGCACAACCCGAGGAAGAGGGATACAGATGAATGCCAACTGACCTACAACCAGATTAAGCTGTTGGTGGTATTTGTTAGCGAACTGGGGGAAATTTGGCCAGGGCACTGGGGAAATTCCCCTAGTCATCCTGCAGAGGGTGCTGAAGCGCTGCAGGAGAGATGGCGGACCTCAGTTCAGTACAAGTGGTTGAGGACAAAGGATGTGGAGAAGATGATATGGATATTGCTGCAATCTTACCAGCTATTATGGGAGTTGATGTGCATGTTCTGGGGGCTGATACCCCTCTTGGGGAGCCCTCTCAGTCTAGTTTGGAATCTCATATGCTGGACCTGGATTCAAAAGAAGTGAAATTGCAAGCGAAGTTGGCTTCTAAAAAGCAGCAGTTGTTGCTTCTGATTTCAGTGGCAGAGAGAGAATTCCTTGACAGCAAACAAAAATTTGATGATGAACAAAAAAAAAGAAAGCGATCGGCGGCTAGTCCTTTACCCGATTTGAGTAAACATCTGCTTCTCGACGTTGTCCCAGAATCAGCCTTGCCTTCTTGTACTGACCAGGACTTCAGTGAGGAGCATCAACAAGAGGTTGGAGCATCTGCAGAAGTTCAACTACCAGACCCTATCTGGACCCCTGGATCTGCCCTGCAACAAGCTGGATGGGTCCATTCTGGGGATCATTGGATTCCTGACCCTGTTATCCCACTACCAGCTTCCCTGGAGAGTCTTGCTTCCCATAAACAGAAGGATTCGGTACCTCTTTTGACTTTTCCTAACGCAACTGCTGCTGTCGTGTGGGTTGAGAGTGAGGCTGTTGAAAATTCTGCTACGCCAGATGCGGTGTTGCACTTGATGATGCCTCTCCCTTCTGCACCTGCTGCTACTGTGCTACCAGAGGTGGGGAACCCCGTGTTTACAGGAGCTTGAGATGGCGTTCATTCTGATGCTGCAATGTCCCTACAAGGTGTGGCTCCTTTACAATTCTCTGACCAAGAACAAGCGGGGGGAAGGAGGGTTTTCATTCAGACCAACAGCGTTCTCAGGCTTTTGCTGGTCTTTTTCTCAAACCTGCAAAGGCTGCAAAGAGACATTTCCTAGTCTGACTCTGCTATAAGGAAAAAGCCCCTGTAGTTCCTGATAGAGTGTGGGTAGGCAAGACCTTGATTAAGGACTCTATGGGATTTTCATCTGCAGACGTATATGCTTTTATCTATGCTCCTGGGGACCAGACTTATGATTTAAGTTTTTGCACAATGCAGCCCTTGGATAGATTTTGGAAAATGTATTACACTTTGAAGGATTCTGAACACTGGTTTGATTTTTTGGCCATTTCTGTTACAAAACCTACCATTAAAACTGTTACTATTCTGTTTCATAATGAAGGAGTGTGTATTAATGATATCATGTTCTGGTTGGATAAAAAATGTACAGTTATGGAGCACCCTAAACCCATTATGGATGAAAATGGTTTCTGGAATGGAGGTTGGTTGTTTCAGGTCCAATTAACTGAGACTGAAGAGGGCATTCAACATCTCCCCAGTTCCTTCTTTTTGGGTCGAGATCGGGTGTCCTGTTTTATGTTTTAAGTTATAAGAGTTGTTATCGGTGTGGAGCCTTGGATCACTTAAATGTGGATTGCAATAAGATTAAGTGCTTTCATTATGGTTTGTTGGGGCATGCAGCTCCACAGTGTAATGCTCCTCCATTTTGTAATTTACAGTACGTGGAGAAGAAGAACATTACTTTAAGGATTGTCCTTGGGTGGCTCACAATATGACGGGGGAGTCTGACCATGATTTTTTTTTAACTAAGGTGAAACAGAATTTTGGTCACTCTTTTGGGGCATTTGCAGAAGAATCTCTTCCACCATGTGGTTGAGGTCAGGGCAGAGGTGCTGGTTCTAGAGATGGGGCAAGCATCAGTACTCTAGGACCCAGTCTTCGATGCCAGAGACTGGACCTTTGCTTATTCCTGAGTCTTTTACAGGTCGGAGGCAATCTAAGAAAAAATCTAGACCTGAAGATGAAGTGACTCCATATGCCACACCACAGGGGTCCCCCCTGAGAACTGACTTTGTCCTCTTTTCTTCAGTGACAGAGCTCTGTTACACCTGCTATGCATCTACCAGAATCCTCTAATACAGATTTGTTAGGTCCTTTAGTTTCTAATTCTTTGATATTAGAAACTACGGAGTATACTGCAATTGTAGTGGATAGTATTTTACCTCCTTCTACTCCACAGGCCTCGGTAAGGGAGGAAGGGGTTGTACCACTTTCTCTATTATCATTGTCAAATAGGTTTGCTGCCTTCACTTCGTGGGGGGGAACAGGTGGCTATGGCACTATCTATGGATGGAGTTGCTCAGGACCCTTCCTCCCCTAGGACGTAACTCTCCTGTTCCCCAAAAAAACCCAACATCTAAAATCCCCCAGAAATGAATGACTCAATCTAGTGGAAAAATTGTTGCCCTCCCTTCCTGACAAACTATGCCTTAAGCTTGCTAGTCTTAATATGAATAGTATTTTGTTGATAAAGAAATGATTTCCTACATTTGGGATTTTACAACAATTATTGTATGATGTCTTTTTTTCTTCAAGATACTAGATTGCATTCTGTTGGGGACATTAATCAGATTTCTAAAGACTGGAAATGGGGACTGTCTTTTTGGTCGTTGGGGTTGGATGCTTGTTGTGGAGTGGGGTTTTGTTTTGCTTCTCCAGGAGTTAAGGTTCATCATTTGGTTGACATAGAACCAGGTCGTGTGTTGTTACTTGATGTAGAATTAAACTCAGTGCAATGTAGATTAGTAAATATTTAAGGGCCACGATCTAAAGCCCTTCATATTGATTTGTTGAGAAAAGTGCAACCCTACTTGCAGACCAGTAGACATGTATCTTTTGCAGGTGACTTTAATATTAACTTGTCGCAGGAGGGTCCGATAGACAAACATTACTGTGATAAGGCATTTTTGTGCACTGTGATTCGACAAGCTGGGTTGAAGGATGTGCATGGGGGAGGGAGTTGGCCTGTTCAGCCTATATATTGCAGAGGAATGCTTTCTTCCTGTATTGATATGTTTTTTGTTAAACAGTCTTTGCCAGTTTTTAAAACATGTCTTTTACCAATTGAGTCCTCTGATCATGTCTTGATTGGAGTTTATATTGAATCTCCGCCCCGAAGAATGGCTGGTCCGGGGTATTGGAGATTAAATTCTTCCCTTTTGACTGACCCTGTTGTCTTACACACATTGACTGGAATAGTCCAGGATAAACTCTCTACAAGGTTTTTGTAAGATGATGTTGGGCAATGGTGGGAAGACTTCAAGCTATGTTTAAGAAGTTTTTTTGGGGAGGAAGGGAGGTCTAGACAGGCTTCTGCCTATTCTATTTATTTGACTCATAGGGAACAGTTAGAAGAGTTATTAAATAGACACCATACTGAACGGGAAGATGTCTCTGTAGAGATTCAGATGATTAGAAGTGATATGGTATTTTATCAATACGATCGTTTGCTTTCCTTAAGTCAGGAACAATCCTTTGGGACACATGGGAAGGTTGAACAGGGTAACCCATTTGTTGACAGTCAAAAGCGGAGGGAGAAAGATTTATGACTGGTCTGTTGTCACCACAGGGTTGGTGTATGGCCGAAAATGTTGGTATCATGTCTCTTTTGGAAGATCATGTTCAAAGTGTATTTGGGACCCCGGTTTCAGATTTAGGCTTTAATCACCAAATTTTAGCTTCGGCTTCACTTCTACAGTTATCCCCGGAGTTACAGGAATCTTTGAATTTGCCATTTTCCCATCAGGAACTGGATAAGGTTATCACCAAATTGGGAGGGAAAGTTGCACCTGGATCTGATGGGCTTCCTGGGGAATTATATAAAGTAGTGTGGAAAATAATTCCTCAGGAATTACTTGCAGTATATAATTTTTTCTTACAGGATCAGTTTTTACCATCCTCAATGTATGAGGGGCATATGATCTTTTTATTTAAATTGGGAGTTCATGAAGATATCCATAATTGGTGACCTATTATGTTATTGAATATTGATTTCAACAGTTTCACCAAATTGTTGAGTAATAGACTGGCATCTGTAATGGAGGGTCTTATTATATCTACCCAATTTTGTTCTGTTCCTGGTTGGAGAATGACAGAAGCTCTCCTGTTACTCCGTGAAATAATTGAAATTCATAATTCTCTGAATGAAGTGGATGTTAAGGGGTATGTTATTAGTCTGGATTAGGCAAAGGCCTTCAATGGAGTGTCTCATTCATTTTTATGGAATTGCCTTGGGGCCTATAGAATCTCGAAGACTTTTATGCAATGGTTACAGTTATGTTATGCTTCAGCTTATGTGAAACCTTATGAAAATGGTTGGATCGGGTGTAAGATTCAGGTTCAGAGGGGAGTTCGACAGGGATGCCCATTGAGCCCTTTATTATATGTTTTTTTTGTTGGATCCATGGCTCTGCCTGATTCAGAATTCCCCTCTGATTTATGGGTTAGGGATAGGGAGGGCACTGGAGTATAAGGTATTGGCTTATGTGGAGGATGTTTGTCTCCTTGTACAAGATGAGGCGTCCATCCTCCTCACATGATTTGCTACAGGAAGTGAATAAACTTACAGGAGTTTGTATTAATATGTTGAAATCCCATTATTTGGATGTCTGTGGATTTCCAGGACCTGGTATTTCGGTGGGTCGTATACCTGTTTCTGAGACCCCTGTCATATTCTGGGGATTTATTTTGAGGAAGAGGAATGGCGAGTTTTAATTGGGGATGGGCATTGTCACTAGGACAAGCTAAAGTAAATTTGTGCAATAGGTGGAAACTGTCAAAGAAAAGACGAGTTTATTTGTTGAAAACATTTTTAGTGCAGGGGTTTTTATTTATTAGTACTATTTTCTTTTTGCCCCAGAGATTGCAAATGTCACTGTTGAGTTGTTTTTTTACTTGTGTATGGGGGAGTAGATTGAATCCCATTAAGCATAACATTCCTTATAAACCTTAAAAATATGGGGGTTTGCACATGCTACATCCAAGTGTGTTTATTACTATATTTCTTTATAATAATATTATTCCGTTAGTGAAGGGTATTGTCCAGCTTTGGGGAAATGGGGTTATGAAGCCTTGACAGGGGTTTTGAGAGAATGGTCATCTAATGTATTTTTGCACAAAAATAATCCACGTCTGGTTAAAAGATGGGATGGGGTCTTTGATGCCATAAAGAAATGGGGTGTTACGGTAGATAGCTCTCTTCATTTATCTAGGAAGGCTCTTTATGAAAATATTATTCTGAGATGTTTTGATGAACCTGTGTTTACAGGGTTTACACAGGTAGATCAGAGACAGCTGTCTGATTACATTATTGATGCCAGGATCCCTGTTCGTATGTGGGATACGGTATGGTTAGGCATACGTGGGTGGATCAATGTTAAGGGTAATCAAAAACATAAGGCTTTGCCAGAGTGATATTGCCCCAGGGATCATTGTATTTTGAAAATCAAAACAGTGGATCACTTATATTTTTCCTGCCCGTATGCAATACAATTGTGGGATATTGTCAAAAATAGATGGAAATCGGTGGGTCTGGTTCCCCTGGACCCTAGTTTGTTACGTTATGGGATAGTTCCGCAATTGACTAGCACAGTGCATCATGGTACATTTTGTATTATATATGTTCATTTTCTTTATTGGATGTGGATAGATCGTTGTAGATTGGTATTGCAATAGCAATATATACCGGTTTAGAACTTTTCTTTACAATTTGTGCAGATTTGACTAAATGGAAACAGGCAGAGCAACATGCTTATGATTTTGAGACTTGGGCCCATTTATATAGTCATTTTGATCATATTTAGAGTTTTTTCACCTTTACGGACTGTTGTAAATTTTTTCTCTATTTTCTTTTCTCCATTGGGGAATGATATTCCTAGTGGATGGGGTTTGGGTAATCACTCAAAAATAAAGGGTATGCTATAATACTATATTAGGATCTATTTTATGTATTAATTTCTTTTCTGATGTGTATTAACTTTTGTTTGACGTTTTGTATTGTAATGGTGGATATCTTTATTTCACTATGGTTTTTGTTCTTATGACAAGGGGTTGGTTTTGTTTTTTATATTTGTATATGATTGTTGGGTTTGATAACTGTATGTTGCTTCACAGAACAGATATATGTCTTTTTTTTTGTTTGCTGTCCTACAGTTTTGATTATGTATTGTCATTTATGGTTTAATAAAAATTCCCCTACTCTTTTTAAGAAGTACAATGGGATCTTTAACATCCACCTGAACAGACAGATGGGATGTCAGTTTAACATCTCATCTGAAAAATGGCACCTCAGGAGTGCAGCACCCCCCTCATGTTACACTACGGTGTCAGTATTGGGATTTAACCCATGTGCCTGGTGTGGGGCTAGAACCCACAGCCTTCTGATTTCCTGGCCTCAGAGGCGAGTGTGCTACCTGCTGAACCACTGACACTGCTTGTTGAACCACTGACACTGCTGCTGAACCACTGATACTGCTGCTGAACCACTGACACTGCTTGCTGGACCACTAATACTGCATACTCACCCATTATGGCTGTTCCAACCTCACAGGGGTCCTATTCTAAACTGGAGGGGTAATGTGGCAGGAAGATGTGTATTATGAGGTACAGGCTTTGGATTTTGTTGTAATACATTTGTCCTATGCATGATGCAGTGATGTGGCAGGTGTGTGGTGATTAAGACCAACCCAGCATATGGGCATGCCCATTGTCACCCCATGTGGGTTGACCAGTGGTCAGGGGGCCATGATTGGGAAGGCCAGTACTTAAAGAGCCAAAAGCCTGAAGTCAAATGTTGACATGTACCCTGTACCATGCTGTGACACAGTGCACAGTGGTATGGTGTGAATGTACATGGTAGTAGGAGTACACACAAGTAGGTGTACTTGAATGCAAGTGTTTGGGTTCAATGGCATGTGTAAGTCAATGGCAAGGGTGCAGAGGTAGAGGATGGGTGGTATACCATGATGCATGTCCTGTTTTCTGTCAGGGGTCTTGTGGTGGTGAGAAGCCCAAGACCTCATGGTCTGTAACCCTTGTGCTATCATCATACTCTATACGGGTTGTGTAGCAGAGGTGGGTGTAGGTGACCCACAATGTTTTTTACCATTGGGCCTGGCAGAGGGGCACCAGTGGGTCTGACCAGTGTGCAGGAAAGTGTTGTGGCACAGGGAGCCCATCTGGAATGTTGACATTGAGAGGCCTCCTGGAAAATAATGGGAGCCCAGGGGAGACACATTCATACCAGCATTCCAATGTTATTTTTTCACTGGCTCTGTGTTTGCATTATTTATTTTCTAGTGCTGACTAGAATTCCAACATTTTTCTTCTGCCAGAATTACACAGATTTTTTTAATTCATTAAAATTCTGTCTGAGACAAAACAGACTTTTTACTCTGTCAACAATTAAAGACAATGGGCTCAATTTTCAAAGCCCTGAGAATGCTACAAGCTCCTAGTGTGCCAATCATTTGGCACATGGGGTCATGTATTCTTCAATAGTGACTGATTTCCAATCCTGAGTGCCAAATGCCACAAGCTAGACCAGCTTTTTCTTGGTCTTGTTTGTGCCATTTTGGGGACCCTTTTTACAGGGCTTGTGCCAAACCTTTGGCACAAGCTGTTGTAAACTGAGGAAACAATTGCAATTGCACCCAGAAATAGAAAATCTGGTACAGTTGTGGCAATGGAGTTTGGTGAAGCTGCACCAAAAATGGCTCTTATGCAGGGTTTGATGCAAGCCCTGTGTCAGCATTTGAAAATCGAGCCCAATGTGGCTTTTAACTAATCGATGTGGAATTCTACAGAACATACTGTACCACAGTTTCCACAGATTTTTTTTTTAGATTAGGATTCCTCAATTAAAAGAACAAAAAAGTAATTCACATTCAAACCCATGGTTCACTTTAAAAATCACAGTTCACTTGGTGGAATTCTACAAAATTCAACACAAAATCCCATCATGCTTAGCTGGAGCCAAATTCTGCCGGGGCAATTCTGCATTCTGCACAGCATTAATATTCACTTACAGTCATCAGACAAGCCCTTTAATATGTCAATTTATTATGTGTAGTATGTTAGAATTTGCAGAGTTTTCATGAAAAGAAGGCTTCAACTTTGGGGAGCACACTGGGATATTTTCAGGTATCCATTGTAGGGCAGTCTGGTACTGCCTGTGTGCCTGGCTTTGTAGGCACTGGTCTTAGCTGGCTACCCCAGATGAGAATTTGATATTGCTCTGCATAGAAAAAGTCATCCTCCTCAAGTGATGGAGTCAAGGGGCATTCTATGGGCATATTGGGGTTTCCCCATGTATTGACCCTGCTCACTCCATGCCACTCTGCACCCCCAACATGCTAGTTGAACTAGCCTGCTGCCATTGTAGATTAGGTGATGTGCGTAATTGTTGCACAGCATATGGTGCTCTTCTTCAGGTGATATTTTATTTATTTATTTAGTTATGTATGTATTTTTTATTTGTTTGTTTATTTATTTACTGACTGGTAAGTACAATAATCCAAGAGACCCTTTTCAGGAATGACCCAAGCCTAGGTAGGCAAAAAAAAGGATGACGATAAGAAAAATATTGTTATAATGAAGTAGAGGTGGGCGAAGTGGCCAAAATTCACTCCGCAAAGCGATTCGCAGAGTAATCTGGAATCCATTAAGTAATCCACATCGCGAAGCGGAGTACTTCACATCATAATGGGGAATGTGAAGTCCATTGAAACCAATGACTTTGCATTACTCCGCCTTTCCCTAACCACTTCTGCACAAATTTAAATTCAAAGTACACAGAAATCGATGTACTTCACATCACTTTGCCTTGTAATTGAGCTCCAAGGTGAATTTTGCAGTGATTCATGGGATTGCAGGTCACATGGGCTCTAGATTGTTCTGCACAGCCTCAGTTTTGGGTAGTGTATGTGTAGTGGTAGCTGGAAACAGTTTGCCCTTAGAGTTCTGAGATTCAAAACCTTTAAAAGCTGTTAAAAAAGCCTTTTTGAGTCATGTTTTGTTTTGCTCAAAATTTAGTGCATTGAATGTAGGAAACTCTCCTGTGCTCATATCATCGAATGTTTATTGTCTGTGTGTGAATTTTGAATGTTAATTTGGATATTCAGTCTGCATACTGACAGACACTTGAAGTGTGCTTTGGGGGAAGGTGTATCTGTGGTGTAAGTAGATTAACTGGGAGAAAAAGGCAGTCTTTCTGTTTTGGTTATATTTTTCTTGTATGACTGTGTTAATGTACACACAGTAATATTTTCAATAATTCTTAACATTTTTTTGCTGACTGTTGTGGTGCAGCAGTGCATAATTTCAGTTTGTTTAAAAGATTTGGCTATATTACTGAAGTTTTCAATTTGCTACGCATTACTTGTAGTGTTATGTAAGTGTGTGTGCGATGTGTGTCATCAAATCAGACACCTTTTATTGTGCCCCAGAGTAATTGCAGCAGTGTGAACTTACTATTCACCGCACCTGCGTGATTTTGTATTGCTTTGTGCTATCATGGTTTTGGACTGTTACTCCAGTGCCCTGCCCACCTCCCTCCCCACAGGCAAAAGGTATTCTTTTCCAGATTGGATTGTGATTTGTGAGCACTGGTTAAGGCATTTTTGTAACTTTGTGTCTGCATCTATTCTTGATTGCTCAGTGCAACCTTAATCTGTGCTTTTACATCTTCTTAGTGCCCAGTCTCCATCTGTAAACCACAGTTGTTTTTTTTGGCTTCACATCCACTGGCCCAGACTGAAAGTTCAGAAATCTAAATTTGTTTAGAATTTTCTTCACGATCCCGCAAAACAGCTGCAAAGAGACGTGCAGCAAAATTCTTTCTGGCCATGACACTGCTGCCAGTGGCAAGATTGTCTGTGGGTGCGGTAGTATGCAAAACTGCATAGCTGATGTCAGTAAAGGGATTTCTCCATCAATGTTTTTTACAGCACAATCTGTAGCTTCACTCATAGTTGGAGGAGATGATGTTGTACCAGCTGGTGGTAATAGTGCAGTTTCTGCTGACATGAATATTGCTGCCTCAAGTTCCACTTCTGACTAGTTAGCCATTTCAAAAAGTATAGTTGAGTCTAAAGCTGTGACCGACTGTGTAGATGATGTCATACTCCCCATTATCATCCCCATGGTAGCTGAACATGATTCTGATCCTGGCGACGATAACTCACAATGTCACATTTCATCCAGCACTGTTGAGGTCATGTCTTTGCCATCCAATGATTCTAAGTGTGGTGCAAAAATATCAGGTGATGATGATGATGATGATGATGATGATGATGATGATGATGCTTTGGTTGGAACATGTTCTTCACATGACAGCATCCAAATTGAAAATGTGGATGTGGATGATGCTGATGAACATGATGATGATGATGTCAATGACCTCTGTTGGGAACCAGAGAAAAGAAAGTCAAGATGGCTGTGTCTGGGTCTGTTGGGGTTAAACTACCCCCCTCAACAAAGTTGTGATTTAGCAGTTCCTATTGATGATAATGATAGTGACTCAGTAATGATGATAGGTAGTCATGGTGATCAGTTGGAGTCCAAGTGTGTCCAGCCTGAAAAATCATATAGCACACTCCCCATTTCAGGGGTTAAAAAACAGGAGCCCAATAAGCAGCATCAGGGGGATGTTAAAAGTGGGGGATCACAATCCCTTGTTTCGGATTTTTTTGTACAAGATGCAAATGATGAGTCAGTTGCAATATGCCAGCTTTGCCATGCGCGTGGGAGTCGAGGTAAAAAGGGGAGTCATCTGGGCACAGGTGGCCAGCATACATATCTTAAGAACAGGCACATGGCACTGTGGACCTGGCACCAGATGGCAGCTAATGCCATAGTGAGGCATTCACCCTCATCATCAACCTTACTTAGCATGTTATCCCCTTCCATGAGTGTATGACCAAGTAGGAATGTCTGCAGTAGCAATGAAATAACACCAGTGGATGTGGATGATGCTGATGTGGACCAGTGGACAGGCACGATGCGGGGGAGAAATATGATTTAGAAATCTTGTCAAGAGGTGGTCAGAGTAGCAATGGTGGTGGTGGTGGTGGTCAATGCAGTATGTCTAGTGCAAGTGGTACATCAACCCCTGTACGTAAATCAGGGAAAATAACTTCATTTGAGGACTTGTCACCTGTGCATCCTTCTTCATCACATGTCTACACCCCAACCCCAGCCATTCGCAGAGCAGAGCCATTTGTCACACCTCATGCAAAACGTGTAAGTCAGCCCACGTTGGAAAGTGTGTTTGCCCATAATCAGTGGAGGAGCTAGTTGGGGGGCTGGGGGGTGGTCGCCCCTCCTGACTGCCCCAGTGTGAGTAGTGGTGCCCCATCATGATCTTTATTCACTCTCTAGTGCCAATTGTGGAGCCCACAATTCACTGAATGGCCCCCCAGCTCCCAAACCTGGCTCCGCCACTGCCTGTAACCTCCTGCCTACCTGCCTGAAGCATGTGGCCTACACAGTGTAAGCCATGTGATGTGTGTGGGCATCCTGTGAATTCTCACTCTGTCTTAAAGTGGAATAAGGTCGAGTGCACAACACAAAGTCATAATTACAATGCAAAGTGGCAAAGTGAGGGTTTCAAATGGGCACTTCGCGTAGCGGAATACTAATGTGAAGTGGCCACTTCGCACCCACTTCACAGGTGGAATTTTTACTTCTCCGCATCTCTAGAATGAAGGCTGGTAAATACATTTTCAAAAGAAATTGAAAGTAAGGATAAAAACCAAAGTAAAAAATGTGTGTACAATTTCAAGTGACTTGGAACAAAAACCTAAGCTGAACAATATGTTTTCTAAGAATGCAATACTGGTGATAATATAGCATAATGAATACAAACAGTGTTAACATAACATGTATAAACTGACAAGACAGGCGCTAGTATCGTAGACTGCACATTCACAATGGGATGCACTCAACAGGTGACCCAGAAGGTGTGTTTTAAAACGGGGGGATGAGGAGGCAGTTGTAATTCCCATTGGAAGGATGTTCCAGAGGGATGAGCCAGCAGAGGTGAAAGCCATTTTGCCCATGTTAAAATTTATCTGTGGAAGGTAGTTAGAGGAGTGCGGGTCATGTGGATTTGGTTTGTGCCTTATGAACTTCGACAAGAGAGACAGGTTGGGGTGCAGAGTGACTTACATTCAGGTAGCAGAAATGAACTCCCTGTGCGTTTTTGGGGAGAACCAGCCAGGGTTACTGTAAAGGTCATAGTGATGTGTTCTAAAAGGGGTCAATGACGCAAAGTGGTAAATGCTGTTGTAAACTGTGGTTAGCTGGAAGAGGTCTTTCACATTTGCTTGCAAGTAAATGGGAGAGGCATAATTCTGTATAGGCAGCATAGTCCTTTGGCAATGGTGAGGCAAACGTAAGGTGTTATGGAGTTTTTCAATCTGTACATTAAACCCAATGTTTTGTAAATTCTTTTACTCAGATAATCAATGTGGTCCAAGTAGATGAAGGGGTGGTCAAGTGGACACATATTAGCCCAAATCATCCTGCTCCCCTTCCTCTCATCAGTGCTCTGATGAAAAAGAAAACCACCACCCTCAATTTCACCTTCAGATAGTCAGAAAATATGAGGTTCTTGCCCTTCTGAAGCGTTTAAAATCAGACTCTTCCCTAGCAATTGATCAGCTTAACCCAGACTACTCAAAGTAGCATTCCCAGCAATTACCCTTCCAATTACTTTGCTGATAAATAGGTCCCTTAGGGAAGGGTCTATTCCCCTCAAGTGGAAGGTGGCTGTGGTGGTCCATATACACAAGGGTGGACCTAGAAACACAGTGGAGAACTACAGACCTATATCAATCCTCTGTCCATCAGCAAAGGTGCTGGAGAGGCTGGTATTTAATTGGCTCAGGACTATCTTGAGCAGCACCACCTTCTCTCAGATAGTCAGCATGGCTTCAGGAAATGCCACGGCACAGACACAGCACTTATCAAGTTCCCAAGTGGCACCCTGAATACATTGGATAAAGGGTCAATGACAGGGGCCATCTTTATTGACCCAAAGAAGGTATTTGAGCTGGTCAACCATGGATGACTCCTTAGTAAGCTAGTGCTGTTCAATCTTGACAAACATTCACTGTCCTAGTTCTCCAACTATCTAACTGACAGATCACAAAAGGTAAAATGGAAAGGGGCACACTCTAGCTGCCTTGCTGTCACTGATGGTGTTCCCCAGGGGTCCATACTAGGTCTGCTGTTATTGTCGCTATTTATTAATGACATCAGCCAAAACTGTGATAATGGGAAACTACTTCTGTATGCGGATGTTACTGTGTGTTACTGGAGTGACACAGACACCAGTTCAATTGCTACTGGGCCCTCTGCCAGTTTAAAAGCACTAGAAAAATGGTTTGACTCCAATATGCTAGGGATTAATGACAGAAAAACAAAAGCAATTTTATTCAGACCCAAACGTTTGGCTGCAAACAGGCAAAATCTACTTCCCCTATCCTTTATGACTGGGTCCTTAAATGAAGTGGTAGAAATTGAAGGTAAAATACCTTGGTGTTTACCTTGATCAAGACCTGACGTTCAAACCATATGTTGATCACATTACCAAGACTATTCATTGAAAACTTGGCCTTCTCTATAGGTTGGGAAATTCTTTGGCTGCAGACTCAAAGATTGCTATACCAAAGGGTACCTTGCTTCCCACACTGGTCTATGGTGCTCCAGTATTGCAATTCCTCAGGGGCACAGAGGCCTGCAAACTGAGTGATGGGTTCAATATGATTAGCTACTTCACATCTGGGTCACAACCAAGGAAGTACCACTGTGGAGTTTTCTCTGAGTTAAACTGATCCACACTGGAAGATAGACTCACTAAAGCTCTCCTTTGCCTAGCCTTTAAACTCGTTAAGGTCTGTCCCCCCCCCCCAGCCTAATAGGACTACTAACCCCAAAGTCTCTGAGGCCTTATGTTCATTCCACAAACTCCAATCTACTTGAGCTCGCCAGAGTACAGAATAACCATGGAAAATTGTCCTTCATATATTCTGCTCATTACTGGAACTTCCTCCCAGAAAATGTAACTAATGCCATTTCTAAGCAAAGGTTCAGGTCAGGGCTCAAAATGCATCTACTGGAACACTGCCAATACTGCTTTTATCGCTGATACTACCTTGTACTTCAGTTTCCCATTACTGATAAATGGTTTCTTGTTAGCATCAGTGGATGTATCTTCATGGCACTTCAAAGTTTAGTCTACCTTCTCTGGGAGTTTTTATGATCTCAGGCTGCTGCTACACCTGCTTTTCCCAATCTAGGTTTTGATGCCTGTCCTGGTGCCCTCTTTAGCTCAGTACTGATAATGCACTCTTTTGTCTTAGACATTATGACATTATGCTGTATTTGTGCTAACTCCTGTTATTGCATTGTTCCCTGACTGCTAATTGTTGCTGCTGTCTGTTTTGTTACCTAAGATTGTATTCCTGACAGGTGATCTAATTGCTTTGCACATGTATTTGATTTGCTCCTGTACTGTAATTTGTTTGCTGCTCTCCCAACATTGTAACCCCCCTCCCCCGAGGACGCTTTTGGAAATAAGCTGTTTCACAGCTCTTGTTGTCTTTCCTGGCGGAACATTTTCCAAATAAATAAATGTATTTTTGACTGTCTGAGAACCAATGTACTTAGCACTGATCATGTTCCTCCACATTGATCGATATTGTTCTATCTGTGAAACTACGTGTAACTAATGCTTCTATGTACCTGTATGCAAACTGTACTGTCACCAGTGTCTTGTTCATATGTATTTCACTGACTGCATGTGCCTGACATTACTGTATGTAATTAATTCTGGGTCATCCCTGAAAAAGGGACCTTTACTCTCACTGGGCTTACCTGGTTACCAAAATGCCATAAAAAAATAAAATAAATAATTAAAAGTGTGACTCCTTGGTATGTGATGGTGTATACCTGCACCATGATCCAGCCATCACAGTTAGCAAGACCTAGAAGGTAGGACTAGTTGCAGAGATTTGGTTCAGAGCCTAATAGCATGGATTTAGTCTTTTTGAAATTAGGCATGTTACATGGCCCCATCTGCACTATTATGAGTGATGCAGATGAGTTGCACTGCTAGAGATCAGGCCATGTAGACAACCTGCAGAGCACTGAAGGTCACTTCACTGTGGTGCAACATGATCAGCGTTTGCTGGGATTGTGTCCTGGTCCAGGCATTTTTTGCTAGTATGTAAACATGCTGCTCTGCCTGCACCAGTGTAGCCACATGATACCCCATGCCACAACTGCTGTCTCAATGGGATTTGCCACCCCGTTTAATTTTCTACCCTAGTCTTCCCCAATAAACATTTACCATGTTCTTAATCTCTTATGCAACTCCACTTGCCCTAAATCTGCATTTTTCATTTGCTAGAGTGTAAGTGAAACACAGTGCAGAAGGCCAGACTGACCCAGTATTAGGTTTGATGGATGGTCAAAGTTTGTTTTCTAAAGGAATTACACAGTCTTAATTCCTAATACATATTTGCTCAAAAGTTCGCCACTCACTGACATTCACTGATGATTCTTAAATGGCAGCTGTCAGTATCAGTCCTATGTCTCCCAGCCCCAGCAGAAAGGCTGTGCAAAACACCACAAGTACTGCTTGCAATCATGTAATGGTGCACAATTTTCTGGTGTGAACAACAATCACAAGTGGTAAGAATGGAGAAGTGGGCAAGAGGTGCAGATAAATGTACAACACCCACGTGCATATAAACACAACTATTGAGTAGCAGCTTGTTTCTCAGGAACCAGATTTCGATGGGGAAGTCATCATTCAAGTTCTAAGATCAAGTTCCAAGATAGACTGGTTAGTGACTATGAGCTTTAGAAAATGATGAGATCATCAGCATAGAGGAGACATTTCAATTGTTGCAGGCTTGAGGGAGATTGTTTATGTAACCCCCTTTTCCCCGGGGTTACTAGAATCCCAGTTAGAATCAGTGGCAGGCAGGAAAGGCAGCTTGTGAAATGGCAGGTAAATGGGTTTCACACTGTCACACTCTGTTTTCAGTCTCAGCTGGGCTGGAATGATGATGTAATCATAAAACTCTCACAGCAGCATAAGCCACAGTCTCAACTGGCTTTGGAGTGAATTGGAATGTTCAGTCAGTGATTAGTAGAATGGAGTTAGAGAAGGAGGCTGTAGCTGCTCAGCAGCTCCTCAGATTAGTTCTGACAAAGAGCTACCCCTTTTTGTTTTGTGGTAGTTTGTTCTCACCCTAGAAGAAGAACAAAGAAGACAGTTTTCTGAATTGGTGGATACCTGTGCCAGAAGGTGTTCCCTGCCCCATCCCAGGAGGGATGGGAGTGAACTCCAGGATTCAGGGGCAATCCCCTTGATCCACTTGGTTGGGGAAGCTGCCTTGTACATCTTCATTTGTTGTGAGTACAAATATTTTTTGTGTCAGCCCAGAGGCATCTGCAATACCTTGGGGTGAATTTCTCTGTCAATGGAACCATGCACCCAGTACTAAGTAAAGTTTCTGCCTACGTTGAAGTCCAAGAATGTGACTATCCAAGTACAGAACTTTTAACTTTGACACCCAGAGGTGTGTCAGTAGTTTAAGTGTGAGAAACATTTTAAGATAACAACTACAAGTTTGTCTGTGAGGGTGTTATTAACAAAATGAATGGTCGAGTATAAACTTGGGAGCAAAAGGTGGGAGACCCCCCTATCTGGAGTAACCAGTTTACCTCTCCAGGTTAAGTTTGAGCACCAGTACATTTTCATTTAGTGCATCTGGCCAATGCCTAATGGAAATAATTACCTTGAGATGTGGGTTTGGAATTGCTGTTTCTTCAGTTTACCCCAGTACAGTGGGTTCTGGAAGAGTTGGGCCTGGATGTGCTCAGTGTGGTCATGGGTACCACTTTCATTCCTGTGTGAAATGGGAACAGTACTAGTCCAGCTGTATGTACCAATCTTCAGTTTCAGAACCAGAGTGTTTGCTGTTTTGTGTTTCTTCACCCTATCCTAAATGGGAATTCAAGAACTTCTGTACACTGGAAAATCTGCAATACCAGTATGTGTAGCCCCATGGGGGTCCATCTTCGCTTTGTGTATTATTCCTACTTTGTTACGTGAATAAAAGCCACACTCTAGAATCCCAACCTGGTTTGGACAGTACTGTTATTGCTTCCATGTGTCTGGATTTACTTGGGTGCAAACCAAGCATAATTGTGATCAAACTTTTTCTCCCGGGGACCTGGGTTGTTGGCCATGGTAATTAGTCCCTACCAAGTGTGTGCCAGGTAGTTGCCACACTTGGTCAGCTGTTTCTGTATAACAGTCTGATCCACCTAGCCTAATGGTGGCCACCTTCTCTGTTTTTGTCTATGTCTTTTTAGTATGTAAACCCCCACCCCTCTTTGTTCCCCCTAGACGTTTTGTGGTAAGAGGAGAAGCCCTGCTGGTTAAACAAGGAGGGCCAACGGAGGGGTTACATTTATAAATAAAGAGATGAGGAGAGAAACTAGGATAGATCCTTGTGGTACCCTTTACTTTCTGAGCTGAGTAGCAGACAGTACTTTTCCAAGTGAAACACTTTGGGATCTAGTTAAAAGATAGTTACCAATCCAGGAGGTGCTTTAGGTGGTATACCAAGACTTGGTAGTTAAGTTATTAGGAGATTGTGTTGATGAGATCAAATGCTTTTGTCAGATCCATAGACACTGCTCCTGTGAGTATGCCATTGTCCATGGCTGAGGAAGTATGGTCTGTAAAACTGATTAGGGTTAGTTCTGTGTTCCTTCCTAAAACCATACTGCTCTGGAGTGCGGAGGTTGTGCCAATTTATGTATGAGTAAAGTTGAGCAACTTTTTCAAGGCGCTTACTCAGCAGATTCAGACTGGAGATTTGTTGGTAGTTCTCATCAAGTTAAAAATGTTCTCCTTTAGATACTGGCACAGCATGGAACTCCTTTTAGATGGCAGGTAGAGTTGATGAGATGAGTGAGAGACTAAACATTTTAGAAAAGGGTCAGGCGATGGCAGGGACAGTTAGTTTAAGGAACTGGGTGTACAATTATTCACAGCTAATTCTACTCTTAGGTACAGTAGAGAAAGCAGAAGCTTATATGTCTCACCAGGAGAGATTGTTTTAAAATAGAATGGAGGGTGTCCAGGCTAAGGAGGGAGCTGTCAGTTAAGCTCTTGGAAGACTGGTTAGGGCTGTCTTGATCATATAATACAATTGGGATACATAACTAGTTAGACTGGTAAAGCTCTCATTAAACTGCTTTGCAAAACTGGTGGGGTCAGTAATATCTTCAGGTTACTCATTTTGTCTGTGTTTTTTGTGCAAACAAAGGGACATCTGTCCTAAAGTATTTCTGTTTTAGAAAAATAGAATTCTCTGACAGACTCCTGCAGCAAACTCCCAATGGGTCATTATGATTGTTTCCTGACTTTCATATATGCAGTCTAACAGCTATTTAGAATTTTAAGATCTCTTTGGCACAAAACACAACAGTAAGGTTCCCAATTGCATTTCCAAGAAGCACGTGGAAAATGCATTAGGAGTGGATGGATTAACATCTTCCTTGCTACTAGGCCTACTAGACCCAACATAAGCATCAACATCTCTCCTGTCAAGTCTTCAGAAAGTTGTCTATTAGTTAATGTATATGATGTAGTCAATAGCAAACCATAGGCTGGGCAATTATTGGGACATATAAGCACTCTGGTATGTTCAAAGGCCTGAGGCCATAGGCCATACTGTAGACCATATGCTACTCAGCACACTACGGAGGAGTGCCTGTTATCTCACAAGGAATGTAACACGCTGGAGTGTATAACAGCACTTATAAAATGACCTAGGATTAAAATGTTTTGGCTTTGAAAAAGTAGCCCTGTGCATTTGTGAGTATGCATAGGAATGGCAGGCTGAGCATCTGATCAGCTGCAGGGGCTCGGATGACCCTCTCACCACAAAAGAGCTGACTTAAACAAGCAGTGGGAGAGGAGATCAGTGGCCCAAGAGAGCTCCATGAGGAAGCCAATTACCAGCAAGCTGTACCTCCCTACCCCAGTAGCAGCCAATATCTCTGGCTGCTAGCCAGCACCAGGAAGTGTGAAACAGGGTTTTAAATAGCCCAAGGAAACTAAAGCAGCCAGAGGAAGGGCTGAGCATCTGATCAGCTGGCAGGGGCTTGGATGATCCTCCCACCACAAAAGAGCTGACTTAAACAGGCACCGGTTGAGGAGATCAGTGACCAAAGAGAACTCTGTGAGGAAGCCAATTACCAGCAAGCCGTACCTCCCTTCCCCTGTAGCAGCTAATCACTGAAGCTGCTCACTGGCACCAGGAAGTGTGAAACAGGGCTTTAAATAGCCCTAGGAAACTGGAACTGCCAGAGAAAGGGCTGAGTATCTGATTGGAAGGCAGGGGCTCAGACAAGCCTCCTGCTACAAAAGAGCTGACTTAAATAGCTGCTGGGAGAGAAGATCTGTGGCCTGAGAGAGAGATCTGTGAGGGAGTTAATTACCAGGAAGTCACACCTCTCTCCCTCAGCAGCAGCCAAACACTAAGGCTGCTTGCTGGCACTAGGAAGTGAGGGCACCTACTAAATGAGTTGGCCACCAAGAGGCCCCCACACTGCGCCCCTCCCAGCAGAAAGGACCAATGCGCTAAGGACATTGGAGTCTGCCCACCAGAGTCAGCCCAACAAGGCAACCTGCAGCAGGTCACTCAATACCACAACAGTAAGTAAAACAGGGGAATAGGGTTCAGCGCTGGCAAGCAACGATGAAAGGAAAAGGGAAGAAGGGGGTCTGCAAGTTAGAGTTAGAAAGAAGGAGAGGACTAGAAGTGGGAGTGGGTGACACACCCTATTTTGGGTGGGAGTACAATAAGGTTGTTGTTTGAGAGAAAGGAAGACAAACAAAAAACAATAAAAAAAAAATCTTAATGGGGAGTAGGGAGATGCTAGCTAGAAACCTATCCAGGTCAGAACGCTAGACTAGTGGAGGTATAAGTACAAGGGCCACAGTAAGGAAAGAGGAAGGGAATAAAGGAAGGAACTATAATCTACAGGGTACTACTAGCTGGGTACATTCCAACCAGAGGAAAAGGACTATTTGTAGGGTAGCAAGTAAGGTAAACAGAGTAGTAAGTATGCTGGGAGTGGTGCAGTGCAGTGCAGTGCAGTGGCTGTGGGGCAGTACTTTTCAAGGAGACTTTCTGGAGACTGCAGTGTTGCCCCATCTATGTGCAGCTCTCTGGGCTGAGGGGGGAAGTTGCTCATCTCTCGGCTGAGTTGGCTAGGATTCGGCAGGCTTCCTCCCCCACCCAGAACCACCAAGTCCGCCACTGCTGCTTCAAAGGTTGCCAAGGAGGTGGGGTGGCAGGACGATGGTGGGCTCAGAAAGGGTGAGGGTTGTGGGTCAGAGGCACAACCCCAGGCAGTTTTAGTACACAATTCCTATGCTGCTCTGACAATGCGGGAGTGTCCCATGGAGGCACCCACAGTAGTGACCAGGGAAGATATGGAGGCCCTCCATGCTGAAGGCCCCAAGGAGGAGAGCAGAGGACTCCAGAGGAGGAGGAAGTAACTCCTGGTGGAGGACTCCATTGTGTGGGGGTTAGATTTGGTGACAGGAATGGAGGTGGAGAGGGAGGCTAGGTGCCTACCCAGTGCCATGGCTTGGAGGGATGGGAAGCAGATTCAATACCCACTTCGACTCAGCTGCATTAGCCTTCAATAACTCGCTCGCCTGCAACCTGTGCTCTCAAATGGATACACTTCCCCCATAGCCTAACCTAACAAATGTTACCTTCTCATTCTCTCCTGTTACTCTAAAAGAAGTTGAAGAGTTACTCCTTCACTTAGACACCAAGAAAAGCGCAGAGGCTGACTTGCTAGACCCCTACTTCATAAAGGTGGCCTGGCATGTGTTGGCAATGCCCATCACTCATTTGTTCAACTTGTCACTTTCTCAGGGAACTCTCCCTACCATTTGGAAAACTGCACATGTTATTCCGCTTTTCAAATCTGGGGATCCCAGTACTCTAAACAATTATAGGCCAATCTCACTTCTCCCCATATTATCTAAATTGCTAGAGAAAATAGTGACTGCCCAGCTATGAGTCTTCCTGGAAAGCACAAACTTTCTAAACCCTTTACAGTCAGGCTTCCGAATGAATCACAGTATGGTTACGGCACTGGCCAAGGTAACAAATGATTGGCAAACTGACCTGGAAAGCAAAATATTCATCTGCGCTGTCTTCCTTGACCTAAGCAAGGCTTTCGACACTGTCAATCACTCCTTACTTCTTTCCTCCCTGATAGCTTTAGACCTAGATTCCACCTCCTATGGATGGTTCCAGGACTACCTGATGGGCAGGCTACAGCAGGTAAAACGCAGAAGGGGAGCTATCACCTTTTAAACCATTATTAAGAGGTGTCCCTCAAGGTTCCATCCTGGGCCCAGTACTCTTCTCCATATACATCAACAGCATAGATCTTGGCATAAAAAAAGCCAGTATCCACCTGTTCACGGACTACACAGTACTTCACCTAAGCCGGCCAACACCTGAAGCTGCTTGTGCAGATCTACAACACAACTTCGACATCCTTCAGTATCAGCTACTTAACAACTTAACAAGAAACTACTCCTGAATACTAAAAAAATGAAGGTAATGATCCTTTCCCCAGGCAACCTACAGTCTACCCTGACTAGCGGCGCTATACCCCCCATCACCACCTTACTGGTGGAAAATTGGAGTTCATCCCCAAATTTAAATACTTGGGAGTTTGGCTTGATCACAAACTCTCCTTTGGGGAACAACTGGAGGACATGATGAAAAAACTAAAAGAGAGGCTGGGACTTTTTAACCAGATAAACCACCTCCTGAATCCTGAAGCAAAAAAAGAGCTTGTTCAGACCACTTTCATCTCCTTACTATAGTCACTGTAATGCCTCATACCTATACAAGCTGGATGTCTTATACCACAGAGCATTGCACTTCATCACTGGCCTCCCTATGTCTACCCACCATTGCTCCTTATACACTGCTGTGGGGTGGTCCTCCCTACAATACAGATGAAGCAGAAACGCTGCAATATGGACATTGAAAGCTATTATTTGCAAACTACCACACTATATATCCGAATTACTGCCCCTAAGTGAGCTCCGAACCTACGCCCTAAGAAGTTGCTCACTAATCTCTCTTAAGATTCCCAGGGCCCGCATGCACCTTGGAAGAGCGGCCATAAGCTTCTCGCTGCCAACTCTTTGGAACGAAATACAGAAATCATTGAAACTAAGTTCTCCAGTAAGCGTCACAGTATTCAAGAATTTGTACGTAAAAGCAATCAGAGAGATATGTCACTGCTTCCACAACCCTTAACCTAAGACTTTCTCACCCTTCAAGAACTCCCTGCCCTACCACCACTCTTTCAATGGTCCCCAGGCAGCGGTGCCTCAGAAGCCGACGCTTGAAACCACAAGCCCGGACTCAAGTCACCTTGAATCGAGGTAAAGCCATAAATCCTTTGCAGCACGAGCACTTTTTGCCATCGACACCCAAACTGGCTCCTCACTCCGCCCACCCCATTCCTCATTTCCTCCTCTTGCCACTACCCCCTCCCCACTATGCCATACTAAGACTTCATCACCCTTCAAGAACTCTCTGCCCTATCATCGCTCTTTCAACAGTCACCGGGCAGCGTCGCCCCATAAGCTGACGATCGAGACCACAAGCCCGGACTCAAGTCACCTTGAATCACGGTTAAGCTGTAAACCCATCGCAGCACGAGTGCCTTGCAGTGTACAACCAATCTGGCTTCTCACTCCACTTACCCCATTCCTCACTTCCTCCTCTTGCCACTACCCCCTCCCCACTATGCCAAACTGCCCCTCAGAATTCCTTGGGTAGATGCCCCAAGACATGTGGCCACCTCCGGTCGATGTTCCCAAAGCTGCCCCCGAGAACCAATGCACAGGATTATGCTCTTCTAGTACTGTAAAGGCCCTAGCTCCCCAGCCAGGACATCACATACACCTACAGTTCCTATACCGATGATTACATTGTTATTATGCCGCCCCTTGAAACGATCTTCACAGCCTACTTTACCCCATGCAACCAATGTCATGAACACCAGCGGTCGGCGGACCAGAAGCTGCTTGGCGCTCAACATCCCAGATGCCACTTCTATGAAGCCACAATAGCATCCATCTCCCCTTACTGCGTTCTCTTCAGTTGTCCAGTCTGTTGCCTCACATCTTCAGTGCCCAGGCTGCCAATGACTCCTTAATCTTCGTGTGTACCCAGCTCGCTCAGAGCAGTGTCGACAGCGCAGCCATTTCATACAGCTATAGCACATGAGTATTCTGTGCCACTATAAATCCTCCTAAACTTTACACCTTTTAGCTATAAGGTACAAGTAGGTTCCATGTTCTGCGCCACACTTAGAACCAGTTGCACCTGACCCGACCTCCCAACCCATGTACCCTATTTCTGGACACTCTGCAGCTTTCGCTTCTCTCGTATATCCCATCACCTGTCATGCATAAAAATCCGGATACACCATCAGGTACCCACTGTATCACAGTCTCCATTGCTCCTATTAGATTATTTTCTTCTGGTCTAGCGATATGTATTCCAATACTGCCTGCACTTATATGAGTTTTTATATACTATGTCTCTCCTTTTTTTCCCTGATCCTACTGTTTGTCACTGTTGATATTGTTATTTTTTGTTTCTCATACTGTCACAATGCCTGTATATATGTATGACTATGTATAATTGTTTATGACTTGAGCAACGCAGGTCCACCTTGCAAATGAGCTTGCTCAATGGTGTCCGCCTGGATAAATAAAGATTTTGATTGATTGATTGATTGACTAGGGCATCAGGAAGGGAGGGAGGGAGAGAGACAGCTGGGTGTCATTGTTCACCTAGGGACCAATGACCTGGCTAGGGCCAAGGCTAGGAGAGTGCAGGGAGTTGGAGAGGGGTCCTAAGCAGGTAGCATGCTCAGTGGTCTTTTCTGAAGTGCTATCAGTCTATGACAGGGGAGGATAGGGTATTCCATACCAGGAGCTTCAACAAATGGTTGAAGGAGTGGTGCAGAGATGAGGGATTTGGCTACATTGGAGACAGGGGTCCCACTTGGAGGGATAAGGGCATATACAGGGGTAATGGCCTGCATCCATCCGGGAGAGGAACCTCAACCCTTAGTGGATGGGTTTAAATGATACATTGGTGAGCATTTAAACTAGCTGAGGGGGGTGGCAGTAGGATGCAGGCAGACATAAACTGTCACCCCCCCACACAAGCTGAAGAAGTCAGTAGGGAGAACCCTAAAGGAGTGAATCCCTAAAGGTATCACACATAAAAAAACAAAAAAATAAATGGTACAAATGAAAGATAGGAACAAGAGCACAGTGGGTAAGGGGAAAAGACACAATGAAAACTGGGAGGTTAACAAGTAGATTGATAGCACATTCTGGAAGGCCATGTGTACAAAGGCTCGAAGTTTGGGTAATAAAATCCCAGACCTAGAGACCATAATGGCAAAGGCAGACCTGGACATTTTTGTCATTAATGAGTCATGGTGCAATGAAAACCATGACTGGAATATGGCCATCCCAGGCTTTACTCTGTTCAAGGAAGAAAGAGTGGGAAAGAAAAGGGAGATGTGGCTTTTTATATGAGGGTTACCATAAAGGTGCCATAGATTCAGGGAATACAGGGAGGGGCAGAGGTACTGTGGATCACCCTATGAATGAGGAATGGAGCCACAATTCACACGGCATGATCTACAGGCCTCCAGCAAGGGCGAGGTGGGGGGAGTTGGACAAGGATCTGATGGAAGCCATCCAAAAGATGGCAAATAAGGGGGAGATGCAGCTGGTAGGGGACTTCAACCTGCCAGATGTAGATTGAAGTATCCCAAGCACAGCTTCAGCTAGGAGCAGGACCATCCTGGACACTCTCTGTAGGGGTCTTTTCTCAGGCAACTAGTAAAAGAGCAACTCAAGAGGGGGCAATACTGAACCTTGTACTCACCAACAGGGACAGTATTGTAGATGTCACAGTGGGTGGCCACTTAGGTACCAGTGATTACCATATGGTGTGGTTCAATATATAAACTATGGCAGAACCAAGCCACAACAAGGTAAGGATCCTGGACTTCAGGAAGGCCAATTTTTAAAAGATGGGGCAATGCCTCAGGGATGCTCTGGTGGGGGTGGGGGGTTGGGTGGAGTGATGGAAAAGTGGACGAATCTCAAAGGAAGGATAGAGAAGGCAACAGACCTCTGCATCATACAAGTAAGCAAAAGCCGGAGGAAAAAGAAACACTTTGGTTCTCAAATGAGATGGCCAGGATGGCAAGGGCAAAATGTTAGCTTTCCAGAGGTATAAGAAGACACAGAGGGAGAAGGATAGGGAAGTGTAGCAGAAAAAACAGAAAGAGGCAGGAAAGCCATTAGGAGTGAAAAGGCACAAACGGAGGAGAAAATAGCTCAGGCAGTAAAGAAAGGGGACAGGGCATTTTTCAGATATGTAAGCGAAAAGAGAAAGACTGGGGAGGGATAAAGGCAGAGAGTATGTGGAGGGGGACTAGGAAAAAGTGGACATCCTGAACAAATTATTTTGTTCAGTGTTCACAGAGGAAGGGGAAGGTGAGGAGCTATAGATAAGTATCAAGGGCATTGAAGAAAGGGAGGTAGATACTAGACCATTTAAAAAGGAGAGAGTCCTGAAGGAACTCGCAAATCTGAAAATGGACATGGCAATGTGGTCAGATGGGTGCATCAAATGGAGCTCAGAGAGGTGCTGGCTGCACCTCTGACAAACCTGTTCAACCATTCACTGGTGACGGGAGTGGTTGCAGAAGACTGGAGGAGGGCAAATGTAGTCCCACTTCACGAAAGTGGGGGTAGGGAGGAGTCTGGCAATTACAGACCAGTCAGCCTGATTTTGGTAGTGGGGAAGTTAATGGAATCACTCCTCAAGGAAAGGATGGTGGGTTATTTTGAATCCAGTGGCTTACAAGACCAAAGGCAGCATGGATTCACTTGGGGGAGATCATGTCAGACAAATCTGGTAGAGTTAATTGACTGGGTGACCAGGGAAGTAGATCAGAGTGCAGCAGTGGCTGTCACCTATCTAGATTTCAGTAAGGCCTTGGCACTATTCCACACAGGAGACTCATAAATCAGCTGAGCATCACAGGAGCAGGACCAAAGGTGGTAAACTGGGTAAAGAATTGGTTAGGGGACAGGAGACAGAGGGTGGTGGTAAATGAAGCTCACTCAAAAGAAAGAAGGGTGACCAGTGGGGTGCCATAAGGATCAGTCCTGGGACCGGTCCTCTTTAATGTCTTTATTGGCAACATTGCAGACAGGCTAGAAGGGAAGATATGCCTTTTGGCAGATGATACTAAAATCTGCATTAGGGTATGTACTTTGGGGTGGTGGAAAAAATTATTAGAGATTTAAGAAAGCTAGGGGAGTGGTCAGCTGAGTTTCAATGTGAAGAAGTGCAAAATCATACACTTGGGGTGCAGAAACCCACAGGTAGAACACAAAATGGGGTTGTAGTATTAACGACCACCAAGAAGGAAGGAGACCCCTATTTTCTACCTTTAATAAGTTTCCCCCCGTTCAATGGATGTGTGTAAGAGTTTGTATGCACAGTCTGGGGGCACGTTCTCTTAAGTAAGAAAGTTTTGTGATGCTCAGATGTCCAGATTCCAAGATCTGGATAGTGCAAAAAGTGGAAAAGTGGGGGGTTTAGCTATTTTGTTGTTCTCACCTACAGCTCAAATAGTTTGGAATTGTGTTCTGAATTTTTCAGGGTAGAAGGGGCTTGCCCAAGAAACAGGTCTTTTTTTTTGGTTTGCTGAAAAAATATTGATTGGTCCCTAAGTTATAAAGATTGTGGTCCTCAATATGCTCAGTAGGGTTTTTCATTTATGTTTCCAATGCTAAAGAAGAATTTCCTGCGCACAAAATGATCTTTATTTGTGAGCTGAAATTCTTCTTTCATGAGTCATAATTCTTCTTTCTTACGACTGCCATCTCGTTTTTTCCTTTTTTCAGAAAACAAAATAAAAACCTATAAAAATGATGCACTGGAGAAAAACAAAGGCCAGAATCTAGCTAAACAGGACCTATTTAGATTGATTCTGTAGTTTGTTTTTTGAAAACCAACCTCTGGGGGCATGGTTTTGCCATGAACAAGATGGCAGCTTGATTTAGCATGGCTCTTACATCGTACTGGTGAATCTAACTTAAGCCCATTAATAAGGTAGACGATTGCAAAACAAAACAGTGCACTGGACGGGGCTAACATTCAGGACACTCCACATACCTTTTTGTCACTTTCGGGTGGATTTCTGTTATCCGAGCCGTATCTTCAACTCCGGAGGCATACTGCATGGCGATGTCAGGGAGGCCCTGATGGATCCTCGAGAGATTGGGAGGATGTTCGCACATTTAGTCCACAAAATGATGCAGTTACCTTCATCTTCCAGCAGACAACCACAGTAATCCAGCACTTGGACAGCCAACTGCAGGGAACTGAACATCAGCTGGTGATGCATGAGACAGCCATAGTGGAGGTCCGAGCAGCTTCCAGAGAGCAACATGACACAATCCGGTATCTAATGCAAAAGGTGTATGACCTGGAGAACCCCAGCAGGTGGAACAATCTGCTTCTGCTGGGGTTCCCGGAGGGGGCCGAAAACAGAGATGCAGCACATTTCCTTCAACAAGTCCTCCCTGAAATGCTAGGCCTGATGCAAAGGTTCCACCTAGATATAGAGCAGGCTCGCAGAACACTAGCTCCGGCTCCAAAAAAGGAGAAAAAACCCCGACCCTTACTAATAGAACTGATGAAATCCAATGTGAGGCAACTAATTCAACCAAAGCTAGAGAAAAGGCCCTTCTTAACTGGCAAGGACACCCAGTCTAAATTTATCAGGAAATTTCCAAAGAGCTCTCCTCCAGACAGAAGGAATATACTGAGACTCGACACAGATCTGGGCCTCCAGTACTCGCTTCGATACCCTACTATAATGAGGGTGCTGCATAATGGAACTCCTGTACATTTCAACATGCCAGCTGCCCTGGTGGGGTTCCTTGACAAAAACTGGCCCACAGACAACAGGACCCCAAGGCAGATGACGACAAAGCAACAGAGCCCTTGTACATATGCCCAAGCAGCATCACCCATGGACCAGGGCCTGGAAGACATGAAGGCTGAGGAGGGGCAACAGGGAGAGAATGACTAGACCAAGCTGTGAAGGAACAGAAGGAGAACAGCAAAGGCGCAGCTTCAAAGAAGGGATCACTCGGCCAGGAGGACAGAAGAACGCCTTGACATCTGCCACACTCAAAGAGTCACAAAGGGCTGAATCCACAGCACTGGTCAGATATATGATGGACAACAAGCACGAGGCGATCCAGCCCAGCTCACCAGATACTCACAACTTGCAGCAAATGGATGCAGTGGGCCAGGAGCTGAAGTTGGCAGAAGAGGCACCAGATGAGAGAGAAAGGGGAGAGAAGTGACCACTACTGGAGACTATGCAGGCCAGCAGACCAGTGGCATAGGTTCCGATGATGAAGGAAGACAGCATCAGTCCCACTCTGGAGCTGAGGACTTTATACAGGGACACTGGCAATCTTTTGGACCTGGATGATTAGATAAGTACCCTGCTGTCTTTACTGTTTCACTTTGTGAGGGTTGGGGAGGGGGGAAGGGTGTGTGATACACTAGAAGTGGGGACAAAGTTACAGAGTGCCTCGCACCAGGCCCATTTTCATTGCCATGCTGGTGGTAAATGGGCCACAGGCCTAAGTGTGCCATGCACTCCCAGTCTCCTGACTGATAAGCACAGCAGGATATGAATGACATAAGGGGAACTGTAATGTTTTTTCTATGCTATGGGACTTGAGGGGGGAACAATGTACCTTGGGGTATAGCAGTAACAGTAACTGTGCAGTCTGTTTTGGGAGGTGGAAGGCAATGGCAGAGATGTGGGGCTGTGGAGAGGGTTACATGTGGTAGAAGGGGAATAAAGTGCATGCTAATGTTTGTAACAGACTTAAAATTTCCCTGAACCCCCGTCCGATGTGGGCATGCTGTTGACATCGCCCCCCCGTTCTGCTCTTTACCATTCCCATGTACTGGAAGCTTGGTCATCTTCATAGCCTAAGACTGGAGTTTTGCGGGGAGGGGGTGGCTGCGTTGCGAGAGGTGATTACTATTTCCACCTCATCCCCAAGATGCTATCTCTCTGCTTGATGCAGGCCTGTGGTCCCCCCTTCAAGTCTGTACAACTTGACCAGCAACTGTGCTGGTTTTAATTTATCACCATTTTGTTTACCCCATACAGAGTCAGCTAGTGTCGGCAAGCTGAGGGACTGGAAGAGAAAGGATGGCTGACATCCTTCATGACCCACCCTCAAAACCCCCTAAGAGGCACCAGGTGGGCCTTGTGCTGTCCTTGCAGGCAGTTGGCCATAGGCACCGGGTGCTTTCAACTTGGCGCAGAAGTGCATGTTGCATATAGTTTCTCAGGGCACATGCACAGGAATGCTGAGGCAACACATGAGCCTCTCCGATGGGTCAGCTACCCACTGCCATGCCAGCACAAGCTGTATGCTCCAACCTCAGAGGGAATAGAGAGGAAAATGAAAACCACCCTTACTTGGCACCAAAATACATGCTGCGGCTCAGGCAAGCATCCAAGTGTGAGTCTACAGAATCTACAGCCCCCCGATGGGTATCCAAGAACCAGGTCTGGCCAAAATCAGCCCCGAGCCACTGGGAGAGAAGCATGGGCCCCCTATAAATAACACAGAGATGTGCAACCTGTGACTTGGGCATTGCTTGGAGCCTTATCCCTTTCCTTCTTGGTTTTTGTATAAATGTATCCTTCATGCAACTAATGTGTTTTATGGGGATTATGGCTGATCTTAACTGTTTCACGTAGAACGTGTGAGGCTTAAACACACCAGTAAAGAGGAAAAAGGTGTCATATTTAAAAAAAACAAAAAGCTCAGGTGGCACTGCTGCAGGAGAACAAACTAAATAAAAGAAACCATGATCCCCTGAAAAGAGACTGGGTGGGTCAGGTAATTCATGCATCTGCCCCCATTGAAAAAAGAGGGGTGGCAATACTCATCCATAGGCAACTACAGTGGTCTCTCATCAGGACGAAAGCAGACCTGCAGGGTCAGTGGATCTACGCCACATTTCAAACCCCCACTGGCCCTATCTTTATTGGGAATCTATATGCCCCAAATGAGATAGACTCCGTGTTTTTCCACCAGGCATCCCAAAACATACTTGATTTGAGCATGGGAGGAATCCCCACCCTGGTAGGGGGTGATTTTATTTTGGTCTTGGACCCACTGGTTGATAAGAACTCGGAGGCAGGAGACAGTCATGGGAAGTGTCGCACTGCACTGCATACTCTGATGACAAACCAGGTCCTCACAGATGTTTGGAAGGTATTGCACCCCAGGGGATGGGACTACACCTTCTATTCTGCAGTACATGGGATGCATAGTCGTCTGGATTTTTTGCTTACCTCCCCCCAGATAATGCATGAGTTAATGCAGATAATGCATGTAGTGGAAGTAGAGATCTTCCCCATAGTCATCTCAGATCATGCCTTGGTAATGTTCTGCATTTTGTGGGGCCCCCCCCCCCAAATCCACCTCATGGAGACTGGACCCCCTGTTAATGAAAGACTCCACTTTCATGTCATGGGCCCAGAAGGAGGCCAAGGCTTTCTTCCAAGAGAACTTAATTAGGGATACTATAGCGGAGAATACGTGGTAAACCTTTATTGCCACCATGAGCAGTGGTATTACTGTATAGTGTATGCGGCAGCCAGAAGAAGGAAAAGGGGAGCCCGGCTGACAGAACTGGAAGGGGAACTGAAAATAGTGGAGAGTGAACACAAGAAAAGTGCCAGGGCCAATTACCATACCCCTCTAGGGTGGAAAATATTGGGTCTGCGGATGGAGATCAATTACTTACTATCCAGAAAGGCTGCAGTCTCCATCCTTAGACTAAAACAGAAGTACTGGGAAGGTGGGGAAAAAGGGGGAAGGTATTGGCATACAGGTTAAGGAGATGACAAATAGAGAGACACATAGCTGGGCTCAAGGGCAAGGAGGGGAGAGTCCACATGGCCACCTTAGGGTTGAACAAGGTTATGGAAACCTTTTACACATCCCTGTATGCCTCCTCAAGGGTGGTACCCCTGCAGGAAATCCAAGACTTCCTACATTCAGTCCACCTCCCAACTATCTCACAAAAGCAGGCGAAGACTCTAAATTTGCAGCTAACCACTGAAGAGATACAGGCAGCACTCCTTGCCCTGAAACCAGGGAAAGAACTGGGAGGGGATGGCTACCCCATAGAACTTTGGCAGGCCCTTGTTTCCACCATATCCTCAGTCCTACAACATGTATCTCTAGAGGCTGAGGCAATGGGGATATTCCCCCCAACAATGCGAGAGGCAGTTATAACTGTCCTCCCCAAAAAAGGGAAAGATCCTACCTCCCCAGGCAGCTATAGCTCCATATCATTGATTGCTGTAGATAACAAAATGTACACAAAAATAATTGCATGTAGGCTCAATCCCTTTTTACTGTAACTGATCGACCCCCTCCCAGGTGGGGTTCGTCCCACGCCGTTACAGTTCGGATCATATTTGGACATTAGTCAACCTAACCCATATAGCTGGACACCTCACAACCCCAACAGCAGCAGTAGCAATTGACTTTGAAAAGGCCTTCGACTCACTGGAGTGGGATTACCTCCATGCAGTCCTGAAACATCTAGGGTTTGGGCCTCGGTTCAGGATCTGGATTGAATCCCTCTATAATTCCCAAACAGACTGGGTTCTCACCAACTCAGCTTTGTCACAACCTTTTCAGCTTGGGAGAGATACAAGGCAGGGTTGCCCCCTCTCTCCCCTTCTATTTGTGTTGGCAGTTAAACCCCTAGCAGCTAAAATAAGGCTGCATACGGAGATCTCCAGTCTCATAGTGGGAGGGGAAGAATACTCTACTCTCATGTACACAGATGACCTGTTAGTGACAGTCTCCAATCTACCTCAGGCCCTCCCCCCTCTCTTGGAGACCCTGAAGGCATTCCACAGGTGGTCTGGGCTCTGACTAAACCAGACGAAAACAGAGGTACTACCCCTTAGCTATCTATGCTTCTCCCAGGATGTGGGTGCCACGGGGCTCAGATGGGCAGAGGAGGGAATCACTTATTTGGGATCAGATTTTCAGTCACACTTTCCAAATTATGGGAAATTAATCTCCACCCCTTGATTGCTGAAATAAGGGAGGATCTAAAGAGATGGAACAAATTCCATCTTACATTAGCGGGAAAGGTAGCTGCTATCAAAATGATAATCTCCCCAAGATCTTTTACAAATTGGCACACATACCTCAGGGGCTTCCCCCTAAATGGGCTTTAAAAGTAGACAAATTAGTGGGCAGCTTCCTGTGGGGCAGCAAACCCCTTAGATTCAGTCCGAATAAAATGAGGTCACACTGGATAGTAGGGGGATGAAACCTCCCCTGGTTTGAGGGATATAAATGGGCATTCCAAATGACACAGATGCTCCAATGGTTTAGTCACAGGATGGGCCTCTCCACACCCCTCCAATGGGTGGCCATAGAGTTGGAGGTTAGTCAAAAGATGTCGTACCCACAGATACTATACAACACCCTTCCTCCCCAGGCTAAACTACACCCTGTGACACCCTGCCACCTGCTTATTATTATATTGTATAGTATTTGTAATATAAATATATGATGTGTGAAGGTCTGCTTAGACAAGAAAACAGCCTAGCAGTGATAAGTGACCTTTGCCCTCCAAGGTGTCAGTGTTGCTGAAGTAGTATTATGTTAAACTGACCAGGAAACCCCTAATTAAAAGCCTTCCTTCCAGAGGGACAGTTTATTACCTCATATAACCTGCTCCTGCTTTTGAAGTTGGAACCTCATAAAATTTTATGATTCCTGCAGGAAGAGACCATTTGGTCAGAGAACCTTGTTAGGTCATAAACCTAAGATCATTCTTGCAAAGCAGGAAACCAGCAGACAGATCAAAGAGAAATGTTTTGATCAGAGACTAATATTTGGGGAAATTGTTAGTTACTGATTTTTCACTTTAATAAAACGCATCCCTGTGGATATCCATACTCAGATTACAAATTTATCACAGATCTAAAAGTTACCTCATGGGTGGCATCACCAGGACTTGGAGAGAACTGACTTTTGAATATTGTTTGCAAGAGAAGTTTGTGGCAGAAGGACTCCCTAAAAAGCAAAGAAAGACTTAGTTCTCTGGACTTAAGAAGGCACTTATGGTAACATCTAGCTAGGCAAGAACTTTTAAGTACTTGTAGTATACGTATTTGTGTTCTGTAACTTCCCATCCATTTTATGTGACTGTAGGTTATGTGGTCGCAGATTCTCTTTACTGTATATACTTTACCTTAAATTCTATATACTCAATAACCACACCCAATGGTTATTCCAATAAACTCAGTTTATTGTCTGTACACACATGTGTGGGAGCCTCGGCTAAAGGCAAGAGCTCCTCGAACTAAGTTTTACACAGTATTTTATAGCACTTCTTATCTTGAAAACACACCAACATTTCGGTGTAAAGTAATCATAGTTTCTTAGCAATAACAGAAAAACAGTTTCATATGGATCAGGTGTTTTTCCACTGGCTTATTTCATCACTGCTTAATACATACACCTGGGTCAAGCTGACCTAATAGAAACAATGAGTTTCACTCACTCCATGGTACCGTACAGCTTGGTTTCAATGTGACTTCATGTTCTTATCTCTGCTTCTTGCCCAACCCTGCCCAAGCTTGCTATCCAGGCTGGTACCATCAGTTCTGTTCAGCTTTATCTAAACTGTTATTTTTCACTTCAGCCAGCATGAGCTATTGCCTTCTGCTTGCCTTGCAATTCTTACAAACTTATAATGACCCTTAGCTTCTACTCAGACCTGGCTAAATTCAATTACACTAGCAGCTTATATATTATAATCATAATATATATATATATGTTAGCAGCTTCTATATTATAATCATAATATATATATATATATATATTGTAACACACTTTACTTTATATGTAATCCACTCTATATGTATGCATAAAAGAAAGATTATATATAAAAAGAAATTCCTCCACACTCCCCCCTTTTGAGGCTCTGCCTCAACTAAATTTAATAAGGTCATCTATGTATGCGAAAGGAAATGGGGGTTCTTCTGGGAAAAGATTCCTTTGATAATCAAGCAGGGCATTTGGGCAGGGATGGGAGTGCTCAAAGAACACAAGCGGAAAATACACGCTTTCATAATAGTGACCACAAGCCAAATGGCCAGTAGAATAAGGAGAGCCACCGCAATCCAATGTAACACAGTGGCTCCCCAATCACCAAAGATACTAGAAAACCAGGACCAGGGGTCCCATCCTTTTTCCACTGGTGCATGCTCACTCAAAACTCGATCCTGCAACTGCTGCACCCCTTGCAGGACCTGATCTAGGGCCTCTGAATTATTAGGAATATATGTGCAACATTCTTCGCCAATGACAGCGCACACCCCACCCTGGGCAGCTAGAAGGTAGTCCAGGGCTGCCCTATTTTGCAAGGCCATTAATCTGGTGGCTCGTATTTCAGCATTTACTAAAGGCAATTCTGTCTTTGTACTGTTTATAAGAATTTCAATTTCATAACTTAACTGATCTGTGTAGTGCATTGCCTGTACTACCCCCACAAAGGAACACTCCAGCTCCAAATTTTTATACCAAGGTACACGAATAGATTCAGGTGGAACAGGTTTACCTAGGTTCCGTTTAACTCTGATAGTGTGGTTGTGGTTATTTGGGTTAATTATACGGAAAGTCCGCACTACTGGGTGCAATGTAGCCAAGTAACAGCATCCAGCCCACTGTGAGGGCAGGAATGTATACGCCTTACTTCCACATACCCAGTATAAACCAGTTAAAGTCCCAAAGGGAACGACAACACCGTGGATTACCGAAAGTTGTAGATCAGTTATAGCAATAGTAATAGTACAATTGGATGAGCCCAATTCCTGAACCCCCACCGTACTGCTACAGAGACAAGTCATTGGCTGGGACTTGAACCTGGGGCCATGTGAAGAGCTCACCAGTTGTGTTGGGGTGCTTTCGGCGTATACCACGTGAGGAAGGGCCTTCCTGCCAACACCGTCCACATTACTAGGGACACGCCTACCCAAGGGCCCAATTTTTATAGGTACTGACTCTCGGCACGTACCAAGATACAGATGCCAAAGTGTGGTAGAGCAATGTAGTATCATTTTGAGGGAGGGGTTCTGGATATAGATGGAGCCCAACCTTTGCTGAAGCAGGGGGAGGGGCACACACATAACAATCAGACAAATTAATATTTTCTGCATGCAACTTCATTAAAGTCCACCAGGTATTTGCATAATGCAGGGGCTCAGCACTCTTGATGCTTCTCATTAAAGGAGTGCGTAAAGTCTGTTGCAAGAACCCCACCAATACAATGGTTGCAAGAACAGTAAGTCCTCCAAGCATTAATCCCTTTCGGTTTGTACGGTCTCGGATAGGTCCGCTCTCACTAGCCGGCAATGTGATCGTGGATCCATGTCTCCCTTTCTGCAACCTTTACTGCTGTTGCCATTGTCAACAGGACCTGGTACGGCCACGCCATCTTGGGAACTCCATCTTTTCTTGAGTCCTTACCAGAACAAAATTACCAGGCTGAATCTGATGCAGGGTGTCTCAGTAGGCACTGGCAAAGCTGCCTTAACCCTAGAATAGAAAGACCTCAAGACACCATTAAGGGATAAACAATAAGTAAGCATTTTCTCATCTACTCCATGCAGGGTGATTCGACTTTGTGGGTAAGGGGCATTTGGCATTATAATGGCCGTCCTAGTAAAATTTCATGTGGGAGAGACCAAGGCGTCCCACCGCCCCTCATAGCCATGAGGGCGAGAGGCAAAAGCAGTCACCCAAGTCAGACTGGTCTCCCCATGATTTTTGTAATTTTAAGTTTTAGAGTCTGATTTGCTCTCTTCACTGCCCCACCCGATTGGGGATGGTAAGCGCGAGTACATTCGAGGTCCACCTGCAAGGCCTCACATAATGATTTTATCGCCGTTTGCAAATGAGATCCATTGTCATGACAAGCGCTGGGCAATCTCCAGCGAGGATAATTTCTCGAATTAAGGTTTTACCACAGCATGCATGGTATTTCATGAGCCGAAATGCCTCTACCCACTTTGAAAACATATCTACAATAACTAAGCAATATTTATAGCCTTGGCACGGTGTAAGCTTTATAAAGTCCATCATAACATGCTCAAATGGACCAGCAGGAATCGGGTGGGCAGAGGGGGTTAGATGCTGTCCTCTGCCCACATTGTACTGCATGCAAATCACACACTTATTACAAAACACTTTAGCATAGCTAGTAAATCCAACAACATACCAATACTTATTTGCAAAATCTACCATGCCCGTCTTTGAAACATGATCGGCTCCATGAGCCAATTTTGCCAAATACGGAAATACCGATCCCGGTAAGCATGGTCTCCCATCCCCAGACACCCACACTTTAAATCTGAATCAAATACACTGCTGTTTCCAATGGCTTTTCTGCCTCTGTACTATTCAGCTGGGCGCCACTAAGTCCTGTGGAGAAACAAGTTACAAGTTTCACTATTTACAACAGTTAACTGGTAGACTGAAGCACCCATTGACTGAGCGCCGCCTTTGCTCCGGCATCGCTACTAGCGTTACCTCGCGGAGACAAAATCTTTGTTGGCGTGTGTGCTGCACATTTACAATTGCCAAGCTCTAGGTAATTGGATAGCAAACAGTAACTCTTTTACCAATTTCGCATGCAATAGGCTTACCAGTAGCCGTAAGGAAACCTCTATGCTTTCATAATGTCCCAAAGTCATGTGCCACACAAAGGCATACGACTGTCTGTATATACATTTACTGTTCTGTCCTGTAGCATGAAGCCCTCGTCAGGACTACCAACTCTGCAGCCTGGGCAGAGAAACTGGATGGCAATGAACTGCTCTCTATTACCTCAGACACAGTACATACTGCATAACCAACTAGTCACCCCTTAGATCTTTAAAAGCTGAGCCATCCACAAAATATTTAACTTCTGCATTTGTCAGGGCTACATCTGTTATATCTGGTCTAGGTTTACTGTCACAGTCAATTACCTGTCCACAGTCATGTTGTTCACCATCGTCGGGGAGGGCAACAAGGTTGCAGTTGGAGTGGTGCACCGCTTGAGAGTAATGTTTGACATTGTGAGCAATACATTCTGGTACTGCAAAACTCTCGCCGGGGTCAGATGAGCTGTGCGAGCTTGTAACAATATAGCTTGCACTGCGTGGGGTACATGCACAGTAAGGGGGCAAAATCCCACCAGATCCACACAAGACAATACTGCCTCCGTGGCTGCCGCCACGGACTGCAGGCAGGAGACCATACCTGCCACTACCAAATCCAACCGTTTTGAATAATAAGCAATTGGCCTCTGGCTTTCTCCATGATCTTGTGTCAAAACTGCCGACATGTAACCCCCTTGACCATTTACAAACAGGTTAAAAGCTTTTTTATAATTTGGGAGTCCTAAACATGGAGTGCTGGCCAGTACTTCCTTTACTTTGGCGAATGTCGTTTCTAACCCCGGGGACCACTGCACCTTATCTGTCATTTTCATTTTGTGCGTAGATTGCGTCGTGTAATGGCTGGATGATGTCGCATAGTCCATTATCCAAGCACGACAATAACCTGCCATTCCTAGGAATGACATCATTTGCTGCTTGGTTACAGGGCGGGGCCATTTAGTGATTGCTTGAATGCGTTTGTGATCTAACTGCCTTTCTCTGCAGAGTATGTGACCTAAGTAATGTACTGGTAGCACACAGTTGCAACTTACCCTTTGAGACTTTATGTCCATTTTGGGCTAGAAAAATCAACAGAGCTCTAGTGTCCTCTTCACTCGCCTCCCTGGAAGGGCTGGCAAGGAGTAAATCATTACGTACTGAATTAGGGCTGCCCTGTGGGCGACAAAACCCTGCAAGTTCTCACGCATCTGAGCAGAAAACACAGCAGGTGACTCCGCATAACAACATGCATATATGAGTCAAGTCCATTTTTGACCCTTATACGTAAATGCAAACCATTCTCGGCTAGGCGGATCCACTGGTATGCTAAAAACGCGTTGCTAAGTCTATGACTGAAAATGCGTGGCAGTATGGGGGATTTCTGACAGAATAGTAGCTGGATTTGGTACCACAGGAGTTCTTACATGTACTGCCTCATTTACTGCCCTCAAATCTTGCACAAAGCGATAATCCCCACTTCCCTTTCTTACTGGCAATATTGGTGTATTAACTACAGCATCTGGACATGGTACAATAACCCCCTTTTGTACTAACGCAGCATGCACCGGTGCAATCCCTTCCTCTACTTCCCTCCCCAACGGGTACTGGTGTCGACTCGGTCTGTATGAGCTTTTGGGCGTCACAACTAGTGGCTGTGCTCCTTTCATTAGTCCCACATCATACTTAGATGGGCCCACAGAACTTCTGGTATTTGACTAATCCACCCAGGCTCAGGGTCTTGCTTTTCTCCTTCTCCACCATCTTTTACATTCACCTGCCTTTCTGATACACATACTTACCCACTTTTTTAAACTAATTCTTTTACACTGCCCCTCTGCTGATCTCTGCCCTCCTCCACATCCACCCAATCTTTTAGCTGCACCATGCTTGCCATCCAGGGCCCAAATCTTTCCACTGCAGCTGCGTTTTGCCAAAGAAATATGTGGATATGAATCAGGAACTTTAAACACCTTTTGTTGCTCCTCAGTGAGTAATACTGAGACCCCCACCCTATCTCTACCCACATACAGATTATGCACCCACAACCATTGTTCAATTTGTTGCCGCCCCCAATCTCCACATTTGTATTCATAATCCCTAACCCCCACAGCGTAGTGCGCCGTACAATGCAGATTAACCCTAAACTGCATATTGCCCTTTGTTACTTTTTCTGCCCACTTTTCCAACCAGTACTGCTCATCTGAATTTACAATTTTCCAACTGTACAGCCAATCCCCTCCCCTCATTACAAACATAGATTCCTACACGCTGGTCGACAATTATTCCCTAAGTTACATAATTTGGGCACTTACCTTTGCCAGGAGATCCTCCCATCAAATTTACCAGGCAGGTAGAACTGCTAAAAGGAATGTTTTAACAAAGTATTTTCACACTTTACCGGTAGGAACAGCGTCATCTGCTCCTTCTGAGGTACCCCTGAAGCTCAATTGTTGTCACCAATTTTCCGACAAAGGGGCAATAGTTCTTGTTGTTGTATGACCGAAACAGACGCTCCAGTGTCTATAAGAAAAGTCAATAAAGTATCCATCACCATCAATTTCATCAAGGGACTCCCTGCCGGAGTGGCAGAGACTCGAACCATTAACGGGTGCTCCTGTAACCATCAGCTGTTGTTACCCATGTTTCCTGAGTCGGACCAGTACTGTGAGTTTTGCTGGTTGGATCTATACTGGCCCCCTTGGTTCCATTGGGTCGGCCCCATTGGCTCTGACCATTGTTGTGTCTGTAGTGGTGGTGGTGGAGGTAGGGGATACCCGTCCTCCTGGTTTTGGCGCTGCTGCTGCCACTGCGGCTGCTGTACTCTGGGGCACTTTCGAGCAATGTGGCCCTTCTCGTGACATGCGAAGCAAATAATGTCTTTATTGTCTTGCCCCATACCCCTACCTCCTTGCCTCATGTTGGGTCCTCCTTGCATCTGTTGGGGCTGATAGTACCCTGGTCCAGCATTTTGGGCATAGTTAGTCCTCAGGGGTCCTCTGCCTTTGCCTCGACCTCGACTGCCCCCGCCCGTATTACCTTGTCCTCCATCTCTTGAGTAGTACATTAGTTGCGCTTGTTCTAACTTTTTCTTTTCTTTCTTTTTCACCCCCTTTGTCTGTCTCTCAACATGCTCCACATACCTAAAGACCTCCTTCAAAGATTGTGTTTCCCAGCCAACGTAAACTGTTTTTACTCCCGTCTGAATAGTCTCTATTAACCCAGCACAAAATGCCATGGCTAGCTGGCAGTCGTAAGCTGGGTTGTCTGGCTTGATACCAGCGTAGTGCGGAAAACCTCCTCCAGCCTCTCCGGTAGTCTCTACAGTTTAGCCCTCTGTCTGCCTGGCATTTCGTATTCGGTCCCAATCCACCTTTGCAGCATATATTTTTCGTAATTCTCCCCAGATCGTGCCCAAAGCGGCTTCAAGGTGATCTCTGTCAGTATTAGCATTCCATGGCCTTAACTTCCCCAACGTCCCTTCAAAGTCGTCTTAGGGACTCCTCTGCTTCATCAGGCGAGAGTTCATATGTTTTAATTAGGTTTCCCAGCTCTGTTATGTACTCCTCTATATTCTCATGGGGTTTGGTATTTCCTTTAAAGCATCCTTGAGCTTATCAGGATGCCAGGGTCGTTCTACTTCAATGAGCTGCTGCCCGCCTGCCCGGGATTTGGGTTGGGATGTCGAACCAAAGGGAACTGCTGTGCGTATGCAGTCCCGTCCGATACGGACGGTGGGCATATCTTTTTATTTTTCTGCGCGCGGCCGCGACTGCATTTTCCTTTCCCCTCAGCTCCCTTAGTATGGGCGGCATTTCTCCGCCCCTCCTCATCCTCACTTTTCCCTCCACATGAACTCCGAGGAGGTGGGCTCCTGCTCCGTTCTCGTCCCCCGTCCATTACAGACCGTGGAAGGGTGGGGTATCGCCGGGGTGTGGGGATGGGTACCGCTCCTGATTCTGAGCTGTCGGGTTGCACTAGCGCATGCTGATCTGCTGCTTGTGCACCTCCAGGTATCGGTGGAGCCGTCGGCGGTGGCCGACACGGTGGAGGGGTATCGTGATGTCTATATTGCCTCCTTGACGTACCTACCTCTTTTCCCTTTCCTTTAACATTAATCCTCTCAATTGACTCTCAAATCTGCGCTCCTTCTCTTCCCACATTCTAAACACATGCCATTTCACCATCTCTCCCTTTTTGTGGGTTGTTTCCCACTCACTAAGCCTGTCCCGAGTCTCCCTGAGGACATCCATACTGAGTGTCCCTGCCTGGGAAGGCATCCTTGGTCCATCTATTTCAATCCCTATCTGACAGACCCAGGTCCCACCATACTTATCCAGCATACATTTCGCTGGTCCGGTTTCTACCCCGCCTCCCTGCTTTGTCCCCTGATTTCCCATATTAGTCCCTTATAGGCGCCTTAATCAAACTAGGAGTGCCCACCCAACACTCCTACATTTTTACTGGCGTCCCCTGACGCCGAGTGCCCACCCAGCACTCTTGGTGCCACCCCAGCACCTAGAAACTTTATGGGCGTCCCCTGACGCCGAGTGCCCAGCACTCTTGGTGCCACCCAGCACCTAGAACTTTCTGGCGTCCCCTGGCCGAGTGCCCACCAGCACTCTTGGTGCCACCCCAGCACCTAAAACAGTAAATGATGACTGTCACGCTCCCAAGGCATCACACATATGGTGGGACTTGAACCTCCGGGGCCACCCTCCCTGAGGCTGGGACTTGGCAGTCCGATCACAGTGTGACAGGAGTGAAGCCATCCTGCTGACTCGCCAAAAAACTGTGATGCAGATTCTCCTTACTGTATATACTTTACCTTAAATTCTATATACTCAATAACCACACCCAATGGTTATTCAATAAACTCAGTTTATTGTCTGTACCATGTGTGGAGCCTCGGCTAAGGCAAGAGCTCCTCGAACTAAGATTTTACACAATATTTTATAGCACTTCTTATCTTGAAAACACACTAACATTTCAGTGTAAAAGTAATCATAGTTTCTTAGCAATAACAGAAAAACAGTTTCATATGGATCAGGTGTTTTTCCACTGGCTTATTCATCACTGCTTAATACATACACCTGGGTCAAGCTGACCTAATAGAAACAATGAGTTTCCTCACTCCATGGTACCGTACAGCTTGGTTTCAATGTGACTTCATGTTCTTATCTCTGCTTCTTGCCCAACCTGCCCAAGCTTGCTATCAGGCTGGTACCATCAGTTCTGTTCAGCTTTATCTAAACTGACATTTTTCACTTCAGCCAGCATGAGCTATTGCCTTCTGCTTGCCTTGCAATTCTTACAAACTTATAATGACCCTTAGCTTCTACTCAGACCTGGCTAAATTCAATTACACTAGCAGCTTATATATTATAATCATAATATATATATATGTTAGCACTTCTATATTATAATCATAATATATATATATATATATATATGTAACACACTTTACTTTATATGTAATCCACTCTATATGTATGCATAAAAGAAAGATTATATATAAAAAGAAATTCCTCCACAGTTATTGATAGAATTGTTTTGTGTTTGATCTTACCTGTTTTATAATTTTTAGTAAACCATATTTTACTTGAAATACTTCCTGTGCTTTTTCTCAGTTTTTTGTATGTGAATGCTGAATCAGTGTTTAAGTCCGACAGCTGTTAAGAGCTTGGATGTGTTACTAATCTTGAAAAAGTTAAGAATATACTAACATACTAAAATGCCAGCAGAATAGGCCTTACGGTCTTTTGTGTCTGCTCGTTTGGTCAGCCCCCACCCTGGGAGCTGACCTTGCTGCCCCCCTCGCCCTCTCTGGCTTCTCTTTGCTTCCAGAACCCTTCCCCTGTACTTGTCCCACCCCCTCTTGAATCTCTCCATTGTCTCTGCCTCCACTAGCCCACTGGGCAGCGCATTCCATGGCTTCACCACCCTCTCAGTGAAGTAGCACCTCCTCCTTTCTCCCCTGAATCTCCCCCCTCCAGCTTCCACCCATGCCCTCTAGTTGCCCCCCTCCTTCCATCAAAGCACCCTGACTGCTCCTCCCCTATTTACCCCCCCTTCATGTACCTGAAGACTTCTATCATGTGGCCCGGTCCCTTCTCTCTTCCAATGTGTACAAAGTTAGCTCTTCGAGCCTCTCCCCATAGGTCCTGTCCCCCAAGCCCCAAATCATTTTGGTTGCCCTTCTCTGGACCCTCTCCAGGAGTTCAATGTCCCTCTTTAAGTGTGGCCTCCAAAATGGCATGCAGTACTCGAGGTGCAGCCTCACCAAGCAGTTATATAGAGGGAGTATCACTTCCCTGCTTCTGGAGGTGATACCCTTAGCGATGCATCCCAGCATCCCAGCATCTCAGCATCCTGTTGGCCTTGGCCGCTGCCCCCCTACAAGTCTCCGAGTTGTTCATCTTGACATCCACCTCCACCCCCAGGTCCCTCTCAGCCATCAAGACTTGTAGCATTTCCCCCCCAGGGTGTACACTTGGCCAGGTGTTTTGGCCCCCAGGTGCAGTACCTTGCATTTCCCGGCACTGAACCTCAGCTTCCACTTTCTAGACCATCTTTCCAGAGCCTCCAGGTCCCCCTGTAGGGCCACCCTCTCCTCCTACCCTTCCACCACTGCCCCAGTTTTGAGTCATCAGCAAAGAGACTCATCTCACTCCTGATACCTGTCCTTATGTCAGAGATGTAGGCGTTGAACAGGAGAGGCCCAAGGACTGATCCCTGCGGGAACCCACTAATGTGTCTCCCAACATCTGCCACTAGACTCTCCTCCAGCTCTTCTGCCAGCGCAGGGGGTCTATACACCATGCTTTCTTGCCCTCCCTTGTTATCAAGTTGACCCAAATCACCTCCATGGTTCCCTCTGCCTCCTCTACTCCCCCTATGCCAATGCAGTTTTTGACTATTATTGCTACCCCTCCTCCCCTTCCCTCCCCCCCTGTGCTTCCTGAACATAGTGTAACCCTCACCCCCAGTGGAAATCTGATTTATATGGGTGCCTCAAAAGAGCAGTTATATAGGCTTGATGTTATGTATAATAAATTAGTTAGATTCGTATTGGGTGCCTCAAGAGTGACACATAGAATGGATATGTATAAAGAGTTGGGTTGGTACACTTTATCCTAAAGGCACAACATTAGCGCAATCATACTCATGTTAAAGTGTATTTCAGGGAAAATTCCCAAATATTTGGCTGAGAGCATTAATATAAAACATACAGTAGAGGGCTTACGCTCTGCAAAAAGTCTGGTATGTTATGTTTCAAAATGAAGAACTGTCTGGGGGATAATCATTTCCTAAGTATGGGACCCCTTCTATGGAATAATTTGCCTGGGAAGCTTAGACCCATTAACAGGGATTTCCAATTGTGTTTAATAAAAGAATGGCTTATTGATAATTTTAACCATTGAGGGGTGATTAGCTTAGCTAAAAATTTTATAATTTAGATAGTAATCATGAAATTAGTTTATTGTTTATGCACTGATTACTGTGTTAGTTGAGTATGGCCTAGAAGATACATGTATATGTGGATATTCTGAATATGTGTTATATTTATTCATTGATGTAAGTTTGTTGGGGTCAATGTTTTTTTATGTATAATTACTGGAAGTGTAAATGGAATTGGTACCTTGGACCTCTCTGTAAATGAGCTTAGGCTCAGTAGAGTTATCTATATTCATTCTTTTATGAATAAAAAATTTTACTACTACTTACTTACTACTAGTGTAACCCTCCAGGTTCAGGTCCCAGTCGTGTCCTGCAGTGGCCCAGGTCTCAGTGACCTCTGCCACATCCATCCCTCCCTCAGTTAGCATCACCTGGAGCTCAGGCATTTTATTGCCCAAGTTCCTGGCATTTAGCAGGACTACCTTCCACCCTTTCCCTATACTTCCATTTCCCCTGCTTGTGTTCCCACGGTAATTCTGTCTTCCCCTGGTCTGCACCTTACCAGTCGGCCTTTTCCTGCATTCCTCCAGCTCCCCAGGGGGGTGGAGACAGAGTCCCTCCTTTATCAGACCCCCCTCGACAGCCTTTTCTCCCATCCCTTCCCCTTCACAAGTTTAAACCCCACCTTTCACCAATGAACCCCTCTATTTTAAACTTAAGGATTCCCCTCCCCTCCAAATTGAGATAGAGCCTATCTCTAGCATACAGCCCTTTATCCTCCCAGGTCTACCCCCAATCCCCCATCAACCCATACCCTCTGGCCTCACACCACTCCCTGAGCAACTGGTTTATCTCCCTAATCTTCCTTTTGTCCCTTGGCACTGCCAGGATTTCTGAGAAGGAAACTGTGCATCCTATGTCATGACAGACTCTGGCAAGCTCCCTGAACCTTGCATGTATCTCTAGCTCGCTATTTCCCTCAATGTCATTTGTACCCAGGTGGACCAGTATGTCTGGGGAACCCACACAATCCTTTGCCAGCTGATATACCTCTTGCTTGCCCTGTGCACCATTAGTCTAGGGAAGAATTTTGTTCTAACCGGCTGGGCTTCCCCTTCCCCATCCCATTTGATACCCTGATCATAGAATCCCCGACAAGAGCACTCTGACCACTCCTTTTCCTCCATTTCCCCCCCTTCCATGCCCCTCATCCTTTCTACCAGCCCCTCCACCAAGTTGGCTCCATGCTTCTCATTCTATCTGGGTGCCACCTGCCGCCCCATCCTTATTTACCCTGGCCACCCCTCCCCTCCGATCCTATGCCTCTCCTCCTCCCGAGTATCCTTCTGTACCTCGTTCCTCTCCCCCTCACTGCTCGTGACTGGTCCTTCTCCCCCATCTGCTAAACTATCCTGGCTCGTCCTCCCTTCCTTCCCGTCTCCGTTCAGCCCCTCCTTGCTTGTCGTGATCCCCTGGCCTAAACCCCCAGCTCCCTTTACTGTATCCTCCTTGTGCTTCTGGTCCTTCTCCTTGCCCTTTCCTCCCAACTGGTCCTTCTTCTTGCACTTTTCTCCCTCTTCCCACTGCTCCTCCTGCTCTGATCCACTGCTCCCCCCATTTCCCTGCATTTCAGGTTCCCCCCGTTCCTCCTGCTATCCGGCCCCCACCTACTGCCCCCCACTCCTTTTCCATCTCTAACCACCCCTGTCATGGCTACATCACCCCCCTCATCCTCAAGCAGAAGAAGATAAGAGGTTACTGAGCTTAAGGTCTGATCCACCTCCCCATCTTGCTTCCTTCTGTCCAGCCCCAGCCATCTGCCTACATCCCTGAGAATGTTGTCCCTCTGGCCCCCCTCTGTGAGGGTCCCCAGTTACCTGCCTGCTTCCTTGGTAATGTCCTCCTTTTGGGCCTCCTCTGCCAGGGTCCCTATGTGACCCTAGAGTACTATCCTGCACTCCTTTCCCTATGCCCCTTCCCCTAGTGCTTGGTGCAACCCTGTGGGAGAGCCCCTGCCCTCTTCCCCAACCATACCTCCCCCCTTCTCCCAGCTGTCTCCTAATCCCTGCAACCTCCTCCCTAAACTGTGCCAGTTGGTAGCACATTGGGCAACCACCGAACTTCCAAGCCCAGTCCAGAATCATGGCTGCCCCACACCCTGTGCACCCCACCACCCTCCCAAAGATGCTGGCCCTAATGATGTGTGGTCCCATCCCCCTCCAAGTGGGTTTCCTTGGGTGAGCCACCAGGTTCCTCACTAGTCCAAGATACACCCCTACCGACTAATCAGGTCACCAACTAATCCAAGATACAGTCCCACAGTAAACCGGTAACCCTGTTACTAGGTGCAGTACAACACAGTAAATTTATAAGGGAAGTGAACAACTCCAATATACCTAGGTTTCATGTTGAGTCGTGAGGGTACATTTTGGAAACCTGGCTGGGTGCCACTGGGTGAAGGATTGGACTGCATTCCCGAAGAGGGTACATATCTGAACCTGTTAACTGTGTATGCTAGCATAAGATTCACATTTTGACCCCCAGGACTCAAAGCAAGTAGGTAATTTGGACCCAAAACAGACAGGAGGGTTACCCTGTCTGTCCCCTGTTCCCACTATTGCCTGAAGCCCAGGCAGTTGGAGGGCATCCCTGCCCTGGAGCACTCCACGACGTTATTGAGCTGCCCCCCGCCTGAAGCCCAGGCAGTTGGAGGGCATCCCTGCCCCGGAGCACCCCGTGACATTATTGAGCCGCCCCCCCGCCTGAAGCCCAGGCAGTTGGAGGGCATCCCTGCCCCGGAGCACCCCGCGATGTTATTGAGCCGCCCCCCACCTGAAGCCCAGGCAGTTGGAGGGCATCCCTGCCCCAGAGCACCCCACGATGTTATTGAGCCACCCCCCACCTGAAGCCCAGGCAGTTGGAGGGCAACCCTGCCCCGGAACACCTCGTGATGTTATTGAGCCGCCCCCACCTGAAGGTAACTGCCGCTGGAAGCCGAAACCGCGAACAGCATTTTTTTTTCTGTCTATGTCTGCCTTTTGAATTTGGCACCTCTTTTAAGCTACATCGCCTAGATGGGAGTACATCAAGCTGCATCTGTAAAACAGCAGCACATTTAGTAGGCTTGTTTTCGGCTGAAAAAGGATACGGTGCTGCAGCATAGCAAAGCACTTTGACTCGCAGTGCAGTTTGCTTTTGGCTGCTTCACCTTATGAGCCGTCCCCCTCGCTCTGCAGATCCCTGGCCTGCAACGGCGGTCGGCACTGTACTGAAGGACACAGTGCTCTCTTCCCCACAGTCGTTTCGCGACTGCTCCCCACCACCCTTGGCGGCTCTGGCTTTATGGGGCTAGGCCACGCCTTTAACACGCCCCTGTGATGGCCCTGAGTGGAAAATTACTATCTCCTTAGTTTTCCATTAGCAGGTTATACTGCTCTACAACTAGAGAGCGTATTGAAACAGTTCAGCAAACCTAAACTGTTTAAAACACAAGTAAGATTTTAATTCATCCAGCCCCTTTCACTTCTAAGACTTAGTGCTTTCTCTGACACTTAAAATCTTTTCAACCATATAATTAACATGGTCATCAAGTACTTTGTAACTCTTCTACTTACTATAATCCTTTTTAACCCCTGTTTGATCCAAGTCCCCTTCAGACCTAAAAAAACTTCTCTGGGCTGTATTCTAGCTATCAATCCTAGGCCCCCTTTGTTTCAAGCGTCCTTTCCTTACCTCTTTGAAACTGTCTCACTTATTATTCCCCACAAACTTACTTACCATTTAGCCTACTCCCTTTCTAAACCTTTAGTTTGCAAAATTCCTCTTCTAACTCTTTCCACCCATCGAAAGCTGTGGCACTTCCTCTGCCTCGCACTACTTCTATCTGGGGACATTGAGCAAAATCCTGGACCTATTACAACTAACCAGTCACCAAATAATGTGACTTGGTTAGAATCAAAGGGACTACAGATCATGCACATGAATATTAGGAGCCTCCTTCGCAATCTATCAGAACTTGAGTCATGGGTTGCACAGAACCTCCCTGACATCCTATGCCTATCAGAAACCTGGTTAAAGCCCTCTATTGCTGACCATCTATGTGCATTACCCAACTACAACCTTATTAGGCAAGATCGAGCCGCCTCTAAGCGTGGGGGTGGGGTTGCTATCTACTTCAAACAACACCTGCTGATAACCCAAAATGTTCTCCCTACCCTATCTGTCTGTGAAACGCTACATGCTACGCTTCTACTAGGCTCAAAGAAGTTGCATTTAATCTGTGCCTATAACACCCCTGTGGGAGGGATAAAAGGCCTTGAAGGACTTCTCCAACTAATTGATATTACCGCTGGTCATAACGAAGTCTTAGTACTGGGTGACCTGAACCTAAACTGGGCTAGTAAAGCGGTTCAAGCCCTCCATACCTTAGTGCATAGTCACAATTTTCATCAGTTGATCTCTGACCCCACTAGGGTTAGGGCTCCCTCTCAGTCTAGTACGCTTATCGATTGGATCCTTACAAATCGCCCTGATAGCATTAGACAAAGAACCTCTGTGCGTAAACACTGAGGCAAGGGTTACCCCAAAGGGCATTTGGCTGGGAAGCCAAGTTTCAAGAAAATACAAAATCACACATGCCCCCACAATGCAAAGCATCATGGGCTGCATATGCAAATCACCACAGAATGTTATGCTGGTCCAACTTTAAGCAGAATTGCATGGTGCCGAAAGGCCTCTCACAGTTTGCAAAGGGTGCTAACAGAAGACATAGACACGTGTTTCGTCCTACCAGGACTCATCAGTATGCCTCGTCTGTTTGACACCCCAGTGGAATGGACCAGCCACCCCTAAGGCAGTGTGCCTGGGATATATTGTGGTGAACCCATTAAAATAAAAAACCACCCAAAAGACAAAGAACCTATGTGCGTAAACACTGAGGCAAGGGTTACCCCAAAGGGCATTTGGCTGGGAAGCCAAGTTTCAAGAAAATACAAAATCACACATGCCCCCACAATGCAAAGCATCATGGGCTGCATATGCAAATCACCACAGAATGTTATGCTGGTCCAACTTTAAGCAGAATTGCATGGTGCCGAAAGGCCTCTCACACAGTTTGCAAAGGGTGCTAACAGAAGACATAGACACGTGTTTCGTCCTACCAGGACTCATCAGTATGCCTCGTCTGTTTGACACCCCAATGGAATGGACCAGCCACCCCTAAGGCAGTGTGCCTGGGATATATTGTGGTGAACCCATTAAAATAAAAAAACACCCAAAAGACAAAGAACCTCTGTGAGTAAACACTGAGGCAAGGGTTACACCAAAGGGCATTTGGCTGGGAAGCCAAGTTTCAAGAAAATACAAAATCACACATGCCCCCACAATGCAAAGCATCATGGGCTGCATATGCAAATCACCACAGAATGTTATGCTGGTCCAACTTTAAGCAGAATTGCATGGTGCCGAAAGGCCTCTCACACAGTTTGCAAAGGGTGCTAACAGAAGACATAGACACGTGTTTCGTCCTACCAGGACTCATCAGTATGCCTCGTCTGTTTGACACCCCAGTGGAATGGACCAGCCACCCCTAAGGCAGTGTGCCTGGGATATATTGTGGTGAACCCATTAAAATAAAAAAACACCCAAAAGACAAAGAACCTCTGTGCGTAAACACTGAGGCAAGGGTTACCCCAAAAGGCATTTGGCTGGGAAGCCAAGTTTCAAGAAAATACAAAATCACACATGCCCCCACAATGCAAAGCATCATGGGCTGCATATGCAAATCACCACAGAATGTTATGCTGGTCCAACTTTAAGCAGAATTGCATGGTGCCGAAAGGCCTCTCACACAGTTTGCAAAGGGTGCTAACAGAAGACATAGACACGTGTTTCGTCCTACCAGGACTCATCAGTATGCCTCGTCTGTTTGACACCCCAGTGGAATGGACCAGCCACCCCTAAGGCAGTGTGCCTGGGATATATTGTGGTGAACCCATTAAAATAAAACCACCCAAAGACAAAGAACCTCTGTGCGTAAACACTGAGGCAAGGGTTACCCAAAGGGCATTTGGCTGGGAAGCCAAGTTTCAAGAAAATACAAAATCACATGCCCCACAATGCAAAGCATCATGGGCTGCATATGCAAATCACCACAGAATGTTATGCTGGTCCAACTTTAAGCAGAATTGCATGGTGCCGAAAGGCCTCTCACACAGTTTGCAAAGGGTGCTAACAGAAGACATAGACACGTGTTTCGTCCTACCAGGACTCATCAGTATGCCTCGTCTGTTTGACACCCCAGTGGAATGGACCAGCCACCCCTAAGGCAGTGTGCCTGGGATATATTGTGGTGAACCCATAGCATTAGCATAACTGATAGCATTAGCTGCTCAGGTACATTACCAGATGTAATCAGTGATCACTCCCCAATCTACTGCACATGGAGCTCAAATAAAAAACCATCTCCACCCCCAAGACTTGTAACATTTCATAACCTTGCCAGTTTTAACCCTACTTGCTTTATAAATGACCTCTCCATGATTGACTGGTCTTCCATTCATAATGCATCAGATGTCCAATCCGCCCTTGATAGCTTCCTCACAAAATTCAGCAGGCTGCAAGACTTCCATGCTCCATGGATCACTAGGCGCTTTCGAGGTATTCAGACGAAGTGGCTTACAAAAGATCTACTAACCCAGATTAGGGCCAGAGATAAAGCCTGGCATCTTTTTAAGTCCACAAGGTTGGAATCTGATTATTGCCATTATCGCTCTCTGAGGAATGCCTGCAAAAGAAACATCCGACTATCTAAAAATACCTTCTGCAGGAACCTGCTAATAAACGCCTCTGGTAATGCCAAGAAATTCTGGACTACCATAAAAACTCTCCTGGGCTCTAATCAAAAGTCCCATACAAATAGCATGTTACTTAATGGTGTACACTGCAATAACCCGCTAACTATAGCCAACTCCTTTAATCACCATTTCTCAGATTTATCAAGCTATCAGTCCTCCTTCCAAAACTCTAGCACTGCTCCGTCCCCTTGTGAAACCAAACCATCACCCCCAAACCCACCCTTTAGGTTCCGGATCATTCAAAAGAGAGAAGTTGAAAAACTGCTTCTCTCCATCCGTGAAAACAATAGTCCTGGGTCTGACAGTCTTGAACCTATGCTCTTGAAAGTAGCGGCCCCTTTCATAGCCTCCCCATTGACCAAAATCTTTAATCTGTCCTTATGCCATGGTATAATCCCAACTATATGGAAAGTCACTAAAATTACTCCTATTCCAAAGAAAGGAGACCAAAAGGAAATTAAGAACTACCGTCCCATCGCTATACTCTCTGTCTTAAGCAAAATCTTGGAAAAACTAGTCGCCACTCAAACGATAGAATACCTCCAAAAATATAACCTCCTTTCTAGCTCCCAACACAGCTTCCATAAAGGTCATAGTACCACCTCTGCCCTGCTTAAGCTGACTAATGACATTTACTCTTCTATGGACTTAGGCCTCCTGACTGGAGCAGTTTTCATCGACCTAACCAAAGCTTCTGATCTGGTAAACCACTCACTCCTTCTGTCAAAACTTCGGTCTTTTGGTTTCTCCCCAGATTCCATAACCTGGTTTAAAAGCTACCTGACTGACAGGCAACAGGCTGTGGTCTTTAACTCTGCAACCTCAGATCCTGCACCTATCCATGTTGGAGTACCCCAGGGCTCCATTCTTGGTCCTCTACTCTTCACAATCTTCATTGATGACATCCCCTCAACTGCACCGAATTGCTCATCTCTGCTCTACGTGGATGATCTGGTTATCTACCACAGTGCAAAAACTGCAGCCTCCCTACGCCATCCACTTGCATCGGATTTCGCTAGTATTCAAACCTGGCTTATTGATAACAAACTAGTCCTCAACTCTAGCAAATCTTACTCAATGCTGTTTGGCTCTCAAGCCAGACTCAAAGCTAATCCAAATCCCCTTATCATCTCCTGTGCGGACAGCTCTCCTCTACCCTCTACCAAATCCTTCAAATATCTTGGTGTCACCCTGGACGAATCTCTTGACCTTGACCTTCATATCTCTACTATCTGTAAGTCAGTAAATGCTAAGCTAGGAAGTGCCTATCGTACCAGTTATGCACTTACCCCTTAAGCCAGACTAGCTGTGGCTCAAGGTTTCCTTCTACCGACACTAGCATATAGCTCATCAATCTTCCTATCCGCATCTAAAACCTCCCTTCATAAATGGGACACCACTTATAATAGCATCTGTCGCTATGCCGCTGCCTCACCACATTTCAAGCACCACTGCCACCTCTATCGGGACTTAAAATGGCTTAGCCCTTCCACCTATCGTCTTCTGACCTTTGGATCACTAATTGACTCTGTCACCAGAGCAGGTCTCCCCCTAGCCCTTTCTTCCGCACTGGAACTACAACCTCCCACTCACAAATTACATTCTAATGATAAAGCCCTTCTGCATATTCCAAGATGTAGAACTAATATGGGCACTCGTGCGTTTTCCTGTACTGCTCCTAAATATAGGTTCATAGGTGAAATACACGATCGAGGGACTAGCCCATTAAGATCATGCCACTTAAGCTAAGTGGGTTACAAATTTATAATCATTCATATATTTGTCTAAATAAGTTTTAAATTGTGACAAGTTTACACAATTCACCACTTTATACGGTAGTGAGTTCCAAATTGGAACTATTCGTTGAGTAAAAAATTGTGTTCTTTTAGTAGTTCGATTAATTGGTAAGAATAATTTTAGATTATGGACGGGTTAAGACTGTAGTAGAGTTCCATTTCAAATGCAATGTATCAAAAGGTATTCATTTCTGGATGCTTTGTAGAGTAAACAGATATCCCCACGTATAGATCTATATTCCATGCTATATATATTAAGTTGTTTGAGTCTTTCCTCATAAGACAACTGTCCCATACCAGCAATGTTCCTAGTAAACCTTTTTTGCACCCTCTCCCTAGATAATTTATCACCCCTCAGCGTGGGAGCACAAAATGAAGAACAGTAATCAAAATTAGTTCTTATAATACTAGTATATAAGGGGACCAAAATTGATGGCTCTCTGCTTTTAATATTTCTAAACAGACAGTTACAGAGTCTGGAACATTTTTTAATCATAAAATTTAAGTGTTCAGTAAATTTTAATTCGTTGTTAATAATAACACCTAAATCTTTCTCCGAAGTAATAACACTTAACGTGTGATTCCCTATATAATATTTTGCACACATATTATTACTTCCAAAGTGCATAACCCTACACTTGTTGGTATTGAATTTCAACTTATGATTACTAACCCATGCAAATACATTATTTAAATTTTCCTGTAATATGGATATAGTTTCAAAATTATTAACAATCCCTCCTAATTTAGCATCATACTAACATACTAAAATGCCAGCAGAATAGGCCTAACGGTCTTTCGTGTCTGCTCGTTTGGTCAGCCCCCACCCTGGGTGCTGACCTTGCTGTCCCCCTCGCCTTCTCTGGCTTCTCCCTTCCCAGTTCCAGATATTCTTGCTGCATTGGATTTTGCTTCCTGAACCCTTCCCCTGTACCTGTCCCACCCCCTCTTGAACCCCTCCACTGTCTCTGCCTCCACCAGCCCCCTAGGTAGTGCATTCCATGGCTCCACCACCCTCTCAGAGAAGTAGCACCTCCTCCTTTCTCCCCTGAATCTTCCCCCCTCCAGCTTCCACCCATGCCCTCTAGTATCCCCTTCCTCCTTCCTTTGAAGCACCCTGACTGTTCCTCCCTTATTTACCCTCTTCATGTACCTGAAGACCTCTATCATGTCCCCCCGGTCCCTTCTCTCTTCCAATGTGTACATATTTAGCTCTTCAAGCCTCTCCTCATAGGTCCTGTCCCCCAAGCCCCATATCATTTTGGTTGCCCTCATCTGGACCCTCTCCAGGAGGTTAATGTCCCTCTTTAAGTGTGGCCTTCCAAAACTGCACGCAGTACTCCAGGTGCGGCCTCACCAAGCAGTTATACAGAGGGAGTATCACTTCCCTCCTTCTGGAGGTGATCCCCCTAGCGAAGCATCCCAGCATCCTGTTGACCTTGGCTGCTGCCCTCCTACAAGTCTCAGAGTTGTTCATCTTGACATCCACCACCACCTCCAGGTCCCTCTCAGCCATTGAGACTTGTAGTATTTCCCCCCCAGAGTGTACACTTGGCCTGGGTTTCTGGCCCCCAGGTGGAGTACCTTGCATTTCCCTGCATTGAACCTCAGCTTCCACTTTCTAGACCATCTTTCCAGAGCCTCCAGGTCCTCTGCAGGGCCACCTCCCTCCTCCCCATCCACCACAGCCCCAGTTTCGAGTCATCTGCAAAGAGACTCATCTCACTCCTGATTCCTGTCCTTATGTCAGATACGTAGGCGTTGAACAGAAGGGGCCCAAGGACTGATCCCTGTGGGACCCCACTAATGACCCTCCTTGGGGATGAGACTATCCCACCAACTATGACCCTCTGGGTCCGGTCCTGGAGCCAATTGCCTATCCATCTAAACATCTGGTTTCCCACCCCCATTTCTCCTAGCTTATCGTCTGCATATTTAATCATCCAATTACCATTTTTTACATTCATACCTGTTATAAGTATATTAAATAATACCGGCCCCAAAACAGATCCCTGAGGAACTCCACTAGTAACCAGTGTCCATGGGGAAAAAAAGCCCTTCAAGCATACCCGTTGTCTTCTGTTAGATAACCACTGCATAATCCATCTAATCAGGTAATTATTAAGTTCTAATTCAAGTAAACATTTAAATAATATATCATATGAAACATATTGGAACTCTATACCCCTCTCTATCCATCAAACAAACAGCCACGCTGTCTTTAAGAAACTACATCGAGAACACCTTCACACCTTACATCCCTGCACCTGTTTTAACCCACCTTGAACCCTCACTCTTTCTTGCCTCTCCCCATCTCCATCCTATTTACCTCCTTTTTACTTTCCCTCCCCTCACGACCTACACCTACCCTCTTTCATCCTCTTTTCCTTCCTCTCTCCCCCTCTCTACTTTCATGGACTTATTGTACTGTAACTTCTACCTTCCCATGTTGTACTTTCTTTTGTTATTATCCTGCTTTCTTCCCTGTATTCACAGTATCCTAACCTTCAGTATTCAGAATGTCAATGTACTTATTACACACTGTTTTTTATCCTGTTTTGTACTGCCTCCATGTGCTGCGTCACATGTCTATTGTTTGTCTGTAAAATGTTTTCTCCCGGGTCGTGCCTGAAAATAGGCATTGTTTGCCTAGTGCACTTACCCGGTCACCAAAAGCAAAATAAATTGCACTTCAAGGTTGGCACTGTGGGAGCAGAGGGCCTGACCTGCGGAGCATGTTTGTGACAGATGTGGTTGCCAGTGGTGATATTTAAAAGTATTTGGTAACACGAGCATTAACAGTTTAGTGTGTCAGATTATTAGTGTACAGCTCACATGCAAAATAAGGCAGTGATTTTTAAAAAGTAAACAGAACTATATTATTGTGCTTACAGTCTAAGTTCCCTACCTGTTTTTTTTTTTTTGGGGTACAAGTTAGTGTAGCCATAGTTAGGGAAGAAGATGGCTTCCAACTACAGTAAGCATACTGCAGACCAACTGAGGCAGTTGTGCAAAGAGAGAGGAGTCCAGCATGAGGGCCAAGCCAAAAATCAGCACCTCATAGAGGCTCTTGTGGCAGCCAATGCCCAAAGCCTCGAGTCACAGTCTGTGACTGAAAAAGACTGAACCTTGGATGTGGAAGGGCCAGGGGCCAGTGCAGTGTCCAGATCCAGTGAGGAGGACAGCAGGGCCAGCGCAAGCCAAGGGCCACAGCAGCAGGGGAAGGTCACCAGCATTCTGGAGCCAGAAGAGATCAATCTGCAGATGGAGTTGCAGATGATGGAGCTGGAGTTTGAACAGAAAAGGTCTGAAGCCCAGCAGCAAAGGGAGCTGGAGTTCCAGATAGAAGAGAGACGAGAACAGCGAGAGGCTGAATGACAGCATGAGAAGCTGAACGAGAAGAGCGTGAGCACCAGAGGCAACATGAAATGGAGAAGCTATGACTCCAAACACCAGCAGCAGAGCAGGTAAGTGACCTGGGTTTACCTGGAACTACAGGACTGGATTACAAATTAAATTCCAAATTGATAGCTGAATTTAAAGAGGGGGAAGATACGGATGCCTTTTTAAATTCCTTTGAAAAAGTACACTACCAGTCAAAAGTTTTAGAACATCCCCATTTTTCCAGTTTTTATTGAAATTTAAGCAATTCAAGTCCAGTGAATAACCTGAAATGGTACAGAGGTAAGCGCTAAACTGCTAGAGGTTTAAAAAAAAGTTTAGGTTAGCAAAAACTGCTGTAGAGAAATTGCAAAGAAAGCCAAGGTGTCAGTGAGTACAGTTTCCTACACCATCAAAAGGCACTTGGAAACTGGAGGAAACTCTGACAGGAAGAGGTCTGGCAGACCCAAAGCCACAACAGAATCAGAAGACAAGTTTCTGAGAGTCAACAGCTTGCGTGATAGGCTGACTCAGGGACACCAGCACAGAGTGACTTGCACCCTGAACAAAAGGGCTACCACAGCATTTTGCAGCGCCATGCAATACCCTCTGGTCTATGCCTAGTTGGTCAGGGTTCATCCTACAGCAAGATAATGACCCAAAACATACCTCCAGGCTATGTCAGAACTACCTTCTGAGGAAAAAGAACAAGACGGTAGGCTTCAAATCATGGAATGGCCAGCACAGTCTCCAGACTTAAACCCCATCGAGCTGGTTTGGGATGAACTGGACAGAAGGGTGAAAGCAAAGCAACCTACAAGTGCAACACATTTGTGAGAACTTCTGCAACAGTGTTGGGAAGAACTTCCTAACAATATTTGATGTCCATTGTAGGAAGAATGCCATGCAGTGTGTTATGTGGTTACAGTATATCTGCAAAGGTGGCTACTTTGATGAGTCAAAGATTTAGATTAAATTTTGTTAAACAAAATGATTCTATGATTTCTTTTTTATCTCCAATTGTTTATTTGTTCTATGCTTTAATTTCAGAGTACATTGAGACATTAACCTGCGTAAATTTCAATAAAAACTGGAAAAATGGGGGTGTTCTAAAACTTTTGACCGGTAGTGTATGTATTCAGGCAAATATTCCTAGAGGGTCCTGGAGCTTCCAGCTATCCCCACTACTTACCAGAAAAGTTTGGGATGCATTGGATCAAATGGAGAATGAGGACAGTAATGATTACAGTAAACTTAAAGCTGTACTTTAAAAAAAATATGAGCTAATAGCAGAGGCATACAAAGCTAAATTCCATAAGCTCAGGAGAAGCCCTGACATGAGCTACGAGGAGCTAGCCACTAAACAACATCAGTTTTTAAAATGTTGGTGGGTAGGAATTGAAGTAAACACGTAGAGAAAATTGAAAATGATGTACTGTTAGAGCAGTTTTTTGGGGTATGCCCAGCAGAGCTAAAAACCTGGCTGGAGGACCAAGATCCAAAAACAGTGCAAGAGGCTGCTGAACTCTCGGACCACTATGCCATGAGCTGACCTGCTCTGAGAGTGAATGGGGCAGGTGTGGCAGTGCAGAAAGGGAAAAGCATGCCTTCAGGGCAGCTAAAACCCTCCCTGCCTCCAATGAAACCAGGTAGCCCCAGGTTACAAAGAAAATAATTACCTGAAAAAAGAAATGAATGTTGGGTTTGCAAAGAAACTGGACATATTGCAAGGCAGTGCCCCAAAAGGACAAGCAGTGCACAGAGTGGTGCTAGGAAAGAAGTGGGTTGTGTCTGTGTGTCCCTGAAAGCATGCCAGTAAACATAAGAGAACACATACACCCAGTCACTGTGAATGGGGTACAGACACATGGGTTGAGGGACATGAGGGTGTCCCTGACTTTGGTAAAAGGAGATTTGGTAGAGCTGGGTCAACTTATACCCAATCAATTTGTGACTGTACGGGGATTCACTGGGGAGGAGAAAACCTTACCACTCGCTAGTGTCCTCCTAGACTGGAGTGAGACGGGGGAACTGTGCAAAAGGTTACTGTAGCAGAGACTTTGACTGTCAATGTAATTATTGGTAACAATCTCAAACAGGGGATGGTATGTGCAGTTACCCACAGCCAAGCAACAAAGGAAAATTGTAGTTCCCTGGACCCCAGAGAAGCCACTGTGGAAACCACTGGGAGGCTGGTTCCCCAGCCTGTGTCTCCTGATATGGAGAATAATGAAAAGTGGATAGAAATTCCCCAGGTAGCAGTTAACAGAACAGCTATGGAGGGTTACTCTGAGGAAGGTGTGGCCCATAGACAAGAGGGTTAGGGATGTCAGTGATCCTGAATGCCCTGATGCTAGAGCTAGGGACCTTAGTTTAGATACTGAAGGGGACCTGTCCTATGCCTTGGGAATGTGCAAGGAATTTTCAGCTGCTCAGAAAAGTGACCCTAGTCTAGAGAAGCTGAGGGCTTGGGAAGACTCTGACGGAGCACAGGGAGGTGATGGGAAACATAAAGTTTATTGGGACAATTGACTGATATATATGCAGGATGCTAAGACAGAAGGAGGGGTGATGGGCAGACAGTTTTTTGTTCCCAAGGGGTACTGTGAGCAGTTGCTCAAGATTGCACAAGATATTCCCATGTCTGGCCATCTGGAAATCATGTGCACACTACACAGCGGTTGGTCCAGAATTTCTATTGTCCCAACTTCACCCAGCAGGTGAAGGAGTATTGCAGGTCTTGTCACCGGTGCCAAAAAATAGGGAAAGCAGGTAAGAAAACCCAAGCCACTCTAATTCCTTTACCCATAATGGAGGAGTCATTCCAGAGGGTGGGAATGGATATTGTGGGGCCTTTAAATACTCCCAGCTCCTCCGGGAAGAGGTTCATCCTAACTTTGGTAGATCATGCCACCCGGTACCCAGAGGCAGTCACCCTGTTCCTCACTGAGGACAAAGTGGCAGATGCCTTACTAGGGATTTTCTTCCATGTTGGGTTTCTGCAGGAGGTTATCGCTGATCGAGGGGGTTCCTTCATGTCAGACCTGATGAAATGTTTGTGGGAGAAGTTTGGGGTGGTACAGAGATGCACAACACCTTATCACCCGCAAGCCAATGGGCTTGTGGAAAGATTTAATGGTACCTTTAAGTCAATGCTCCAAGCATTTGCCAAACAGCATGGGAGGAACTGGGAGAAATGCCTTCCCAACCTGTTGTTTGCATACAGAGAGGTGCCCCAAGAGTCAAGAGGGTTTTTCCCCTTCAAGCTCTTATATGGATGCAGGGTATGTGGACCCCTAGACTTTATTCCGGGAAGACTGGGAAGGCAAGCACTCCACCCAAGGAACTCCCATAGTGGAGTATGTCCTTAGGTTTAGGGAAAGGCTGAAGGAGCTTATGGGGACAGCCCAGAGCAATCTGGAAGCTGCCCAACAAAAACAAAAGGTGCGGTACAACCGCAGAGCCAGAGCTCACTCATACACTGTGGATCAGGAAGTCATGGTCTTAATCCTGGTCCAGAAAGACAAGCTGCAGGCCGAGTGGGCAGGACTGTACAAAGTAGTCAGATGGGTAAATGACGTAAGCTATATTATAGAGTTACCTGACAGGAGACATACACAAAGAATGTACCATGTCAATGTGATGAAGTCATACGCTAATAAGGCTAACATGGTGTTTGCAGTGTGTAGCCCTGGGGAGGGGACGGATGAAGGAGACCCCCTTCTGGACTTGCTGGAAGAAAGCAAGCGGGAATCCTCTGTGGAGGCAATTAAAATGTCACCTCAGTTGAACCCGGATCAGATCCGGAAGTAAGGGAGGTTTTAGCAGACTTTGCCCCACTGTTTAGTCCAAGCCTGGACTAACCACCTTAGCGAAGTACGATGTAGAGACAGGGAAGCAGGCACCCATATGGCGGGCAGCATATCGGGTGTCAGAGGCTGTCCAAAAGGACATTAGGAGGGAGGTGGAGGAAATGCTGCATTTAGGGGTAATCCAGAAATCCCACAGCCCCTGGGCCTCATCCATAGTCCTTGTTCTGAAGCCAAATGGCTCTACTCATTTTTTGTGTAGACTATCATGGACTCAGTGCAGTCATGAAGTCAGATGCCCACCCAATGCCATGGATGGGCAAACTCCTAGACACATTGGGGGTACGACATACCTTACAACTATTGACCTGACAAAGGTGTATTGGCAGGTAAAGTAAACTGCCAGAACTAGGGAGAGGTTGGCCTTCATCACTCTGATAGGGTTATTTGAATTTAAAGTAATGCCTTTTAGAATGAAGAACGCCCCAGCCACTTTCCAAAAGTTGGTGAACCAGGTGTTAAACGGTGCTGAGGAGTACACCATGGTGTACCTGGATGACATTGCCATCTTTAGTGCCAGCTGGGAGGAAAACCTATCCCACCTTAGGGAAGTGCTGGGCAGGATACAGAGGGCCAGACGGACTCACTGTAAAAGCTGAGAAGTGCCAGGTGGCCATGGCTGAGGTGGCATACCTTGGGCACATTGTAGGCCAGGGACAGCTCCATCCTAACCAAGTGAAAATAGAGACAATCAAGGTATGGCCCAGACCAGAAACACAAAAACAGGTCAGGAGTTTTCTAGGGAGAGCAGGGTACTATAGGAAATTTGTACCAAATTACAGTGCCCTGGCTGCTCCCCTATCTGGTCTGTTAAAGAAAAAGGTGCCTAAGAAAATTACCTGGGAACCAACCTATGAACAAGCCCTTACCAGACTGAAGGAGGTACTGTGCAGTGCTCCTGTATTGACAAGTCCAGACTATAGCAGACCCTTTGTAGTCCAGACTGACGCCTTGGACATGGGCATTGGGGCAGTGCTAAGTCAGGTATCCAACCAAGGGAAAGATCATCCCATAGTGTACCTGAGTAAAAAGTTACTTCCCAGGAAGCAGACTTACTCTACTGTGGAAAAAGAGTGTCTTGCCATGGTGTGGGCACTAAAGAAATTAGAGCCATACCTATGCGGGCAGCATTTTGAGGTACAAACTGACCACAACCCCCTGGTTTGGCTGGCATAAATGGGTAAAACGAATGGTAGATTAATAAGATGGAGCCTTGCCTTGCAAGGGTGTGACATGACAGTCTCACACAGGGCAGGGCAGCCAATGAAAATACAGATGGATTGTCACGTCAGTTTGAGCAATGAACTGACCTGGGGAGCTCATCCCATGCAGGGGATAGAGCACCAAATTCAGTCTAGGTGGGGAGGACTGTGATGCTCTGCCACCAACTTATTGTTATATTGTATAATATTTGTAATATAAATATATGGTATGTGAAGGTCTGCTTAGACAAGAAAACAGCCTAGCAGTGATAAGTGACCCTTGACCTCCAAGGTGTCAGTGGTGCTGAAGTAGCATTATGTTAAACTGACCAGGGAACCCCCTAATTGAAAGTCTTCCTTCCAGAGGGACAGTTTATTACCTCTTATAACCTGCTCCTGCTTTTGAAGTTGGAACCTCATAAAATTTATGATTCCTGCAGGAAGAGACCATTTGGTCACAGAACCTTGTTAGGTCATAAACCTAAGATCATTCTTGCAAAGCAGGAAACCAGCAGACAGATAAAAAATAAATATTTTAATCAGAGACTCATATTTTGGGAAATTGCTTGTTGCTGAATTTTCACTGTAATAAAATACATCCTTGTGGATATCCATACTCAGATTACAGATTTATCACAGATCTAACAGTGACCTCATGGGTGGCATCACCAGGAGGTGGAAATAACTGACTTTTGAATATTGCTTGCAACAGAAGCTTGTGGCAGAAGGACTCCCTGAAAAGCAAAGAGATACTTAGTTCTCTGGACTTAAGAAGGCACTTATGGTAACATCTAGCTAGGCAAGAATTTTTAAGTACTTGTGGCATGCCTGTTTATGCTCTGTAACTTCCAATTTATTTTTTGTGACTGTAAGTTATTGATATAATTGTTCTGTGTTTGATCTTACCTGTTTTACAATTTTTAGTAAACCTATTTTCCTTGAAATACTTCCTGTGCTTTTTCTCAGTTTTTTTATATGTGAATGCTGTATCAGTGTTTAAGTCTGACAGCTGTTAAGAGATTGAATGTATTACTAATCTTGAAAAAAGGTGAGAATATACCTAGGTCTCATATTGAGTCATAAGGGTACATTTGGAAACCTGGCTGGGTACCACTGGGCGAAGGAATGGACTGCATTCCCAAAGAGGGTACATACTGTATCTGAGACTGTTAACTGGATATGATAGCATAAGGTTCACATTTTGACCCCCAGGACTCAAGGCTAGTAGGTGATTTGGACCCAAAACAGACAGGATGGTTACCCTATCTCTTGTTCACACTATCACACTTTGAGGTTGGCACTGTGGGAGCAGAGGGCCTGACCTGCGGAGCACGTTGGTGACACACCCCACCATAGGGCCTGCCATGCAGACATGAAACAAGCTGCAGAGGAGGCTGGTGACAACTCTCAACCCATTTAAGATGGCCCCTCTATGGGGGAATGAATATATCCAAATAGACACGTGCCCAGTGCACTGGAAGGACTGGGAACACAAAGGCTTAGGGTGGGTGGAGGACTTGCTAGCCCCAGAAACCACAACAATAGACTCATTTACCAGCCTGCAGACATGATGGGATCTCCCTGCCTCAGATGCTTGGCAATATCTGCAGATCCAGAGTGCAGTTCAGGCTTATGTTACAGCTAGACCCCCAGGGCAGCCTTCTACTGTGCTTCCAGCCTGGTTGGCCTCCCCCAAGGATAGGGTCAGAAAAATATATTCCGCACTTAGGGACACTCTCCCCAGTCAGTCTGACCACTCTAGAGAGAAATAGGAAGGAGCACTAAGGAGGGGTATCAAAGTCCAGCAGTGGAGAGAATGCTGGACAGGGGTGCACAAGAACTTTGTGGATGCAAAAAGTAGATTAATTCAAAACAAAGTCCTGCACTCCTGGTACCAAACCCCGGTGGTGCTTCAACGTGCTGGGGTCCTGAGCTCCAATCTCTGCTGGAGGGGTCAGGAGAGGGAGGGGCATCTCACACACATACTGTTGGATTGTCCCAAGATACAAGGGGTATGGGATCATGTCTGTGAACTGTGGGCTAAGGTGCTCAACAAAGCCATCCCCAGATCTGCTCCTCTGCTTCCCCTGAGAATGAAATCCATAGCACCACACCTGACTTGGCCAGAACACAGATGGGTTGCTCCTTTAGTCATGCAAGTGAAGCGGCTTCTCCTGTACAGATGGAGAACCATGGAGGTACCCTTGGCCCAGGAGGTCACTGCTTCCTTGGTACAAATTGCATTCATGGACAGACTTACTCATCTGACTAGGAATATGCTGGCAATGTACACCCCCTACTGGGTGTCTTTCCTTCAATATGCCACCCCCAAAATGGGCACAGTCTGATAAGCCAATATTGGAGATAGAGAGTTATATTTATCTGCTTCATGACTTTAGGAGACTGCTCAATGTGACAAAACCCCAAACGGTAGCATGTAAACCCTGAATGTAAATAGTTGTGTTGTTAGAAGTTTATAGCAAGAACAGTGGTTCTTTGTGTTCTCTTATTTTAGGGTGAAGGTTGCCTTGTAACTACACCAGTCCCTGAGAAAGTGTCACAGCGTATATGTAGGCGAGTGACAATATGTACCTTTGCTATATACTGCAAAAAGGAAACTGTACGGTTGTAAGTATAACCAGCAACCTACATCTGACAGACTCTGTCTGTGATTGTATGTAAAAACTGAAACTCTTAATAAAAACGTTAACTGTAAAATAAAACCAACCAAGAAATATGTTTTTTGAGACTTTGTTAAAATCCTAGGTAGAAGGTTTAGTGAGGACTTTGTGAGGTCTCATGTGAAAGAACTGTTGTTTATTTTTAGATCATTCAAAAGAACTATAGTTCTTTCATGAGTTAATATGTTTGAACTACAGTTCTTTCATGAGATCATACAGTACCAAAGAAATAGAGTTCTTTAGTGAGATCACATGAAAGAACTATTGTTTTTTTCATGGGATCATATGAAAGAACCAGAGTTATTTCATTAGAATATAAGAACTAGAGTTCTTTTATGAGATCATACAAAATAAGAAATTCAGCATACAAAAGAAAAATGTGTTTGTATAGAAAAACAATTTTATGTGGTCTGTTAGACTCTGAATGTGCCTACTGTGGACCACATTGCTGCCATTGAAAGAACACAGTGTCTCATAGGTTCAACAGTCAGGTCCCTCGTGGAAGCATATGCAGTTAGTTAATTCATTTTGGGCTGCATGTACCACTGAGATGGACTCAGCCAGAGACCTGACCTGCTGCATCAGATGCTGGAGTTCCCACTGTCCATTGAAGGCTGCTGGAATCTCTGAATGCAACAAAAAAGAGCAAATTAGTATAAATAGAGATTCATGTTGTACATATTTGTAATTCCCAATTTGTTGTGGATACCAGACATTAGCAGTGAATTAATAGTGCATTACCCTATGTAGTGGAAATATGTAAACAAAAAAAAGAAATTCAATGATAAAGATTTAGCATCATTTAATATTATTTAAGTAACACACCATGCTACACATCCAAAGCAATATACTGACACATGATATCAAATTCTACTCAGTTCTAAATATGTACTTATAGTATGGCAGAAAACTTATTAATATATAAATACGTTACATTACTTTCTCTTACATTGAATTATTGTAATGCAATTTGCATCTCTATGCATGACTGTACAGTATTATTCTTTTCCTCGAGTGTATACGTTTATGTTGTCAAGAAATGATGACTGTAGTTCAATACTCTCAATTCCATTTCAGTTATCATTCAGAAATGTTAAGGTTTTTTAACCACAGATATAAAAATAAAATAACATGTTAATGCTTTACCTAGGACACTGGCTATGCACTGTTTCTGCATTTTCACAGGATTGAATTAATAAAGGAATTTTTCAAGTATGCATTGCAAATACTTGTACAGTTATATGTGCACATACAAACATATGAAATCGCCTGCAGAAACAGGCCATAGTGGTCTATCAAGTCTGCTCAAGTGTGCAGCTCAGTCTATATTACTGGAGCTGCTCCAGTCCCCTTTCTCCCCTTAGTTGATCACCCCCAACACTGTGCCCCCCTCCCCTTTTTCCTTCCAGTTGTGACTCTCCCTTGTACTCTGTTCCATCCCCCGTTAAATCTTCCAACCATTTCCAGTGATACCACCTCCTCCAGCAGATCATTCTAATTTGATACCACCCTTTCTGTGAAAAATGTCCTCCTCATTTCCTTTTTAGATCAACCCCCCTCCAGCTTCAGACTATGTCCCCTTTGCAGTCCCCTTCCTTTTCAAGTTGAAAATGTCCTCCATTCCAACCTTGTTTATACTTTTTAGATACTTGAAGGTTTCTGTCATATCCTCCCTTTCCCTTCTGTCCTCCAGGAAATACATATTGATCTCCCATAATCTCTCCCCATATGGTTTGTCCCCCATGCCATGGATCATCTGGGTCACCCTGTGCTGTACCCCCTCCAGTAGTCTCGATGTTCTTCTTCAAATAAGGGCACCAGAACTGCAGATAGTACTCAATGTGTTGTCTCACCAATGACCTGTATAAAGGCAGAATGACTTCCTCCCTCCTGAAGGTGATACTCCTGGTGATGCATCCCAGCATTTTATTTGCTTTGTCTGCTACTTTGTGCCACTGTACAGAGTATTTCATGTAACCCCTGACTACCACCTCTAGATCCTCTTTCTCCTCTGAGCTGGACACCTGGACGCACCTCCAGCCAGTAGCTGGCCCCGGGATTCCTTGCTCCCATGTGCATGATCTTGCACTTCTTTGCATTGAACCCCAACTGCCAGATACCAGACCAATTCTTGAGCCTAGCTAGATCCTCTCTGAGCTCCTGTCTCCCATCCTCTGTGTCCACTCTCCCACACAGCTTAGTATTGTCAGTGAATAGGCAGATTTTACCTTTGATCCCTTTGATCTCATTTGCGATGGCGCCAATAAAGATGTTGAATAACACTGGTCTGAGTACTGAGCCATAAAGAACCCCACTGGTTACAGGATAAGGCTTGGATAGCTCCTCCCCATCATCACCCTCATGTTTCTGTCCTCCATTCAGCTCTTGACCTACTCAAAACTCATCCCCAAACCCCAGGTTACTCTTTTTGTTGAGCAACCTTCTATGCAGCACAGAGTGGAAGCCCTTACTGAATTCCAAGTACAAGATATCTACTGCCTAGTCCTTGTCCAATGACCTTGTGACCTACTCAAAAAAGTCTATAATGTTGGTCTGGCAGGATCTCCCCCAGACAAACCAATGCCGCCTATCATCCTGGAGACAATTTACCTCCAGAAAGTTCACCAGTGTTTCTTCAAGAATGGTCTTCATTAGCTTGCCTACAATGGAGGTTAGGCTGACTATCCTGTAATTACCAGGTTTATCTTTGGGACCCCTTTTATTGAGTGCTACCACATGTGCCATTCTCCAGTCCCAAGGCACACATCCCATCTCCAGCGAGGTGTTAAACAGATCCACTGGGGAGCAGCTAGGTCCTCTGCCAGCTCCACCAGAACTCTTGAATGAACGCTGTCTGGGCCCAGTGCCTTGTCCACCCAAAGGACCCTAAGACCCTTCAAAGCCCTGTCTTACTTGATCTCCCCCTCTGTTTCATCCTCCCTTCCCAATCTAATGCCAATTTTTCCCTGCGGTATAGATCCATCCTTTTCCTTAGTGAAGACAGTGCTGAAGTATTCATTCAGTGTCTCTGCCTATTTCTGACTATTTTCCAATATGTGTTACTTATATATAGCAAAGAGTCATATAAGTTTAACATTTAATAGGTAAATACTTGCACAGTGTTATGTGTTACTTATATATAGCAACGAGTCATAATAAGTTTAATATTTAATATAGGTAGGTGCCTTACTGTTTGTAATTAACATTATTATTTTTCATTTATTTTTAGTACTTGGTTTTTTGCCATCTCCAGGAATAGCTGCAACAATCTGGTTCTAAGTCAGTTGGCATTTTTTCTCTTAAACTTTTAAAACTTCTTTATTTTGTTCTGTTAATTACTTTATAAATGATAAGAACATGTGTCTTAGTTGTGTTACATGTGGGAAGTCAAGAAATGTCATTGCTGGGTAATGGTATTAAAAGAACATTACATAAACATCTTATTTACTATTAAAAAAAATAGTTTTTTCCCTGGTGTCCTGGCCAGATTTCCCTCATTCACTAAAAATACCACCAACAGCTTAATCTGGTTCAAGGTCAGTTGGCATTCATCTGTATCCCCCTCCCCCGGGTCGTGCCTGAAAATCGACAGGATTTGTCTAGTGCACTTACCCGGTCAAAAAAACTAAATAAATAAAAAATAAAAAAACATCATTTGTGTGGTGTAAAAACAAACAACTGGAAACACCATATGTTTTCAATATACTAGCTCAAAAAGAAGGGAAATTTAACACAAGAAAAATAGGGAATGTGATTCTAGGGTTTCCAGCCCTAACTCTCCAGAAGGGTCATGAAGGCCCAGGAGTCAGGCTGGGAAAGAAAGAAGGGGGGAAGGGAAGAGCAGGATAGAGGCAGAGGGAGAGACTGAAACAGGGGAGGAAGATGTAGGAGTCACAAATGGTACGCATAGAGATAATAAAGAGCAGGGCAGTGTGGACTCAAAATGTGGACAGTAAAAACAGGATGAGGGTGTGTGGAACAACAAGATGGGGGTACTAGTGCTGGGGGATTCTATACTGAAAGGGATCAGATGGGGCAGAAGGGGAGAAAGGCACAGTCCTATCTGGGTCGAGGCTAGTCCAGGGCTGACCGCAGGCAGAGCAGGGCAGGCGCTTCTCAAGTACGCACGGAAGGGGAGGAAGAAACCTCACATAGTGATGCACATGGGTACAAATGACTTGGCAGGAGAGATGGGAGAGGTGGTAAAGGGGAGGTTTGAGGATTTGTGTAGGCAGTGTGAGGATGTGGGGGGGTCGGTGGCATTCTCTGAGATATTCCCGATACCATGTGCAAGTACAGTGAGGAAAAAAGGATAGAGGAGTTCAATGAGTGGCTCAGGGATTGGTGCCATATCAGGGAGTATGGCTTAGTGTCAGACTCAGGCAGAACCTGGGGCAATAGTGACCTATACACAGAGGACTAGTTACATTTGAGCAGGGAGAGGAAGGGAGTACTAAAATGGGGAATAGAGGGGTGTACATATATCGACAAAGGTGGATTTAAACTAGGAGGGGGTGGCTAGGGACTGCTGATGGGGAAAAAGGGTCCAGAAAGGGGAGCCTAGTGAGCTCACCCCCCCTCCAGTTTTGGGTAAAGGCAGTGGGGAAGTGGCACTGGGATGGATAAAGAAGGGAAGAATAGGGGTAGGGAAAGGGTGGAGACAGGCTGGAGGGTGGTCTCACTGAATGCAAGAAACCTAAGGAATAGAACAGCAGAGTTACAGGCTCTCATGGCGGTGGAGGGGATGGACATTGTGGCCATAATGGAAACATAGGCCACCCAGTACCAGGACTAGGATATGATGAACCCAGGGGTTCAGTTTATTCAGAAAGGATAGGACTAAGGGGAATGGGGGGGAGTGGCAATCTATGTAAGGGAAGGGATAAAGTGTGAAAGGAAGGAAGGAAGGGGAAGGGGGACAGAAGCACTATGGATGCAGTTCCAAGATGCAAAAAATAGGCCACTGAGGATGCGGGTGGTGTACAGGCCACCAGCTCAGGGGAGTGACCTGGATTGGGAATTAGTTGAAAAAATTAGGAGGGTCTGCAGAAAGGGGAGCTCAGTGGTGGTGGGGGACTTCAACCCACTGTGGGTGGAGTGGGGCACATCATCCACCATGAGTGCAAGGAAGTGGGTCCTGCTAGAAGCATTTCAAGATAGCTTTCTGACACAGCTGGTCCAGGCGCTGACTTGGTTAGAAAAGACTTTGGACCTTATACTGGAAAACAGGGAAGCTGTAAGGAATCTGGAAGTGGAGGAACTACAAGCTGGGAGTGACCACTATTCGGTGTGGTTCACACTCAACATGGGGAGGGAAACAGGGGGCACTGGTACAAGGGTGATTGAGTTCAGGAAGGCAGACTTTAAGAAGATGGGGGAAATTTGGAGCAAGCACCAGGCAGGCATGCAACCACACATGGAAGCAGACCAGAAATGGGACACCATAAAGGAAGGGCTGGTGGTGGCTACGGAGTCTTGCACTATGAAGAAAATCAAGAAGGGAAGGGCAAAGAAGCCCAGTTGGCTGACACAGGAGGTTATGGAAGGGGTGAGGGCCAAGAGGGCAACATTTCAAAAGTACAGGAAATCGGGGAGTGGTGAAGATAAGGATACGTACATGCAGAAGTTCAGGGAGGTTACCAGACTGGTCAGGGTGGCCAAGGCATCCAGGGAGCTGACACTGGTGCAGGGAATCCAAGGTATCCCATGTACAGGGTGACTGCGACTGAGCAATTTCAAAAAGGGTGACTCAATCATGGCACCTGTGGACAGGGCTACCTGGCAGGGGTGACAGATTGAGTGAGGTAGTGAATATAGCGACAGGATGTTGTTATGTATGCATGCGCATGGGGGTGGGGTGGGACCACACTGTGCAATGGGTGGAAGGGAGGGAGGGAGGGTTTGCAGGGTGTAGTGCAGTTGTAGGCTGCTGAGCTGGTCATGTGGGTGTGGTGGGTTGGTGGCAGGCTGGGGTTGGGAGGGTTCGGGTTCGGTTCTGGGTGCACTCGTGTTGTTTAAGCTGGGTCAGTTATTTATTTATTTTTTAGTTTACCCCGACATGCACACCCCTGGAGTTGAGAATCTTTAGTGGAGGTGTGGCCCAGCCATGGGGGCATGGGGCATAGCCTCACAAAAGAGAAACCGAAATCTTGGGCGCCTTTTACTGTTCGGCCATGAGTGAACATTGCAGAAATTCATTTTTGCGATGTACACTTGCCCAAACTGCGATCACTGTTCCGTGATCGCCGTTATCACATGGATCCGAATCGAAAGTGGAGAAAAAGACTTCTTCCATTATACTGGAGAGAGAAGAAGGAGCAAGGATCAGCTGGTGAGGATTAAGAAGGACAGGGGATGGTTGGAGAAAGGGGCGGAGCAGGCAGAGGCACTGAACAAATACTTCTGCCCTGTATTCATGCAGAAGAAGGGAAGGCAGATACTCCAGGTGAAGGGGGTAAGGGGGAGGAGATGACAGATGTAGGATTACAGAGAGTAGGGTACTACATAGGTTGAGGGCATTAAGGGTGGACAAAGCACGTGGACCTGATGGCATTCACCCTAGTGTACTAAGGGAGTTGGCAGAGGTCCTGGCAGGGCCACTGGCTGACCTGTTCAATACTTCCATGGACACTTGATGTGTACCACAGGACTTGAGAATGGCCCATCCACAAAAGTGACCCAAAGGATGAACCAGGAAACTATAGGCCAGTGAGCCTCACATTGATCACGGGAAAGCTCATGGAGACCATCCTAAAAGATAGGCTAGTGAGCTTCTTGAAGGAAAACAGTCTCCAGGATGGTCAGCAGCACAGGTTTGTAGTGGGCAGATCCTGCTAGACAAACCTTGTAGAGTACTACGACTGGGTGAAGCAGGAACTGGACAAGGGCCATGCAGTGGATGTCCTCTATTTAGATTTCAGCAAGGCCTATGATTCAGTGCCACATGGGAGGTTGGGGGGGGGACTGGAATCTGTGGGGCTGGACCACAAATGGTGAAATTGATCACAAACTGGCTAAAGGGAAGGCAGCAAAAGATGGTGGTGGTGGGGAACATCTCGTGACTGAAAGTGGTAATGAGAGGGGTACCACAGGGATCAGTACTGGGACTGGTGCTGTTTGGGATTTTTATTGCAGATATCTCACATGGGATCCAGAGCAGGATCAGACTGTTCACAGACGGTACCAAGATGGAAGTTGTGGTTGATGATGTGGAGAGGTGGAAGGGGTTGCAGGAGGACCTGACTAAGCTGCAGAAGTGGGCTGAAACATGACAGTTGGGGTTCAACACCAAGAAGTGCAAGGTTCTGCACTTCAGAGCCAGAAACCAGGGGAGGGATTATCACTTGAATGGGGTACAGTTGGGGAGCTCCACAGAGGAGAAGGACCTAGGAGTGATCATTACGGGGAGCATGAACAACTCTGCTCAGTGCAGGAAGGAGGCAGCAAAAGCCAACAAAATGCTGGGGTGTATTGCAAGAGGGATCTCCTCCAGAAGGAAGGAGGTTATCCTGCCCCTGTGTAGGTCGTTTGTCAGGCCCCACTTGCACATGCAGTATTGGTGCGCATTCCTGAAGAAGGACATCAGATTGTTGGAGTGGGTGCAGTGAAAAGCCACAAATATGATCCAGGGATTAGAGAGCAAGCCCTACCAGGACAGGCTGGGAGAGTTGAATATGTATTCACTGGAGGACAGGAGAGGAGGGATGGGGGGATATGATCAAGACCTTTAAGTATCTGAAGGAGATAAACAAGACCAACACAGAATGGACTTTCCAGATGAAAAAGGGGAGGGACACGAGAGGGCATGGACTGAGAATGGGTGGGGGGGAGAGATTCAGGAGGGAGATGAGGAGATATTTTTTTCACTAAAAGAGTGGTGGACAAATGGAACACATTACCAGATGAGATAGTGTCCTGAATGATGGTGGTCAGTTTCAAGAGGGGGTTGGGACAGGGTAAGAGTAAGGGAGATTGGGAAGAGGGGGCCAGGAGGGGCAGCTGTGAGATAAGGTGCTAGCTGCACACTTGAGCAGACTCAATAGACTGGGAGGTCTGTTTCTGCTGGCAATTTCATATGTTCATTTGTTCCATCCCCCCAAAGCAACAAAAGGACAACAACACACAAGCAAGTTCAGAAACCATCATCAGGTAAGACAAACAATGTACAGTTTAACTGTTTCCAGATGACACAAATGCAGTAGCACTAATGTGCTACCTTTGTGGATTTGTATCTGTGCCTGCCCTGTAGGGGCCTGTGCTTTTACAGCCACACTTATGTGTGTATGTCATATTGTGTGCCTGAGTATGTGTGACTGTAGAGGTGCAGGTTCCATGAGGCCTGCACTTCTGCATCCAGACGAGGTGCCAGCCAGGGATGCAACGCATTAATGCTGCAGTTTATCCACAAAATTCTGCAGTGTGCTGCAGGGAACAGTGTAATTAAATGGCAATTAAGCCCTTTTTTTACTGCAGTATTTTGTAACATTATTCATGGCAAGATACTGCATTGTATCATAGTTAGTTCTGCTGCACTCATGCATGCTGCATGAGATATCTCACTGGACAGCATGATCCATCAGTGCATACTTTTCTAAATGTATCTACATAACTGAAAAACTGTTACTCCTTAAACAATTTCTAGAACCCCTGCTGAAGCCATCATATCCACATTGTGACAGTACTTCCATCAGCATAACTACAGACCCAACAGGGGTCTACTCTTCTGAAGCCAGAAGTTGGTGTGTAGGTCTTACACCCGTGGCTGAAGAAGAGCATGCCCCTTAGTGGCTTGCACCTCTGCAGACAGAAAAAGTTTTGCAATTTTGGTATCATGACTTTTGTGGTGCCTGTGCCTCTGCAATTAGAGGTCATTGTGTATGTCTTGCACCTGTGGTAGCAGAGGCACAGGCCTGTCAAATGTATGTATGTCTTGCAACATGCAGAAGTACCTAAGATTCCAGAAGCACTGCCCCATTAGGGCATGCGCTTTTGTAGACAAAAGACTCTTGTAATTTGGGTAAGGTGGATTTGTATCTGTGGCTGCAAGTGCCTGTGCTTCTGTATATAGAAGCAGTGTTGTGAATGGAGTATTGTGGCTCTGTATCTTCAATAACAAGCAAGCATGAATGTCTCACGGTATGCATGCCAGAGAAACTATTACAAAAAGGTAGCACATCAGTGCTACTGCATTTGTGTAATCTTGAAACAGCTGTATGTTGTTTCGCTTACCTGATGATGGCTGTCTGTGGTTGCATGTGTGGTGTTGTCCTTTTGATGCTTTAGGGAAAGTTGGGGCTGGAAATCATAAAGCTACAATTCCCTTCTTTTGTTGTCATAAGTTGAACCCTAACTGGTGCATTACTGCATTTTTTTTGCAAAGGGAAAAAAATATATATATATATATATATATATATATATATATTATGGGACCAGAGAACAGGAAAGGGATCACTGGACCACCGGGGAGTTTCATGAAATGGAGCCTTGATCTGGGAATGGGGGAAGGAGGACGGACTGCTGGACAACCAATGTGACTGCTATATTCCTATATATATATATATATATATATATATATATATACATATATATATATATATATATATTCCTATATATCCAGGTGGAAGTACAAGAACCCAGGGCACTCTTCGCAAAGAGCAGGGAACATTCCCGGTGTCCTGGCCAACATTCCCCTTCCCATAAACCAGTTCATGTAATTATCCAGGCTGTGTGTGGATGTTGACGTGCGATATGGCCGCCACCATACATTCAGTCGCTTCACTACCAGTCTAGCATTGCTTGTAAAGCGCTTTGGGATACTGTGTATGAAAAGCGCTATATAAATGCTGATTCTTCTTCTTCTTCTTTCTATGGGGACAGGGATTGGGGCTTGATGGGAACCTGGCCCTGCGTACTCAGGCGCTCACATGCAGATATGCCCATAATGGGCATGCAAATAGCTCCATAGTGTCATGCATGCCCAACTGGGTTATTTGCATGTTTAGGCTCAGTATCACCCATGGGGGCCACTGTGCTTACCAATGTGCACCGTGCGTTGTGCTTTACCCCTATGGATGGTCTTCAGCCCCCACCTCTGATAGCACTGCACCAAACATGACGACTGCTTGCTATGGGCTGCATTACCAAAGTCAGATATTCAAACAGATAGTGTGGTCATTTCGGATCATGCTGTCTGTTTGAATATGGTGCCAGAGACGGCCAACCCTATATTTTTGTGTGGTGCACCTCTTTGCATGCACAGATGGCCAGCTCTAAAAATGGGGCCCTCTGTGTGTATTGAATTGTGCATGTAATCTATTCCTGCAGAAGCTAAATGTTGTGATATCAGTATTGTGGATTTCTTTTTTATTTAGTTTTTTGCAAATCAAATTTTTTATAAGATTTCAATTTACAGTTATCCAACATACTGTGTTTGTGTATTGAAAAGGTAACATGTTGCAGTTATAACTAACAGTAAGGTAGAACATCATACCTTGTAGGAGATCCTTTAGGGAATGATACATAAAATATCTTAGTCAGGCTGCAGTCGTTTAAAATGCAGCTATTCCATTAACATTATCTAATAACAACTTGGTAAATTTCTCTGTTTTATACATTGCCACATATTACTAGTATTATTTAGGTGAAAGTGGATATGTTCATACAGATCCTGTTCCTAGTTTTGTCACTTCTACTGTGCAACCTGCATTACACGCTGGGGTTTGGGGCTATCTTGAGGGGAACCCTACTTCTCTGGTGCTTACAAGTGTTCTGTGCCCTGCTCTGGTGCCCTAATGTCTGCGAGTTCAGGTCTTTCATCCTAATGGCCTGCACTGATGGAGAGTTAGGTGGCTAACAATTAACATGGCATATAGTACCCATTAGGGATCTTACAGTATTTCAAGTGAAGGTATCCTGCCCACAAGTTTCTAAAGTCCTGTAGCTTCCCTCTGGTGGTCAGTTGCATCCTCTGACAGCAGGCTGTTTTCCCTAATTCATTCAGCCATTCTTCTAGCTCGGGTAGGTTCTTACCTCTCCAATGTATGAGGATGATCGATTGAGCAGTAATGAGGGCATTTATTTGCCAGTTATCCAAGAATTTATTCAGCCTCTGGTATGGGAAGGATTATGCAGGCCCAGTGTGACCAGTGGTGGTGTGAGGGAGAGATCCAGTGATGTGAGATCTCTGCATACCTTCTGCACTATGTTCCAGTATGTAGTAAGGCTGGAGCAGCTCCACACCAGGTGTGTGATGGTGCTAACATCAGCATTGCACCTCTAGCTCTTATCTGAACTCATCATCCCCCCACACACCCTTGTGCAGTTGAGCCAGGGTTCTATGCCACCTGTGTAGGAGTTTCTGTTGGGTAAAGCATTTTTTTGAGCCTTTCACACTGGTGGCCAGCTTTTTCCAACAACTGGTTCACTCCTGGGGGGAGCTCTCACATCAAAGTTCTTAGGCCCACTGGCTCTGAGTTTTCAAAGAGGCATCTGGCTGTTCAAGGAAGAGGGACTTGTTTATAAAACTGACTTTCGGTGGGTGGATAGAGGCACTAGGAAGTATTGTGGATTTCTATTGGCAGCTGGAAAGTGGTGTTTATGTGTTAAAGTGTGCATGCGTATCCATGACTGCAGAAACACTGGACAATGATGATGGATGTCTTTTGTGTCATCTAGAAAGAATTGTATGTTGTTTGTCTTACCAGATGATGACCATCTGTGGTTGTTTGTGTGGCCTCGTCCTTTTGCTGCTGGGAGATGGGGAGTTAGGGTTGGAAACCCCTAACACACATTTCCCTACTTTTGTGGCATTAAGTGTAACCCTATCTGGTGCATTAACACAGTTGTCTGCAATGACTATTCTTTGCATTAAACTGTGTTATTGCACCAGTTAGAGTTCAACTTAAAGCCACAAATGTAGGGTGAATGCGGTTGTAGGGTTTTCAACACGACCTCCTCACCCCCAGCCCCCAAGTAGCAGAAGGAAAAAAAACACATTAGGGTGCCTTTTTGATATACCCTGTTAATGGTATTTGTTGTTTATAACTAACATTTGTAGCAAAAAAATAAATTAAATGTCTTCAGAACAAAGAAAATTACAAATTATATGTACATACATACATACATTTATTTAAAAGTACATTTGTCTAAACAACCACACGTACCATTAACAATACCCAGATATGTTAATATTAATGAGAATCCTCAAGGTGATGAAGAAGAGGATAGAGAAATCACCTACAGAAGAAATGAAACATCATTTAAGGAAAAAATCCACATTTTCTCCCAGTAGCATTTCTATTCATGTGGTTAACAGATTTAGTAAACTTGTTAACCAGGAAATTGAATAAATATTGAAAATTAACAGGATACACCATAAAGGGGATGTAACAGAAAAAGAAAGGATGGCTATCAAAGACTTAAAAACAAATTAAAATATTCTGTTTGAAAAAATCAGATGGGGGGCAGTATTCATATGGCCAACGGATATGTACCTGAGTGAAATGAATAGACAATTTTGAAATCAGCATTATTATACCAGATTAGCAGGCGATCCTACAGAAAGAATAAAAATAGAAGCAGACAAGTTTATCTCAGAAGCCATTGAACACAGGTAGATAATGGGAGGGCTAAAACCTGAGGTTCACTGTAGGGAAATAGCTCCTCCCATATCCCCTAGAAAGGCTAGCATCCCACTGAAGTTTCCCTCTTAGCGCGTTGCAAACTGCGCACTCTGAGCTCCCTATGTAGCTCGTGGGCTGAGCCTCCTTCCTTTTTCCCTGCTACTTGTTTTCCCCTTTCCCTTGTATATCCATCTCTTGTCCTTGTTGTTGTCCCCCAAACCCCCACCCTGGCTTTCCTTCCCGTATTTCTTACCCACCCTTGTTCCTACTCCTCCCTGCCCTCATTTCATTGCTCCTCTTCCATCCCCCTTTGCTTCTGTGTTTCTCCTGCTTCTCTCCTCATTTATTTGTTTTGGGCTTCTCCTTTCCCTGCCATCTCATGCCATCCCCACTCTGGCACTTCTGAGGCCTTCCGTCCTTCCTCTAGTGCTCTGATTCCAGCTCCTGCCCAGACCCTTATGCTCCCTCAGAGGCTGTTTCATTTCCTCTGGCTGGCCTTCCTTGCCCTCCTTCTTTTCAGTGTTTGCACCATTGCTTTCTGACCTCCGAGTGCCATTACTTCCATGGTGTCCCAGCTGTTGATTGCTTTGCTCCATTTGCATGTTTTGCATGCATACCGCTGGTTTCCCACCCACCCCGTTCTCCTGTCAGTCCCTCGTGACTGCTTCTTGGTGCTCGGATAATGACCTGGAGTGCTGGAGTGAGACTGGTGTGATGGTAAGGCTTGCTAATAATCTGCAGCACTGATATCCATGACAAACCATTTAAATATGAATTACAAAAACAGAAATACAAACAAAGAAAAAAAAATTATGCAGCCTGTTTGTTTGCTTCCCCCCACCCCCCACCTTCGTTACTGTCTGCTTGTTAGTCCCAATCAGCTGTTTTGCTCCTCTGCTTGCAGTACTGTTTTGTTAACCCTTTCCTGTGGCCCGCCATCCTTGTCTTTTGGACTTCTATCCCTGCAGTCTGTCCTGCTCCATTGTCCATTTGCCTTTCCTGTACTATTGCCTTTTTGTCAGAATGGCTGGAGTTTATACTTTTTCTGGTTGTTTCTACTTTGTACCTGTGATTCCCCATGAGTTGCCTCCAGGTCTGATTGTACTCCATTATGTTATTGGTGCTTCGTGGGGTGCTTTCTGTTTTTCCTGCTGGACATCTCTGAATCTCTGCATTTCCTTGTGACCTCTCCTCCTTGTTGTCTCCGCCCCGTCCTTGAGCTTGCACCTTGTCCATTATCCCCATATTTTCTTTTGGACTTTCTCACTCACCATGCTGGCACTCTGTCTCCATTACCATCCCTTCCTATTCTAACAGCCCTGCACCCCATTTCACCTCATCTGGCACCTGTCATCCCGCATAACTACTTCACTCAGTTATCCATCACAAATGATGTTCCCTCACAGTTTTGTCTGCAACTGATTCTATTCCTGTCTTTTACCCTATTTGCTTCATCTCCTGCTCTTGGCGTCCATGTACCCTGCTTGACCCATTGTTCTGATTTTACCCCATGGTACCCCTACTACTTCATCCCCTTCTAGTGTTCATAACCTCCTGCCTCCTCTGCCTTTGCCGTTTGGGCTTCTGTACACTCCTACCCACTCTAGCCTTCCCTGATATTGTGCTCATTCCCATACCTTTCCTCCATTGTTTGCCATTGCCCATGCTATGTCTTTCATATTTCATCCACCCCATGTTTCCCACTATGTTTGTCCTCCTCCTGTTCCCCACTAACATTCTCTTTGTCCTGCTCCTTCCTGTTGCTTATTTTAATGCGCAGCAGTTGGTTGTATTTTTCTTGCTCAGCCCATACCAGCAGTTTTCTCGTCTGCTGATTGACTTATTCCTTTTAGGAACAGGACTGCTGTATCCCATTTGCCTTCAATATCCTACCTCTCCCGACTCCATCCTGCACTTCCATGGACCCGATCTACTTGACCTGCCTTGGCCTGCTAATGCTCTGGATTTGGACCCCACCTGCTTGTTCATTTTCCACTTCCTTTCCGTCCATCAGACTGCTGGTTTTCCTTGCTGCTTGTCTTCCTCCTCTTCCTGTGCATCTGGGCATTGTTGTTGCGGCTTGCCTTCCAGCTCAACCTCATCTGATCTGCTATCCTACAACTCCATGCTGCCATCTCCTCCTTCGTTGATCATCCGGATGTCTGAGTCTCCCTGCTGCCTTCCTCCTGGACTTGTCTGCTCATATTCTCCTTGCGTCTTGCTGGATGTGTGCCATTTGCTGCTCATGGACATGTGCCTTCCACCTCCTTCCAGTTCCCCTGATGCTCTCCTTCTCCCATCCAGTGACCTTCCAGTGATGATTCCAGTGCTCTCCCTATCTGCAGTTCCAGTTCACCATCTCCTTGGAAGTGGGACCCCATTGCACTTTGCTATGGACTTTGATACTCCATCTTCCAGCTCTCCAGCTCCTTCAGAAGAGGGACTCTCACTCCTCAGACTTCACAGCATCTAGTACCTAGATACACCTCCTGGTTTGACATGGATCTCTCACTGAGGCCTGACTTCACTGTTCTGCATTCTGTTTTGGTATGCCATGGCACTCACCCCTGTCCTGTGCCTTCCCCGCACCTGCCACTGTCTGTGCTGCTTAGTCTCCACCATCTTCTTCTCCTGCTGCAGCCTTCCATCAATGGACTTCTGCTTGGACTGTTACTGCTGCTTCTTCTTCATCACCCAGGCAGCTCAGGACTCATGCCCGGTTGCTGTGTCTTATGGGCAATCCTTCAACTATCAACGTCCAGCATCCCCGCCTGATCAACTACTCCTACCTGTTCATCTATCTCATACTCCTCGCTTGGCCATCATAACAGCTCCTTTCCAGTGCTCCATGGATTGCCTGTTCTTCTTGCCTGAGTAAACCTTATTAAAGCACCATCTCTCAACTAGCATGCCCGATAGACTCTTACATTACCATAACATCTTCAGTACTTCCCAATAATCTCCCCAGCACACATTTCTGGCATCACTTTTGACTGCACTATGGAAGATTTCATCCCTTAACCATCTCTGCAGGATGCTTCTTCATCTACTCTATTAATTCAAGCAGTATCAATGTCACTATCTCCCATGTCTTCATAGGATCCAAGATTTAGTGGAATCTCCTTCACTCTTATCCTTTTACCTGGAATTGTGACTCTAATCCATTCTGAGATGTACCAGCTCCATAATGACCATCATAGTTAAGGATAACAGGATCTGAAGGATACCTCATAGCAGCACTGGCATCATCCATTATACCTTCTCCTCATAGTCTCCTCCTAAAAGCGCCATCTCAGTTTGATCATGTTATTCAACTTGCTCTCCTTTAATAACCATTGGATGTTCCTAAGATCTTCTCCAGCTGCTATTCCAGAACATGTATCATTGGATAGTTATGCCTAGCTGCCTTGCTAAAGTTACTCTATCCGAGCCACTGTTCATTGCCCCTGAACGTCACAATAATTCATAAAGTTACATTCATCTCTTCATCATGTTACCTAAATCAAGCCAGCTACCCATCCAGCTGTCCTTTTAACTCATCCAATGAGATTTACCTCCCATACTCCCTCCAGAGACGACCCGCACTGAAAGCAGGCTTCCATTTCTGCACATCTGCAACTGACCTGGCTGTCTCCCTATCCCAGTCATGCTCCACAACAATTCTGTATATGACCAAGCATGCTAGGCACCCATTGCATTCTATGCTGCTCTCACTTTCCCTTTGCCATATCTGTCTATAGACTTATTCAAAGACCCATTCTCGGACACCCCCCCTCAGCATTCAGACATTGGATGCTCCAGCACTGCAATGCTGCCATGGCCACTCAATCTCCTGCCATGAGCAATGAAGCCACAGCAATACCCATATCCACCATTTCCAATTAGCAGTCCTTCCTGAACATGAGCCTATACATATCTCATTATAGCAACAACAACGCTATTCAATCCTCAAACTCATTGTATGAATTTTCCAACTTGTCCCATCGATATCCAGTTACCATCTCTACTGCGTATTTCACCCTTCCTTCATTGGTCTTGATTATTCCATGTTCACCCCTCCTACCAGGTAGGCAGTATAGCACGGTGGGTTAAGGCTCTGAGCTGCAGTTCTGGACACCTGGGTTTGAATCCCACAGCCACCTAGGTGGATACTGTGTGACCTTGAGCAAGTCACTTTACTTCCTTGTGCTCCCAGATTGCATCTAGAAACAAGCTTTGGCTTAGTGTGCTACTCCTGGTTAAACAATGTTCCATGTTCCCTGTACCTAAAGCTTCTGTCTGACTCCTCGATCATCTTCATTAATGCTTACATAGTGACTTATTGCACACTGCTGAACTCCAAGCCTTCAAACTCTAAACCGAATGTCAAGCCCTCTGCAATGTCTGATAGACTACTTTAAGAATTTCATACTCCATCATACTTCCTGCTGTTCGGAGTCTGGCAGATCATTTAATCAGTTCATGCTCTTCATGCTTATATTGACTCTGTACCCTCATTGACTATCAACCACTATCACATTGGAATTCTGGACCACGTTCACCCCTTTTCCAGCTGGACCCAAACCATATTCAGGATCTGGATGCTCCTTCATACTGGACCTGCCTCTTCAGCCTCAGATTCATACTTCGTCCAACCAACTCTGAAGATGGAAAGTCATCTCTCCAAGCTTTTCACCTTCTTCAGATATTAGAATATTGTTGCTAGAACCTAGATTAATCTCTTCTTAGTTTGCCTGGAGGATGGGTGGGTTAGTAGCCATGGGTCCTCAGAGGTTTCCTCCACCTGGGGAGGTTTCCTCTCCTGCATGCTACTGGTCATACTATCCATGAGTTAGAGAAGGTAATCCTTGAACTTTCCATTGGTAATCTTTTTGGGCTTTCTATTCTCTACTCACTACCTGGTTTCCCTACCAAGGGTGGAATAGAGAAAAGCTAAACAGTAAACTACATTTACATAAGCACTACTAACCCCATGTACTATTCACCAAAACATTGATGGGGAGGGCTAAAGCCTGAGGTTCAATGTGGGGGACTAGACCTCCCACATCCCCTACAAAGGCCAGCCTTCCACGGCAGTTCCCTGCTTAGTGTGTTGTGATACACCCACCATCCACCCCTGATTCCTCCTTCTCTGGCACTCTGCTCACCCTTGGTACTGGGCTTTCTATTCCCTACTCACTACCTGGTTTCCCTACCAAGGGTGGGAATAGAGAAAAGTCAAAAAGTAAACTACAGTTGCATAAGCACTACTAACCCCATGCGCTATTCACCAAAACATTGAACTAATACTGAAAAATACTTTTTTACTGTTACACATCCAGTTAAGCCCACAATTTACCTGTTCTTGAAGGTACATAAGGATCCTAAATGCCTTCTATGTAGACCTGTAGTAAGCAGTATAGGATTCATTACAGAACCACTCTCAAAATACATGGACTTATTCCCGAGTCCCTATGTTAGCCAAGAAAAATCATTTATTGAAGATACTAGGGCAGTCCTCAATATATTGAAAGATATATGCATAATACTAGAAACTACACCAGCCACTTTGGACATTGAAAATGTATACAATAATATCCCCCATGAAGAGAGAGAATGAGGGCACTAGCAGAAACACTGGCATAAGGGGAAGGTGACTTTCTCCCACCATCAGTGGTCATTCACAACTTTGCAAAAGTCACCTTAAAATCGAACTATAATCTAGTTTTTGGAGAATACTTTCAACAACACCATGGGACTGCTATGGGAATGACATGTTCCCACTCCTTGGCAAGTTTGTAGGTAAGTGACTGAAAAAACAAATTTGTGTGGGGCCAGATGAGAAATAAATGAAAAGATAAGCTCTGTCTGTGGATTTGCTTTATAGATGATGTGCTGCATTTTTGGAATGGGAGTGAGAATGAATTTAGAGAATTGTTCATCTATATTAATAACTGTGATCAAAATCTAAAATTCACAGAAAACATAGCACATCAGAAGCAGAAAACAGTATTTAGACTTATAAATCTACAGGAAAAAACACAGAATGGAAAAAAAAACACTTGTTTAGAAATGAACAGACAGAAGCCCACTGGGGCAGTTGCCACCCCTATCATCTGAGGAAAAATATACCATGTCATGCTTGTAAATAAACTCATTACACTAGGCTTCCCACCAGCAATTGTTAGGTGGGTGCATTGTTGGCTGACAGGTAGAACCCAGAGGGTTAGGGTAAATGGGGTGTTGTCTGATGAGGGGAGGGTCTCTAGTGGGGTCCCACAGGGCTCCATCCTGGGAACCACATTATTTAATATTTTCATTAGCGACATGAAAATAGGATCAACAAACATCATCACCACATTCGCCGATGATACCAAATTGGGAGGAAGAGTAGACAATTTAATTAGTCAAAGGGAATTAAAGTTAGGTTTAGCTACCATCGAACAATGGGCAATAAGTAACAAAATGTTATTTAATGTAACCAAATGTTCAGTCTTGCATATGGGCAAAACCAACCCCAAACAAATATACACCCTCAACAATAAAATTATTAGATCATCACATAGTGAAAAAGATCTGGGAATAATAGTTAGTCACAAATTGTCAACAGCAGACCATTGCAATAAAGTAGCTAACTTATCTAATGCACTTCTTAGACAGATTAATCACACCTTCACTTCTAAATCAGAGCAATGTATAATTACTTTGTATAAATCCCACGTTCGACCTTATGCGGACTATGGGTCCCCCTTTTGGAGCCCTTACTTGACTTCTGATATAAAGAGGATTGAGCAGATACAACACAGGTCAACAAAAATTGTCCCATACCTAGCACATCTCGATTATGAAGAAAGACTAAAAAAAACAGGCCTTTATTCACTCAAAACCAGAAGAGTTAGAGGGGACCTCCTCCAGATATTTAAACTCCTTCGATCCCCCACCCTAATGGATCAATGTGGCACTTCATTTGCCATAAGGAAAATCGTACGAAGATTGCATAATAAACAGTTAAACATTTGTAAAGCTAGGAAAAACAAGAGACTGAACTTTTTTCTATTATGGCCCCAAAGTTGTGGAATAAATTGCCACAAGAATTAGTGGATTGTTCCAATTTAACTACTTTTAAAATACATCTGGACAACTGGCTCTTTAGCTAAGTCATTCTGGGGTACAATGTCTCACAATGTGGGGGACAATCATGATCGGCTTCAGCCTTCTTTTGTCCTTAACACCAAGTAACCAAGTAAATATGGACAATTGCTGAGAGTGAAACAAAACTGCTCTGAAATTGGAGAACCAAGGAAATAAATGCTGACCATGTGTGGGAGAGTCCTCAGAAGGGGATATGAATGAGGCATTCTGGTAGAAGCAGCCAGAAAGGTAGCAAATAAAACAAGAGAAGACATAGTGGTATCATTGAAACAACCAAAACAAGAAAATGAGGTGGAGGTTATCACTTTCAGCATGGATTATAGCACTATGCCTATTTAAGTTGCAGGGGTAATAAGGAACAAGCTTTGCAGAGCCAATAGAGCTAATAATGCATTAACTTGATAAGTGTGTGTCAAGGGCTTAAACATAAAATTGAAGTGCCACAGTCATGAGCATGTGTAAATGTTGCTTTTAGTAAATTTAGGTAACTTATGGGGTTGATTCTGTGTTTTCTATTTGTTTAAAATGTGAGTAGCAAGTGCATCTTGTACTATATGGGGAACGAGAGGGAGCTCCGCACCATGGCTTTCAAGTAATGGTAGAAGAAATGGTGCAGAAAGGAGAGGTGTGGTTACACTGGGGACTGTGGACCAACCTAGAAGGAAACTGTCACCTGGATCCCATATTCGGTCACATACAGTAGCCATGACTACATCGTGAACTCAGAAACACTAGAAGAGAAACAGAGCAGCAGCTCTGAAAGAGAAAAAAATCCCCAAGAAAAGGAAGGAAAGCACAGAGTCAGGGGTAGACATTCAATACATGGTGGTGGTAGGAAAAGGAAGTTATCAGGAAGGAGAGTTGCTGGATATTTAGGACCTGGCCTCAGTTTTTACTTTTATTAGAACAGTTCTGCTTGCTATGTCAAAGCATTGGGGTTGCTGTTTAAATATTGTCAAACTTCAATTAAATACAGTAGTTCTGCATTATCTGCAGCCCCATCACCCTCACAATATCACAATGCAGCTGTAAAAGAAGATGAACAGCACATGCTGCTATGAAATGCTGTTTATCAAATAGAGAAAACAAAACACACTGGCAGAGCAAAAGCCAGGATTGCCCTCTGCCTAATCCATTTCATACATAGTGCATCATCAAGGTGAGGGGGAGTGCAGAGTAGTGAAATAATTTGTAATGTTACATAAAAGAAGAAAAATGAAAACTTAATTTAGCTTCTTATCATTTTCAATTGCTAAAACATACTCAGTTCAGTTCATAACTGCAGGGTTCAAACATCGGGATCCAAATATTTTTCCAGTTCATGTATAATGCTCCCCTATACTTTTACTGGTATTTAATACCTTATAGCAAGTGTACATTCTCTATAGAATGATTCAGCCCTTGTGTGATCCGAGCCCAGGTCCTAAATACCCAGTAACATTTTTCCTGCTGCTTCCTCTTCCCAATCTCCCCTAAACTTCTACTCATTTTCTAAATTCAAAAGCAACTGTATCCTGTGTTCCTGTAAGAGTTTACCTTTTATATCCTCCCTACTCGCATACTGCTTATTCTATGACTGTCTAGCCCTGACATGCTCTTCGCTATGTGCTTGCTCTTAAGCATGCTGAGCTGTTACCCCAGTCTTACAGCACTAAACCCACTACAAAGCCAAGAAGAGTGAAAATTCACACAAAAACAAGACAAAGAGCTTACCATGGAAGTTGCACTCGGAGTCTGGATAGGAAAGGAGGTGTTCAACGATGTGGCATGGTGGTGACTGGCAACCAGACGGTCCTGATGTTTTTTTCTTGGTTCAGCATTCATTGTTTCACCATTCCCATTTACAATTCATTCCTTGTCATGAATCCCACCAGCACCGCAGACAATTGCTCCCTCAGGCTGGCTTGTGGCTGTGGTCAACGTCTGGTCCCACTGTTTACATAGTCTCATCTTCCTGGAAGTTCCTAGAGAGTCATTGGACCAATAGCCATGTCCTTTCCCTAAGAGGTTAGCCAGAAAAAGAAACCAGCGCTAATGGTTCCCCCGAGCCCCTCTGTGGCAATTATGATCCAGTGAGCTGCTGCTGTAGGTATAATATGAGCAGCCAGCAGCGGAAAGGCCGGGGAAACTGAACTGGATGCCATGGACTTTCAGAGCAGTAGAGGACTTGTATATTGTAAGGAGTGGGGGGGGAGAGGAGTGGGTTGAAACAGGGTCGGGGAGGAGCAGGACGGGACAGGGCGGCGGCTGACACAGAAGGTGATGATTGCAGGAAATAGTGCAGTGCTGCAGTCGGTAGGGGCAATATGGGCAGACTGTTTCACAGAGGTGGAGGGCACTGTGTTGCAATCCAACATGTTGTGGAGAAGAAATTTCATTTTTCTCAGTGATGATGAAAGAACTGCAGGGCTACACCCACTGCAGCCCTACAAAGGACATCAGTATAAATAAATTGTTATAAACGGTTAAAAACCTACTTTCACCTTGTAGTTCAAATTTGTAAAAAGATATTCAGGCAAATTCCCTAAAACATTTGGAGAACCAGGGCCAAGAAGTCTCACGTCCGATTTCTGCCAAATAATCTAACTCAATAAGAGATAACAAATCTCAGATTTAACAGAGCTCTTAACTTGGTATACCATGTTTTGGCATTTTAACATTTGATAATTATTTAAAAAAAAGTGCCAAACTTACTAAATTGATGAAAAGTAGCTAGAAATCATTAAAACCGCTTCTTGTTCTGCCAAACAACTGTTCTGCCACTAACATTCGCACCGCCACTATGCTGTCTGACTAAACACAGGCAGCTCAGCTCCTATTATATGACATCAAGATGGTCAGGTGACCTAAAAAAGCTCACAAAACTTATTCAAACCAGGTAAAATAGAATAAATATGTATAAATGTATCAGCGGGGTGGGGATGGATGATAGGGGTTTCTGGAGCACAAGGGATGGGAGGGTCTCGGCACCCAACTAAGGAACTAAGGTTCGAGCAGACTCGATAGACCGTAAGGCCTAATCTGCTGGCAAATAGTATGTTAGTATAAAAAGTAGTAAAATAATTTGTAAAAGAGAAAAAAGTATCAGGGTTCAATCTATCTCAGATGAGCTTTTTCACCACAATATTCTCCACAAGGAAAAACTAAAACTGTAGAAAATGATATAAATATGGGCTTTTAATGTAACTGTGGCATACAAAGTAACACTCTCTGAAGTCTTTATATTTGATGTTACTGCTCTAAACCTCACTCAACTTATACTTGAGCCCACATGCCCTAATCCCAAAACAAAAAAACATACCCTGCTTGACTGGGCACTCACAACCCACCCACGCCATGTCATTAAATCTGGTCTCCTCCCTGATGCCCTTAGTGATCACAACTCCATTTTCATTGTACGTAAGGTCCATCACCCCAAACCTCCCCCTAAAATCATACAGCTCCGGTCCTTTAAATCCTTAGACCTTACCCCACTCAGCTGTGCACTTGCTTCCACTGACTGGCCCCCTTCTCCACTGCCATTTCTGTTGACCAAGCTCTTGACTATTTCAATGAAATTCATTGCCATCTGGAATGCCTTTGTTCCTTTCAGAAGGACCAGAGCCCATGGGCTTCACCTCCCCTGGATCACCCCCGAACTACTGGCCTGCTTCAGGGAGTGTGACCAGGTTTGAAGAAAACACAAATCTACTAAACATCCAAACGACTACGCCAAGTACAGAATTCTATGCAATTCATGTACTAAAGCTACTAGACTGGCTAATTCCAATTATTTCAACTCCTCATTCCTGACTAACATTAATTCTGCATGTAAATAAATTCTGGAGGATAGTTCATGCCCTAGTCTCTCCCCCCTCTCCCCTTCCCCTCCAGTTCTCAAAATAAATAACTCCCTAGTTTCTGACCCTGGTTCCGTGGCCAATGAATTTTATGCCTACTACACCTCGTGCGCCATGTCTCTTCTAAATTCCCTCTCCCCCTTGCCATCTACTAACTTCAGCCCTTCACCTCAGCCAGTGCTACCCCTTCCCCTTTTTACTTTTCTACTATCTCCTCTGATGAAGCTCTTAGTGCCCTCCTATCCCTCAATCTCTCCAAAGGCTCCTCACCAGATGAGCTCGATCCTAAACTTCTCTACCTTTCTGCTCCTGCAATTGCTTCTCTTATCTCCCCTAATCCTTAACCTCTCCTTTATTTCTGCCCACGTACCCTCATTCTGGAAACATGCTGTAGTCCTTCCTCTACCCAAGGGTGGTGACACATCCACTCCTGGCAACTATCGCCCCATTTCCCTCCTTCCTACGCTTGCCAAACTTCAAGAATATTTAGTTCAATCTCAACTATCACCCTTCCTCTCCTAGTTCTCCTTCTTCACCCCCTTCCAACCTGGTTTTCAGAAGAACCACTCAACAACCACTTCCTTCCTCAAGCTTACTGACTCCATCCTTTCAGGAATAGACAATGGCCTGATCACCACGGCCATCTTTGTCGACCTAGTCAAAGTTTTCAACACTGTTTCCCATCCCCTGCTTCTTGATTCCCCTCTCCACAGCTGGCCTTGCTCCGTCAGCCACCAACTGGTTTAAATCCTACCTCATTGGCAGTACCCAATCTGTGAGAATCCTTGATTCCATCTCCCCTCCAATCCACATCAACACTGGTGTCCCTCAGGGCTCAGTGCTTGGTCCCCTGCTCTTCTCCAGTTTCCTTAATGATCTTCCCACAGCCTGCTCATCCTTGTCTATCCACATGTATGCTGATGATACTGTTTTATACAGTTCTGGCAAAAACCCTGCTGTGGTAGAAACCAGCTTAAAGCATGTCTTCAACCAAGTTCAGCTCTGGATTGCTTCTCACCAGCTTTTTCTAAACACCAAGAAGACAGTCCCAATGACCTTTGGCACCAGGCAAAGACTCTCTAGGCTCCCAGCCCTACCCACCTTCCACACCCTTGACAGGGCCATCCTGGAGGACACCTCCTCATTTAGATATCTGGGGGTTTGGCTGGACCAGCACCTCAACTTCTCTGTGCAAATCGATGCTATCCTGAAGAAGCTGCACCCCAAGCTTGGTGCTCTGTACAGGAATCGTAGTTGCACCTCGCTGACTGCGACGCATGAAATTGTCCAGAAGATGATACTTCCCATCTTTGACTACTGTGACTTAGTCTATGTTGCTGCTCCTAAATCTTCACTGACCAAGATGGACACTCTCTTTAACTCCTTCTGCCACTTTGCTCTCAACTCCCCTTCCTGCTCCCACCACTGTGAACCCTATCATTTTCTAACCTTCCTTCCACTGTCTCACAGACGCATCTCACACTGTGCCAAGCTAACCTCCAAATTCTGGTTCGGAGTGCTCCCCTCCTATTTCTCATCCTCTCTCTCCACTCCACCTCCCCCCACCCACTCTCTCAGATCTAATGACGCCCACACCTTGATGGGCCCTCGCCACTCTACCCTCATCGGTCAGATTGTTTTCACCCTTTGCTTCACTAAAATCTGGAATTCCTTCCCTCGTGAAATATGACACTCCTCCTGCAACTACTCCTTTACCTCTGCCCTACACAATTACCTCTCCCTTAGCTGTTCCTGCTTTAACCCTCCTTAATACCTATCCCCAGTTTCTGCCTTCCTACCCTGACCCCCCCCCCCGGCAGGGTTCTCAACATCTTGAAGGGGAATCAGGAAATGGCTACCCTTCTCCTCATATTCAGTTCTACCCTCTCCCCCTCTCTTCACCCTTCTGATCACCTGTGTGCACAACCTACCCCATCCTTTTTACTCCTACAGCACTTGCGTACTACCTCAAGCCTTCTCCTGGTACACTCATGCACTATAAATGGTTTTGTCACATTATTACTGTTTTGTATGTTTATATGTTCTTTTGTATGATTTTAGACATGTATTGTAATTTACCCATTGTTCCATTACTGTTTATTGTACAACACCTTGTGTTCCAATGGTTGCATGATCTTACAATGTTGTATTGTTTGTACTACCCACATACTATTGTAACTGATCATCCTTCACAACTCTTTGTAATGAGATGAGCAACTTGTTGTTCAGTGTGCCCTCCTGGTGTAACATTTCAATAAATAAATAAAACAAATTGCCAAAAAAAACACCCCAAAATTCCTTGTTAAGGCCAGTACAGATACTTAAAAAGTCACCACACTGTCTACAGAATGGGAAACTCAAAACCAGGGCAGCAAAACCAGGTTCAAGCACTCAGGGCTCCCAGGAGTCTCAGGTTGGCATTAATGACCTCACTGCTTCTGAGGACTGTGTACATCAAACTCTCACCTGTCATTGGCTACCGGGGTAGCTCCTTGTTTCAACACCATAATTTTTGCATCAGTTTTGCAGTTGAGGATCAAGGAGCAGGAACACAGGTCAAGGGAGAGTGCTGTAGTGGAAAGTCTGTACCCTCTCCCTGCATCGAGGAGCAAGGGAGTTACACCAGACAGACACAGCACAGTCAGTTGTGGGCTGAAACAAAGGAAATTTGAACTGAACTTGAATTTTCAAAGGCTGGAACCCCCACTGTGGCAATTGGGAGAGAATTTGGTTGGTTAAAAGGGAATGTGCCAATTTTAAAACAATTTCAGTTAGTTCCTTGTCTCACCCACTACAGCAATTGGGAGCCAATTCGGTTGGAGCAAAGGGAAGGTACCAAATTTAAACTACATAAAGAGAGCTCCTTGTCTCTCTAAATCAGTTTTGCAGCAGAGCATAGAGTTTTTCAGTTGATGGGTCTTAAGGTGGTGTTTTTAAACAATGGGGAGGTGGTTATTATTGCATCCCCAGAGGTGGTACTGTGCACATAAAGTGGCTCAGTCATCATTCTCTATGTGGAGACACTGCTATTTTCTACTATCTTCTGGAACAAATCCCTCTCCAATCTGAAGAGTGTAACAGGCCCAGCCTCCTCAACCTTGTTTAGAGTTCCACAGGTGCAAGGCAGCAATAGTAACCATGAGTAACATCCTACCATCTGCATGGTGACATGGTTGCTCATGGCCTACAACAAGGTCATTGTGGCAGCAGAATGCAGTGATGCCCTACTCTGGCCAGGATCTGTAGTAGTCTCTGACCATGGCCATCTAACTGCAGTGTCCCCTGGCTTATTTCCTAACTGACACCCCCCCTCCCCCAGTAGCATGATATGTTGCCACTGGCCTGACGGTGCCCCAGAAACATATTTTTTTAATGAAAGCTTGAATTCTCTAGAATGCTAATGAATTCCTGGAGACAGATCAATCATATTCATTTAGGAGGCAGTATAACACACTGCTTTAAGGCTCTGAGTTGCAGACCTGGAGACCTGGGTTTGAATCCCACAGCCCCCACTTGCATACTGTGTGACCCTGAGCAAGTCACTTAACTTCCTTGTGCTCCAAGGTCACACCTGTAAACAATCTTCAGCTTAGTGTGTCTATCCTGGTTAAAAACAAATATTCAAATACTGTACATGGAAAATGTAAATTTCTCACTTGTGGATTCCTGATGCTGGTCATATAAGCTCAACACAAGCAGTTGAACACAAAATGAAACTGCCTTCTGGGAGTTTCCCATTCTAAGATATCTCTAGCTTGGAACTTAAATTATAGGATCTTACTGTTCATGTGAAACTAAAAATGGCAGATCTTAACGGTGGGTCAAAACCTATAGTACTGTAGTTAGTTTTTTGTATTTCCTTTTCCTTTTTATTTTCCCCTACCACATCTGCTATGCCCATTTGAGTCTGGTCACATTAGAAACTCTCATGGAATGCCAGGGACTCTATTTGATGGGGCTGGGTATTTGCTTGAGCAATAAACTTCTTCTCTAGCCTCCCACTGTCCCCACTGCTCCATGACTGAGACCCAACCCTAAACCAGTTCTACTTTTATAGGCACAGGATTTAACTGACAACAGGAACTTCCTGTTTGGGAGCAGGAAGTGAGTGATCACAGAGCCACCAAAGATTCACCATCCTAGAAGGGCAAGAGTAGCTCTCCATCCCCCCCTAGCTGCTGGAGGTCTGACTCTGAGCAAGTAAAGAGACTACTGAGAAATATAGGAACTTCTTGTCTAAGAACAGGAAGATCAGGAGATAAAAGGGTGCAGAGGCAGTAAGTAAGTAGGGAGAGAAGAAAAAAAAAGAAATAAACAAACAGAGGAAAGAGTAAGTATTCCAAATAACTAACAGTTAGGGGGCCAGAAAAAGACATGATGGGAGTGGTGCAGTGCAGTGGCTGTGGAGCAGCAGTCTTCCGGGAGATGTTTTGGAGGATGCAGTGTTGTCCCATCTGCAGACACCTCTCTGGGCTGAGGGAGGAGGTTGCTCATCTCCAGGCTGAGTTGGCCAGGATTTGTGGGACCTCCTCTCCCACCCAGGGACCTCCAGGGTCACTGTCGTTGCCTCAGAGGTTGCCAAGAAAGAGGAGTGGTTGGACCACAGTGGGTTCAGAGAGGGTGAGAGTGGTGGAACAGAGGCTCATCCCCCCAGTTGTACCTCGCCACAATTTCAATGCCGTTCTGGAAAAGTGAGGTTCCTCTATGGAGGCACCCACAGTGGAGACCAAGGAGGATGCTGGGAACCTCCACAAAGGAGACCCAAAGGAGGGTGGCATGGGATCCCACAGGGGAAGGAAACAACTCCTGGTGGGGGACTCCATTGTTAGGAAGGTAGAACTGGGGGAGGAAGGGGAGAGGGAGGTAAGGTGCCTGCCTGGCGCCATGGCTTGGAGAGACAGGGAGCGAATACTCAGGATCGCCGGAGCAGCTGCACAGGAGAGGGAGCTGGATGTCATTGTCCACCCAGGGACAAATGACCTGGCTAAGAAAGGGATCAGAGCAGTGCAAGAAGCATTTGTGGAGATGGGGAAGGGCCATAGACAAATAGCACACACTGTAACCTTCTTGGAGATGCTGCCTGTCTATGGCACGGGTGGGGCTAGGGTGCTACACACCATGGGATTCAATCAGTGGTTGAAAAACTGGTGCAGAGCTCACAGATTTGGCTTCATTGGAGACTGGGGGTCCACCTGGAGGGATGCAGGCCTATACTGGCACGATGGTCTGCATCTGTCCAGGAGGGGAACCAGGATCCTAGGTGATAGGTTTAAATACTTCATTGACAAGTATTTAAACTAGCCAAGGGGGGAGGCACTGGAAAGGAGCAGGGAAATCCAGTCCCCCCCGCCCAAAATATCAGGGTACTAAGTGAGGTAGACACCAACATAGCGATATCAATAGGAAGAAGTGCAGGGGTAAATGGAGAAAGTGACAAATGCAGTAAGGACAGGGATGGGGCAAAAAGGGGTAAGGCCATCAAGAAATGGAGGGTAATGAGTACCAACACCCATAGTCTGGGCAACAAGCCCCTGAACTGGTGGCCTTGATGGAAGAGGGATGCTTGGATATTGTAGCAGCACAGAAACATGGTACACAGAGAACCATGACTGGGATGTTACATACCAGGGCACAAACCTACAGGAGAGACAGGGAGGGCAGAAGATGGGGGGGAGTAGCTCTCTATGTAAGGAAATGGATAAAAGCAACTGAACAAAAGAGTAAACAGGGAGGAGAGGAGGCACTGTGGGTCACCTTAGAGACTGGAAATGGCACCACAATCCTCACAGGGGTTGTATATAGACCCCCATATCAGGGGGAGGGAATGGACAAGGATATGATAGAAGGCATACTTAGGATGGCAGAGAAAGGGGAGATACTGTTGATAGGGGACCTTAACATGCCAGATGTTAACTGGAGCACCTTTGTGGCAACCACATCCAAAAGCAGGGCCATTCTTGATGCCCTTCAGGTGGCATGCCTCAAACAGCAGTTTTGGAACCCATTCGTGAGGGAACAATCTTAGGACCAGAGGTACTCAAATGGGGACAGTGGAGGATCTCAGATCTAGAAGTGGTAGCCATTTGGGAACAAGTGACCACCAAACAGTGTGGTTCACGATAAACTCAGCTACAGAGTCAAGCCATACAAAAGTGGGGGTTCTGGACTTCAGGAGGGCTGACTTTGGCAAGATGGGAGAGTGCCTTAGAAAAGCACTAGCAAACAGGCTAGAAGGAGGTGTGAAGCAACAATGGGCAAATATCAAAACTGACATTACAGAGGCAACAAGCCTTTGTGTGAAGCAAATAAACAAATCAAAACGAAAGAAAAAGCCACTATAGTTCTCAAAAGAGGTGGCGGTGAAGGTTAGGGAGAAAAAGATAGCATTTAGGAAGTATAAGGAAACACAGAAGGAGCAGGACAGAGAACTGTACCAGTTAAGGCAGAAGGAAGCAGGCAGGGTAGTCAGAATAGCAAAGGCACAAACTGAGGAAAAGATAGCTAACTCGGATAAGAAGGGGGATAAAACCTTTTATAGGTATCAGGGAGTGTAGAAAGACAAAGGGAGGGATAGTGAGGCTGAACAGAATGGATGGTGGATGGGCAGAGAGTGACAGTGATAAAGCAGGGATACTGAATGAATACTTCTGTTCAGTATTCACAAAAGAGGAAGTGGGGGAGGTGCCTAATCCAATTAACAGAAGCACTCTGGAGAGGGGGGGTTGATCCCAGTCCGTTCACAGATGAAAGGGTTCTGAAAGGACTCCTAAAACTGAAGGTGGACAAAGCAATGGGGCCAGATAGAATTCACTCCAGAATTCTAAAATAATTAAGCAGAGAACTAGTGACACCACTGACTACACTTTTTAACAAATCATGGGAGGATGGTGTGGCACCTGAGGACTGGAAGAAGGCGGATGTGATTCCCCTTCACAAAGTGGGACCAAGACAGAGGCAGGAAACTACAGACCTGTCAGTTTGACTTCTGTGGTAGGGAAAGTGATGGAATCACTTGAAGGAAAGAATTGTTGAGTACCTAGAGGCCAGTGGGGCACAGGACCCAAGGCAGCATGGGTTCACAGTGGGAAGGTCATGTCAGATGAATCTAATTGATTTCTTTGACTGGGTGACCAAAGCAGTAGACCAGGGAGGGGCTGTGGACATGGCCTACCTAGACTTTAGCAAGGCATTTGACACAGTCCCACACAAAAGATTAGTAGTCAAATTAACCAGCCTGGGAGTGGGTCCCAAGGTGGTAGCCTGGGTAAAACATTGGCTGAACAACAGGACACAGAAGGTAATTGTAAATGGAGTCCACTCTGAAGAAAGAGGGGTTACTAGTGGGGTACCGCAGGTTCGGTACTGGGTCCAGTCCTTTTTAATGTCTTTATAAGTGATATTGCAGAGGGACTGGAAGGAAAAGTATGCATCTTTGCAGATGACACAAAGATCTGCAACAGGGTTGATACACAAGGAGGCGTGGAAAGGATGAGAAGGACTTGAGGCTAGAGGAATGGTCAGAAGTATGGCAGCTTGATTCAATGCAAAGAAGTGCAAATAATGCACCTGGGAAACAAAAACCCAGGGGAAGATTACACAATGTGGGGGAGGTAGTAACAACAACAAAAATGGAAAGAGACCTCGGGGTAATCATATCAGATGACCTTAAGGTTAGCAAGCAATGCGAGAAGGAGGTAGGGAGGGCTGGGGGAATACTGGGATGTATAGGGAGAGGTATCACCAGCAGAAAACAGGAAGTTGTTATCCCCCTGTACAGACAGTTGGTGAGACCCCATCTGGAGTACTGCATCCAGTTCTGGAGACCCCATCTCCGCAACAACATAGACAGGATGGAGACAGTTCAGAGGAGGGCAACTAAAATGGTGCAGGGTCTGCAAGAGAAGCCATATGAGGAGAGACTAAATGAGCTTAATATGTATACCCTTGAGGAAAGGAGGGAGAGGGGGGACATGATAGAAACGTTTAAGTACCTCAGTGGAATCAACAAAGTCCAAGAGGGTAGCATCTTTCAGAAAAAGAGATGTGCAAGAACAAGGGGACACAATTTGAAGATAGAGGGGACGGCCAAGGGCAATGTGAGGAAGTATTTTTTCACAGAGAGGGTGGTGGACGCATGGAACAGCCTTCCTGAGGAGGTTGTGGGTTCTAAAACTGTGGGAGAATTCAAGAATGCATGGGACAGACATAAGGCAATTTTTGTGGGGGTTAGGAAGAAATAGGCTGTTGGTTAAATAGGATCTGCAGCTTATCCTCTAGGTAGGGAAATGGGCAGACTCGGTGGGCCAAGCGGTCCTTATCTGCTGTCAAAGTCTATGTTTCTATGTTTCTATGTTCAACTACTCTGTGTCCCTCCCATCACTGTTTTCTGCCATTAGTTTCCATTTTGTTGCTGTACAGTCAGAGTTCAAGCTGTATATTGATCACTCCTTGTCAAACTTGTGCCTGAAAATAGTCATTTCATGTCTAGTGCACTTACCCGGTTAACAAAAACTAATTAAATGAATAAACTACATGGGGGAACATTCCATCTCTTGCATCTGGAGACACTCCAGTCAATTCTGACCAATGACATGCCATTGCAGACACCTGAAGCTCATGTACCTCCACCTGCCTTACCTCTAATACAATCAGCAGCAAGACGCTCCAGCATCACCTACACAATATCACCGCAGGTTTGCCTAGAATTATAATTTTTAGTGGCTCAGAGTTTCATCGCTGATGGGTTTTTTTTTTTCCTCTCCTTTGTCTGCTGGGGATGGGGGTGCATAATGTGTTGAGTTTCACCAGGCAATTGTAAAAAGATGTAGGGCAGGATTTTCAAAACTGACAAAATAGATGCAACTGCTAGTTATATCAATGTCAAAAACTGCCATTGTGTCTAGACTACGTATCTTACTGGAGCTATTTTCTTTCCTTTTTTTTTTTGAAATTTCTCTTTATCAGCCTATCCCCAGCCTGCCACCCCCAACCCATCAGAAGAGACATGACAGACATCCCACTGCCTGACACCCTGCCCAAAACGGACCCCGAGACCCTATGGAGCCGTGGTTTTACTGCCTGGTTGGGGACAAGGTGGGGCCCCTAACACCCCGAAACCTATGTTGCATCAGCTTGGGTCCACTGGGTGGGTGCAGGCACACTGTGGGGACATCTCCTGGCTCCCCATCTTCCCAGCGGTGACAGGCTCTTTTCTGTTTTTCTCCCTCCCCTACAGTGTGCAACCAATGACATCATGGCTCAAGGCACCGACGTCCACGTTGTACAGTGGCCACCCAACCCCTACAGTTGGGGCTTGCAGTACTCCAAGCCTCTGCTTGGAGTCAGGCAAGTGCATGGGCATTGGTCTCTTCCCTCCTCCGGGGGAAGGCAAGCTGTCATGGGATGCTCAAGCCTATCTCCCCCGGCTGACCCACCAGCGACCAGAGTCTGCTCCCAAACCCGGGTTGCCGGCGTGGTGCGCGTCTGGAGCTATTTTCAAAGGCTGGACTTATCTGCAGCCTTTCAAGATGTTTTATGGAACTTTACATCCAATTCTGAATAACAAATGGCTTGTTATACATGCAAATGATAGACAAGGTTATACTTGGTCCAACAATTGCATCCAAGCACAACTACTGTGTATATGAACTTTGCCAACTTATCATAACAAAGAGTTTTAAAAATTGGATTTCACTATGTCCTGTCTTGAAAATGTGACATGGGGTAACTTGCTCTGATGTCCAGATTTGTGCATGATAGAAAATTACATCAGAACATAGGATTTAACACCTCCTTCTGTATTCTATTTTGATATTAATCTTTTATAAGAAATTTAAGTTTTTGTTACACAAAAACATGCAACTTTATGTACTTGTATCTGAATATCCTGAGCTAGCTACAAACATGTCCAATGTGGCAGCCAGTGACTGCAACTCCCTCCCAAAAGCAGGCAAATCCTATTATCACTGAAAACAAATAATGGCAGAAATTATTGAAAATGTCTGCCAATGTCCATAAAATACATGCAGTTGGTTAATAAGCAAAGTTTAAAATCTTCCAATGATGTTTGAAAACCCTGAGGAGTTTGCTTGAGAATGCAAATGCAAACAATACTTGGTCAGTCTCACAATAGAAAGAAATTAGCCAAATGTGATCTAATTTCTCCAAACCACAGTCCAGCAATAGCTCTTTCCAAAAACTGGCTTAAATGAAATCTCCTTTTGTTAGTTCATCATATATGTTTATATTTATACAAACATGTTAACATAGACAGTGAACATCTCATCCCAGTTTTGATGAGGCCAAGGAGTTTTCTTTAGCCTGCTCTTCCTGCTTTAGCAGCAGAAGTGGTGTAATTGGCTATAAAGTATATAGGTTGCAAAAAACGTAATTAATGCTCCAGTTAGCATCAAAGTGTCAAAAGTTGGGAAATGTGGATTTGGGTTTACAACCCTAACACCCCACCCACCGAAGCAGGCAGGATAGCAGGTGTGGGGTGTGCCTTGGGCTTCTCAAGCATAATACTCACCTAATTCCATTTGTAAATGAGGTCAGATGTGTAGACTTTATGAGAATGGGGTGATTGCTAGGCTTGTGAAGCCCATGGCACACCCCACACCTGCTGTCCTGCCTGCTTTGGGAGGGTTGGGGTCCTGGGGTTGTAAACCCTAACACCTCATTTCCCAGCTTTTGTCACTTTGACACTAAATGAAGCATTAAAGAAGTAGGTTTGTTGCAACTCATTTCCTTACTTTGTGAGATAGTATAATCATATCCTTCTTGTACTGCGGAAGTGCAGGGTCTTTTGGACCCTGTGATACCAGGCATACGTAATTTTGTCAGTGTCTAGTGGCACCCACCACCCTCCGATCCCCGTATTATAACAATGTGCTACCCCATCGGTGGTTAGTGGCAACCCCCACCCTTCTATATCCTCGTTTAGAAAATGGGCAAAGACCATTCTCTCTTCTGATTGGCTGAGACAGTTATTTAGGTGGGCATCTATCAGACAATAGATGCCCACCAAATAAAAAGCCCCAGCCCAAACCTGCCTCATGGCCAGCCAAATATTCTTGTGCCTAGCCTGCTTCATCATTGGCTGAAGCATTGGGCACATAATTTCAAATGGCTGCCTTTTTTTTTTTCATCGCTTAGCAAGAGAGTGTGAGCCCCCACCCCACACACACACACTCACTCGTTAGAGAACAGCCAGTTTAAAAAAAAATGTGTACCTCTTTTCCGGTTTTAAAACAGTCTCTTTTTTTTTTCTATGTGTCTGCTACTGATCTCTCAATCTGCCCTGTCGGTGAACACAGAATCAGCCCCACAACTGAAAAATCATAGTCTGTTGCTCTGATTACATGACTTCCTCCACCCGCCCTCCCACTCGCTCGCTCCTGGCCCCACACTACCGTGATCACCTCTTTTCCGGTTTTAAAACAGTCTCTCTCTTTTTTTGTTAACTTGACTGCCACCGCTCTCTCAGTCTGCCCTGTCAGTAAACATAGAATCAGCCCCACAATTCAAAAATCCTAGTCTGCTGCTCCAATGACATGACTTCCTCCACCCGCCCTCCCACTCGCTCGCTCCTGGCCCCAGACTACTATGATCACTTATGAAGATGAGTGAGAGTTAAAAGTCACTTATTTTGTACCTGATCTCCCAGTTTCAGTCAGGGAACATCAGTCTCTTCTTTTGGCAAGAGGGCAGGATGGATCACGGCGGGCTGGCAGGATTGCGATGTCAACATAAACCGCTGAAACCCTTCATCAGTTGACAAGGGCGGCTGTTGGTGGAGAGGGGAGATAGCCCAGAGAGATGAGACGCACATCACTAAAAACCAATATTGGTGCTAAGACCTTACTTTAAACTAAATGTGAGGGGCGAGAACTGAATAGAAGTACCACAGAGGGAACAAAAATAAACTGCCAAATAATACAATCACAGGAAATTCCTCAAAGACTTTTCCCAAAGTGCTAGCCTCCTGTAGCAGCGCCCTCTACTGGCAACTGTACTAGGCAGGGAAGGCAACTGTGTTAAGCAGGGACTATTTTACCATTAAACTTTCTTTTGTATTTTAAGGTTATATTTTTCAATGTTGTACCTATTTGTTAACTACTGGAAAAAAAATCTAAGCTGATGCCCATTTTCCAAGCGCAATAATACCCTCCAAGGTGGGCGGTATTGTGCTATACCGGACCTTCCAGGGGCTATAAGGCACTCCGCCTGCGCGCGCTGGGCCTATTACGCCCCTGGGTGGTCCGCATAGCACAATACCACCCACCCTGGAGGGTATTATTGCTTTACATATTATAACTCTGGTGTCTAGTGGCACCCCAACCATCCAGTGCCCATATTTATAATAACTGCATACTTCATTTAGTGGTTAGTGGTACCCCCACCCTCCCACATACTCATATAGTATAACCCTGAAGTGTCTCAATGGCACCCTTCTGATGCCCATATGCATAATAATTGTACACTTCATTGGTGGTTAGCGGTACCCTCCACCCTCCCATGTCCTAGTCAAGCTGCAAATAAGAAAACTGTCCCTAGATGTCTTTTTTTAAAAGTAAAAAAAGTCTAGTGCTGATCACACCCACAGCACCCACACAACCTCCTATTGTGCACCCACCTTCCTGCACCTCCCCTTGACCCCGCCACACACCATCACTCGCCTGAACTGCCAACACAGTGAAGAGTCACTCTCTGATCAAAGACACATCTTGCTGCTGGAACTGGCAACTGCTGTGTAACAAATAAGGTAACTGTGGTTGAAAATACGTTCAGCTACAGTTACCTTACTTGTTAGACAGCAGTCACCATTTCCAGCAGCAAGACACATCTTCGATTGGAGGGTGACTCTACACTGTGTTGGCAGTTCAGGTGACTGAAGGTGTGTGAGGAGGGTCAAGGGGGTGTGGGGAGGTGGGTGCACAGTGGGAGGTCGGGTGGGTGGTGCAGGTGTGATCAGTGCTGGACTTTTTCTTTCAGGTTTAAAAAAGACATCAAGGGACAGTTTTCTTATTTGCAGCTTGACTAGTACATGGGAGAGTGGGGGAGGTACCACTAACCACTAATGAAGTGTACAATTATTATAATACATGAGAATATGGAAGGGTGGGGGCTGCACTAACCACCAATGCTTTAACTAAATAATAATAAGTAAGGGGATATGGCAGGGTACTAAACTATTGTAAATATGAGGATTGGAGGTTGGGGGTACCACTAGACACCAGGGCTATACAAAAATTAAATGGAAGGGTGGGGGTGCCACTAAACACCATTGTGACACAGTTACAAAGCCACATAAATCCTTTTTTAAGAGCGGAAATCCTTTTCTGCTAATGCTGTTCCATGGTCGCAGCAAAGGATTCTGTCATGAGAAAAAGGATTTCAGACTTAGGGTTTTTTTTACAAATCCTTTTTCACGAGATAATTCCTTTTTCAATAATCCTTTTTTGTCATTGAGAAAAAGGAAATCTGCTTGCAACAAAAGGATTTTGGGCATAGGCTTTTTACAACTCCTTTTTAGTGAGCCAGTTTCCTTTCTCATGATGATGAAAAAGGATTCATGAAAAGGGAAGTTAATGAGATGCAAAAATGAAATTAAAGGTGGTAAAAAAAATGGGGCATATTGTAAAACAAAACATTAGAAATACACATCATGAATTGTCGATGAGCACAATACATGTTTTGGTGTCTGTGTAAGGCACCGTTTGACTGACTTATTCAAGCCTTTTATTTGAAGAAATACAAAACAAGATGGTGGCTCATGAAAAAGGTTTTTTTTCTCACAAAAAAGGATTGGCACCTCAAGAAAAATAATCCATGTTCGTGAGACCAAATTCCTTTTTTGTTCCAGGAAGTTATCCTGGAGAGTGATATTTCCAATGAAAATAAAAGGAACTTAAAAATTAAATAACATTGCAGCTGGTTAACATTTTTTCACCAAACCAATGCAAGGCAGTTTTATGACCCACGCTCTTTCTACCATAAAAAAATCACACCAAAATTCCATACCATTTGGGTGCAAGGTGATCTGGAAAAAACACATAAAAGGGCAAAGTTTAAGATTTTTGCACTATTTGAATCTCAGAATCCATACATCCAAATGAAACAACACTTGGCACATCAAGAGATCTGCCTCATGACATAGTGCATGCCAAATTTTGTTGAAATCCATTAAACAGTTGCAATGTTATTAAAGTTCAAAATATGAGGTTTAACATTAAAGTGCCTACTCAACCCTAACTATAGGGGCTCAACCGTGCCCCTGTAATAAAGATTGGTTGATTTAGTGTCATTGGTTTAATAGGTTGCATGTGCACCTACTGTATGGAGCTGGAGGATAAGAATGATGTGGAGTCTAGCCCCACACCAGGCACTTGGGCTAATATCCACAACTGACACAGTACTTCAGCATGGAGGTTGGGGTTGTTGCACTGTTTCGGTGCCATCCTTTATATGAGGCATCACTTCTGCCCATCTCTGGTGGCTGTCAAATTGGACATTAAAATACCATTGCATCATCTTTTGAGATGTGGATTTTACTGGTGTCCCGGCCAACATCCTACTGTTAATTTACTGCTCTGATGGTTCTCTCCTTATTGCAGTTGATTCTTTTAAATATCTAGGCATCGCCTTGGACCATGCCTTTGATTTTCATCTACGCATACTGTATCAACAGTTTGCAAGACTATTAATTCAAAGCTAGGATTTGTGCTCAAAGTTATGTATGCCCTGACTCCAGGTGCCAGGCTGGCTATAGCTCAAGGTGTCCTGTTGCCAAGTGTTACCTATGGTTTGTTCCCTTACTCATTGGCAGAAAATGGTAATATAAAATAAACAGAATACCTGCTACAGCAAAATCTGTTGCTTTGCCCTCTCTTTGTGCCCAGACTGACCCATCACTGATCCCTTTACTTGAGCATATGCTGGCTTTCAGAAGCCTCATGTCATCTCCTCACCTTTGGCTATATCGTTGACAAAATTATCAGAATAGATACACCTGTTGCACTTGCTAGTACTGCATGTTCAAACAAATCAATTAGGCCTGCACTTTACATTCCAGTGATATGTAATTTCTGGTAGTGCCCAAATGCACAACAAAAATGGGACAGCAGGTTTTCTCAGTCTTTGCCCTTAAGCTCTGAAATTTCTTTCTGCCTAATCTTAGGAACTCTCAGACTCACCTAGTTTTCAAGAATGAGCTTCATAAATTTCTCCTGACATTGGAGAAGTACGCCTGTAATTGATTCCTGTACTGCCACTTATATTGTGCCTTTTATATGCCCTCTATATTGTAACTCATCGATATTTCATTTTTGTACATAAGTCTCTGCACTTCCGTATTATCTGTCCTTTGCTACTGTGTGTAAGATTGATCTATGTATGGGTTTCTTTTGTACCAGTACTTACTTATTGTTTCTACTCTTCGTGCAAGTAAATAGGCATTGTATTTGCCTAACACACCTACCTTGTCAACAAAAACTAAATAAATAAATTAAACAGATTATTATAATCCCCCCCCCTCCACACACACACACACACACTGCCAGAACACATCAGGGAATGAGCTTTACAAACCTAGTTTGCCTCTTCTGGTCAAAAATTAAAAAAATCAATCAATAATTAGAATTAATTCAGCTGCAAGCCTTTTGTTCATGTATCCTTAAGAAAAAAGTAGGGAGATGGGGATATAGGGATTGACCACTATTAAAACCATAAAACTGTTACTTGGTTTTTTCACTTCTAGAGTTGTCATATGGCCCCTCATTGGCGCCCCCAGGTTGGTGGATAGCCCTATTTTAGCCATTCCCTACATATATTTTGTGCTGTATTCAAGAAGAACAGAATAAGAGCAACTGAATTGCAACAATTCATAGTTATATAAATAGCATTATGATTAATTCAAACAAAGTACAACATTCATATTACAAACTCAGTAGGGTAGAGATCAGGCAGCAACTGCAACAAAATTAATGGCCATTTCCAGAATGGTAAACCCCTAAAAGATCCACTTGCAAACATTGGCATAGTGTAGTTGGCCAAGATTCAATGCTCTTATCACACTTTATGACATGCTGAAGAATTCTGCAGGAACATAGAGAATACTGGATGGGCAACTATGCACAACCAGTGTGTTCTGCATCAGAGGGGTTCTGATTCCCACTGACCTCAAGAGTGATGTTTGAGAGGTCATTGGGAATCAGAAACCCAAGGTGGCAGAACACACTGGTTGTGTATAAAGTTGTTCAGCCTGTATTTTTTATAATGTATAGTATTATGTGAAATGCGTGCATTGTGTTTTTTTCTCTTTCGTAATGAAACTGACCTGTGCAGTCTCTAGAGCTTCTAGAATGCTGTTCTACCACAGAAAGGTACAATCACATTCCATGACCACTGAAATGTGGTACAACAGCATTTTGAAAAGGATGGATTTTTACATAGAACAATGTTCTACTATGCACTATAAACATTTCAGACCAAAATTCCACACCATTTTTGCACAATGTGGACAAATAATTTGACAAAAATGGTAATTACACATTTTATGAGACGCCATATCTCCACACCCCCACATTCAACTGGAACACAACTTGTCACATCAAGAGACCCTTGGTCCTTGATGGAGCATGCCAAATTGCATGCATATCACCTGAACGGTTGCAAAGTTATTAAAGCACAAATTATTCAGTTTAACATAGAAGTGAAAAAATAATTTTACAAAAAGCAGTGATTTACACATTTTGGGAGTCCATATCTCCAAACCTGCATATCCAACTGAAACAAAACCTACCACATCAAGAGATCCTTGGTCCCTAATAGAGCATGCCAAATTTCATGCAAATTGCCTGAATGGTTGCAAAGTTATTAAAGCACAAAATATTCAGTTTAACACAGAACTGAAAGAATTTGACAAAAAAAAAAGATGATGTACACATTTTGGGACTCTATATCCCCATATTTGCATATCTAACTGGAACAAAACTTACCACATCATGAGATGTTTGGTTCCTGAAGGAACATGCCAAATTTCATGCAAATTTCAAAAACAGCTGTGAAATTAGGAGAGTGCACAGTGCGATCAAAAATCCTTTTTCATGATCAAGAAATCCTGTTTTGCATGAAACTTTAAATTATCCTACAGGAAATAATGAGAAACTTTGAAATTTAATAACTTTTGAACTAATTAATATTTTTTTCACCAAACCTTCAAACAGCACATCTGTGACCCAATACCCTGAACATTTCAGACCAAAACCCCAGCTGTTTTTGTGCAGCGGTGTGACAAAGAATTTGACAAAAAGTGACAAAAATTGCATTTATTGACACTATGGGTGGGATATTCAGAAATGCGCCAGAAGCAGGCGCAAGAGCGATGCAGCACAGGTACACTGTGCAGGTGCGCAGCCTATGTGATATTCAAAGGCTGAGCACCAAGGCAAGTGACAGCGCAAGACAACTGAATATCGCAGGGATGCACCATAGTGCAACTAGGGCTATGCCAGGGAGCAAGGCAGGAAGTACAGGAGCATAGCATAGGCAGGGCAAGGGACAGAGGCACATTGGCCATGGCACAGGGCCCCCTGGCACAGTGTGGAGCAGGCCACAAGAGCAGGACACACTGCCACCATAGTACAGGGGATGACCGGAGGGTGGCAAGGCAAGCACATGGCTGCATGCCCTGATCACACATCCCACTGCAGTGTATGGAGGTGGCATGACACCCATGGCCTCTGGCAGGCAGCCATGGGCAACACCCACAGGACGGCACAGGATATGGCACCGAGACCAAAGCAGACAACACACAAGCTGACAGCACACACCACACCGGCCACACAGCCCCAGCAGGGAACATATGCATGCCACAGGGCACACACACACACACACAGGCCACTGTGCACAGACCACCTGACACAAACCCCAGGAAACCGCAAATGTACCACACAGCCACCATGCACACCACTGCAGTATGACACCAATGCCATCTGCAAAGCAGACATGGACACGGATGGCTACCAAAATATAACTGTATTAAAACAACAAGCAATGAATCCAAACTATGTACAGTTGAACAGGGATGGGGGCAGGGAGTGGGGAGGACACATTCAGGAATGTAGGCTGGGGAAGGGGGGTGGGGAGACAGGGGACATGGTAGGCTTGGTACAATGGAGGAATGGGAGGGGTGTCAGTGGAAGGGAGGGTGAAGCAGGCCAATGGGCCCCTCGGAAGGTCCTTGACTATCGGCACCTCTGCCACCTCCTCCTCTGTGGCTGGAACATGGCCTGGTGAATAATGCGTGCCACCGCAAGGGTGGCTGTGGTGACCCACAGGATCCACTCCAGCAGCCTGGTATGGGCATCCATTGGTTGGGCTCTTAGGACAAAAGAGGGGACATGGATGAGTGCACACCCACACGACCGTAGCCCACCCGACTGTGCTCAGTGGACAGCATTGGCATGCACCCTGCAGGGGGCACACAGCCAACCACAGTGTGCGTGCCCCCACAAGCCACCATTCTGACCATCCACAGCCATGCACAGCACTGCACACCACCACCAACCATGTGCAGCATGCCATAGCCATGACAGCCAAGCGAATGGCCATTGCGTGGGGCTGACAGTGGCCTGGCTGGGACCTGGATGCACCCACAGCCTACCTGCAGTGGCCACACAAACATGCCCTGGGTACAGCATGGTGCAATGGACCACGCCAGTGAGGCATGGAATGTAATGGCCATGTGCATGGGGGCTGTGGCCCACCCCTACCCCACACAACAATATACACCACCAAGGTGCCTACTTGCAAGCTGTGGCCTGACTGGAGCCTGACCACCTGCGCCACCTGGCTGGCCAGCAACCCTCCGCTGTGCACCACCACTGGCCTGCTGCTGTCTGACAGTGGCACCTGCCATCTGGGCTCTTCGTCGATCTTCAGGGCCTAGTAGAGACACAGTGTGAGACAGACATCTGCACCAGGCAGCAACACATGGGCCCCCCTAGCACAGTAAACCCCATGACCCCATGCAGCGGCAGTGCCGAGGCACAGCACACCAGCGGTGCGCTGCCATGTCCGGCTGCATTCCCAGCCACTGCCCCCACCCACAGCAGCATGGCGTGACACTTGCTGGTAACCCACACAACACCAACATGGCATGGATGGGGATATATGCACTCACCTGGCCATGGCACAGTGCCCCTCCAGATGCATGCCTGCAGTGACCTGAGCTGGTCTGGATCCCTCCTCCGCAGGTCACTGTACCTGTGGCAGCACTGCTCCTCACTAGCGTGTGACCCTGTGGCCTCCTCTAGCTCCTCGGCCACCCCCACCACACATCAGTGCGTGGCTGGTCCAGGGGTACCTGCCCATAGAGGGCACCAATATGTGGCTCCACCAATACCACCAAGTTTACAAGTTCCACCTGGGTTCAGTTGGGCACTCTAGGTATGCTACTGCATGGCATGGGTCTATTGGGAACTGCAGCAGCAAAATGGCACCGGGGAGCACACAAGATACACGTGTGAAGGATGCGCGATACGCCTGGTGATGCGCTGCCATCCCCTATCACCCACCGGCAGGGTATGCGCGATATGCATGGGGCAATGCTGACACATGCCAGAATCACCCAGGGGTCAAGGGGCACACATAGCACTCAAAGGGCAATGCGCGCACCATGTGTGGCAGCATGACAGGGCATGGATAGCATGGTGCACTATAGGGTCCAGTGTGCCCCATCGGCCATGTGCCAATGGCACATGTGCACAACTGGGTGTATAGCGCATGTGCACCACATGCCCAAATTGCGGCTCAGCACCGTGCTGCCTGTAGCGCATCATGCGTAGGAAGCGCTACCGACATACGTGACATCAGTGCTTGCATGCGCTGTACCATGCGGACTGCGCACACCACACAGATGCGCCATGACATGCGCATGAGCAACTCCACTGTGCAATGTGCAGTTCCACGATATTCAATGGGCATATGCAGATGAGCTGATCAGCATATCGGTGGCACATCGGAGGCATTTACATCCCATTACAGTTGCGCATTTCCTCATTTGCATGTGATGCGCTATAAAGGCGCCATGTGGCGGCACAGGCACCAGACCGGTATTGCAACATTCACAGGTAGGACACCAGGCACTGGGCATGTCAGGACTGGGGGGCCTCATGTGTGGTAACCAGCAGTGACCACATGTCCCCACCAACAGGAACACAATGTTGGAGCAAGACGAAGTAGAGGAGCAGGGGCATGCACGGAAGTGCAGGCCCAATTTCACGAGGGCAGAGTGCGATGCCCTGTATGATGCTACTTGTACCAGAAGCCCCTCCTGAGTGGCTCCACAGGCACCCAGCAAGCCAGGGTGGGAAGTATGGGTGGGTGTAGCCAGGGCCGTGAACCTGCAGGGCATTCATCAGAGGTCGGTGCAGAATGCAAGAAGAAGGGGGCATGGACTGCAGGCAGATCAAGGAGAAAGTGGCAGCCATCTGGGCCACACGTGCTGCCATGGGTGGTGGACAGCTAGAGGTGACACAGCTGACACTGCAGGAGGAGCTTGTGGAGGCGACAATGTGGCACAGCACCGTTGAGGGCATTCCCAGTGGTGGATTCCAGACGAGGGTAGCTCTTTTTTTTTGTAATTAAAATTTTATTAGTTTTAACCAACAACAACATCTAATGAACAAATGATGAAGTGTTACACTGAAAGCGCAGGGCCAAGACCCTTAGATCCAATATTACATTCACCGCACTTTCTGATGAAGTATTAAGAGAGAAAAAACACAAAACAGGCTACCACCCCTCCATCCCCCAACCCCAAAGGTTACGAGTAATAAAAAGAAAAGAAATTAAAGAATTGATCAATCCAATTCAAAGGCTACAGACGAGGGTAGCTCTTCACTGCATGATAGGTACAGCGGTGCAAGGGGATGTGGGTAAGGGGTGCACTGCAGCAGGGGTGCGTGGTGGCGGCACTGATGTGTATATGTTCCCTTACAGATCCCGAGCAGCTGCGTGTGGATGCAGGGGCGGTGGTGCTCACCCTGGGTGATGTCGGGGACCTGGAGGAGTGCCCATCCACTTCCACCAGTGTCCGTGGCCTGGACCTCCGCTGGACCCACCACACTGTCTGCACGGATGCCTGAGGCATGGGCGCAAATGAGGCCCAGGCAGTGTTTCAGCGGGATGCCAGCCATGGTGTCCAGTATTCTGAGACAGTGATCTGGGTGGGGTCCATGTCTGATGACAACATGGCTGCTACCCAGGACAGTGGTGATGCTGTACAGGGGGAGGCACCCCTACCACGCACTGGACACGGTGGCACCATTGGTGCATGGGTGGCACTGGCAGACCTGCCAGCCACACCGCCCGGTGTTGCGGAGGCCACCGTACCTGTGGCACAGTCAAGCCCATCTGGCAGTGGGGGTGCAGCCTCCCCAGCGACATCATGTGCACAGCAGCCGGAGGGGGCAGCGGTGGTAGCAGGATGGTGTTGAGGGTGGACCAGGTGCAGTGTCCACCTCCAGTGCACTGCAGACAGGACAGGCCCATGAGGGCCCCACTGTGCAGCCCCCACCTGTGCAGGGGGCTGTACCGCAGGGCTGCACAACCCTCGAGGGTCAGCAAGTTGCCCAAGCCCCCCAGGGTGCCGACCCGCTTGATGAGCACACCCGTCTGCTTAGGGCATCCATGGAGCAACAGATGCAGGTCATGGCAGAAGTGCGTGCACTCTTCACTGAGCTGCTCCAGTCTGCAGGGAGGCGTGACCGGGACTTTCACTGGCTCCTGGCCAAGGCCACACGCTTGAGGGAGGACATGACCGCAGGCTTGGATCAGCTCACCGCTGCAGTCATGGCCTGCCTGGCACCACTGGCCACCCTGGTGCAGGGACATCCGCAGCAGTCACTGCAGAGTGCATTCTCCACCCCTTGGTCCCGGCATTGTGCGACCCCAGCATTGTCATCACCGGGATCAGCTGTGGGCATCCCAGGCACACCTGGAGTGGGCCTGTTCGGGGGCCTGCAGATGCGTGCGAGGGACCGGTTGCATTCTCAAAGCAACACGCCTGGGGGTACATCTGTGACACCCCCTGTGGCCGCTGCACAGCCTGCATCTGCTGGGCGGTCTAGGTGGGGCTGTCCATGTGTCTGTGGTGGCCGTGCACCTGCATGGCCGACATGATCCGATGCCCTCCCTGTCCGCTGCCTGCTGCAGCTCTGTATGCACGGAGGTGTGGTATGTGCATGTACGTACCTGGGCCATGGCATCCGAGGCCGCACGTCATGCCTGTCTTGTGCACACCCTCCCAGCCGCTGGCCACTGTGGCAAGTGCATGATGATGCCATCACAGCACCGGCCGCCACAGTGCACTGGTGTTCAGCGTCTGACACACACCCATTGGCAGCCTCACGGTGTGCATGTGTGTGTGACTGTACCTGTGTGGGTGTGGGTGTATGGGACTGTGTGGATGAGGTCCACTGTTCTGTCAGGGATGCTTCCACGGTGACCTGTGCCATGTCCGTCGTCGCCCCCCTCAAGCCATGTCTGTTGTGGGACCCTGCCAACCATGCCTGTTTACCGTGAACCCGGTCCCTGGACCCTGTGTGTGGACCTGTTCACTTACCTGCATGCACCATAGTGCTCCTCTGCAATGGTGTCCCTGTGCCGCTGAGCCATCCTCCACAGCCAGGGTTCCCGTCATACGGGGGGGGGATGCCCACCACTGTTGGCCCTGGAGTCCTCATTGTCCCCACTGCTGTTCCCCTCTTCGACCTCGACAGCTATCCCATGGTCAGTGGCCATGTTGTGTAGCACACAGCAGGCCAGGAATAGGCCACAGGCCTTCGAGGGGCTGTACTGTAGGGCACCGACAGACCTGTGCAGGCAACAGAAATGTGCCTTCAGCAGTCCAAACACATGCTCGATGATGTTCCATGTGCTGGCGTGTGCCTCGTTGTATCTCTCCTGCGCTGGTGTCGACGGGTGCCAGTACAGGGTGAGCAGCCTGGGCCTGAGTGGGTATCATCTGTCACCTGTGGGGGAACATGTTGGGTTAGCACGTTGGTCGGTGTAGCTGCCCCCCTCCTACACAGCCGAACCCTCTACACCCCATGCATAGCATCATCCCCCATGCCCTGTCCTGTCCTGTTGCGCAGGGCTGCCCTTTCCTGCTGCATACTCACCTACTAGGTGGCCAGTGTGGATGTCCCCACTCTCAAACCTGTGGCACAGCGCAGACTGGTGCCAGATGAAGGCATTGTGTGCTCCTCCAGGGTGTGTGGCACAGACATTGATTATGCGCCCTTTGGCAACACACACTGCCTGGCAGTTGACACTGGGGTAGCCCTTCCTGTTGATGTAGGCCACCCCCTCTGGCCCCAGTGGTGTGCGGATGCCTACGTGGGTGCAGTCAATGGCCCCTAGAACACCAGCCATATGTGCAACCCTGTGGAACTCCTGCATGTTTGCTGTATGCTCCACCTGTGTGCTGGGGAAGTGGATGAATTCCACAGCATGTGGCAGCAGTGTGTTGAGGAATTGTGTGAGGAGCCATGACACGGCCGACTGGGTTATGCCTGTGGTGTCCCCTGTTGGTCTCTGGAAGGTGCCTGTGGCAAGCAGGCACATCACGGCTATGACCTTGGTCTCCACTGACAGGGCGTGGCTCCGTCTTGTGGGTGCCTGCATCTCGTCACTGCACAGCTGACAGAGCTGCCTCAGAATCACCCAGTTTAGGCGGTACTGGCCCACAATCTCAGTGTCACTATACTATTTGAAGGTGGTGTGGGCACGGTACCACCTGTTCCGGGCATACCACCGCCGGGCCCTTCCACGGCCATGCTGCACAGCCACCTGCCTCCTCACACCCCTCATTACCACCTCCATCTGGAATATTGCACTGGCCATGGCTCAGCCTGTCCGAACCCACCCCTGCAGCTCTCTCCCTGGGCTTCCCCAGCTTTATGCTACTGCTTGCTCCCCTGTACTGGGCGCACTTCTGTGTTGGGGACCCACACGCATGGTCTGGCCTGCCCACAGCCTCAGTCTGGGCCATGCATTCTGTCCCACTGCTTGTTGCACCTCCTGTCTCTGTGACTGTCCTGCACCCCTGCTGCTGTCCTGCCTGGCCAATGGCCCTCACCCTGTCACTGTCTCACACTGTCTCTGTCCCTCACTCTGTCTCTCTCTCACTCTCTCTCCCCCTCTCTCACCCCTGGTCCCCTGGGTGCAAGCCACCATACCCTGCTAGTTGCATCCTTTTATATGCTTTACTTTGCTCCATGCATGTCCCTGTTGCTCTGCGCTTGCACCATTGGCCTGCTGTTGAATATTGCACTGTGCTATTTATTCATGGCTACGCCCCCTGCACTTGTGCTTGCATTCATTAGGGTTGCGCATCGGCGCACTGCAATTTGCACAGCTCATTGTCACCCACTGAATATCGCTCTTTGGTGCATATCCGCTGTTGCGCTGGTGCATCTCACTTGCACCTTGCTCAACCGCTTTGAATATCCCAACCTACGTATCTCTGCACCTGCACATCCGACTGGAACAAACTTGCCACATCAAGAGATATTTAGTTCACGAAAGCACATGCAAAATTTTATGTGAATCGGTCACGCGGTTGCGAAGTTATTAAAGTTCAAAATTTGGGGTTTAACATAGAAGTGACCATTAAACCCTAATATACAGGTGCAACTGCACCTGTAAAATAAAACAGTTGCCAGCCATTCCTTTAAGTCTCTTAAATGTGGTGTGGGTTACTGTTGATTTTTGTGCAACTTGTCTTGTGATCACATATTTATGACAAGCATGATTTTGTTTTGATTATTAAGTAAAAAATACGCTTGATAAATCCTGTAATATGCTTAAGCAATAATGCATGACAGGTTGTGTATATCATGGGATATTATCACACCTCAGGTGGCTGGGCACGAGACCGCAGGCCGAGTGTGTCCAATGACCTGAGAAGTGACTATATCCCATGGTATACCACACCCTGGAGTACATTATTGCTATTATGAATGGGCTCAAAAGTTTAATCAGTAAAAAAAAAAAATAATTCAAACCCTTTTGAAATGTCTTTTTTGGGGTGTCGGAGGAGTACATTTTAATAAAAAGGTTCCTGGAGGGCTCTGGACAGCAGGTGGCGCTGTTGTGAGTAGCGTCTATGTAGTTGCTGCTCTGTGTCTCTGTACTACACCAGGAAATTAACTGTGTTGTTGTATTTGAGTTGTCCGGCTGCCCCGTGAAGATGTGTGCAAGTTTTTTTGTTTTTTTTATTATTATTTTTCAACTGTGAAAATGAGTAAGCACGATGTGAAAGGGAACAATGGTGGTTTTCTGGTAAGTCACCCGGAGTGGTTACTAAATGGTGAAGCCAAACAGAAAAAGACACTGGTAGTGTGATCAGTTTGGGAGTAAATTTGTTTGTTTTAAAGAGTCGTTTGAGCTGCGCCCGCGACTCGTGCCATCCCACCCAATATAGTAAGTTGCAGAGTTTTCTTGTTGAGGACGTTCAACAGCACTTTTGTTGTTGTACTGTTGAGTTTTAGTGCTTTGCTGGTTTTATTTTTGAACTGCTGCTTGCAGATTTTGTTTGCTTTGTGCCACGGGTCCTGGGCAATGTTAGGGTCAGAGGATTTTGTTGCCAGTGAGGAGGCTGGTAGCCAGAGGTTTTCTGAAGCCATGATGATATCATCACAGCTTCAAAAACCTCTCGGCCAATCAGCTTCCCGTATTTGTGATCCCCCGTTCATAATGTTGCTTAATACATGATGAGAGTGGGAGATTCAGATTATATAACTCAATGTCAACTTTACCAGTTTGTCATTAAGAAAAGTGTTGCAGGGGGTGTGGTTTGGACACTGAAGAAGATGGCAGCTTAAACCCGTAGCTCGTTCCCCAGCCAAGCGTATTCGGGAAATAGCGAGTGCATCCAGTGGCAATCTTTTTAAAATCTCCTCCATAGTGCCCCCATAGCCCCCTCCAGTGAAATTAGTGAGGTAATCTCTGTGAGCCGGAAGCGGTCCATTGCCTGTTAGCGACGGTCCCCTACGCTACTTGACTGAGACCGGATTGGGCCTTCAATCTCCCGGATGAGAGAGGGAGTTTAGCAGGGATTCAGGGTGTGTGCAGAGCCCTAGATTCATCCGCAACCTGGCCCACTCAAGGATATTTCATTTTTTGGCCACAAGAGACTTAGCTCCAACGGGCTATCACTTCCATATGGCTTCCTCCTTGCCGCAAGCTGGAGCCCCGAGAGCACAGGCCTTAGAGCCCCTCGCTCAGCCATCTGAAGTAAGCAGCTCGCTCCTCCACATAACGACCCTGCTTGAAACACTGCTGTGCAGGTTCGACTCTATATTGTCCACATTAACAGGCACAGTCGCCGAGGTACATGTCCTTGGTGATAAAATGAACATTGTGGAATAGAAAGCAGAGGGGCTGGAAGCGAACCAAGCTAAAATTCTGCAAAAGCTGTAGGAGCATAAGAACAGACTGGCTACTCTATGATATAGGGCTGAGGACCAAGAAAATTGTGGAAGAAGAAATAATATTAGTATCATAGGGATTCCGGAAGGCTTAGAAGGCACCAGCACTGAGCGTTTCCTAAATGAAGAAATCCCCAAAATGCTGGGGGAAAGGTGGCATGGCCCAATTGATGTAGAAAGGGCCCACCGGATCACTGGAGGCCCGCCACCAGCGAACTCCATTCCATGACTGATAATAGCTTATCTCCTCAGATATTCTACCAAGGAGAGGGTGTTAAGTGCAGCCAGAGACCTGGGAGAAGTGGTTTGGCGAGGTGTCATGGTTTCATTCTTTAGAGATTTCTCAGCTGAGGTGGCTGCTTGTCGGAAGGCCTTTAATTCAATCAAAAAACTTTTGGCCCAACACAACTTTAAATATGGCTTTCACCAGTTAGCCTACCTGTATGTGTCTAAAGATGGGAACAAAATAGTGGCAGAGACCCCCAAAAAGTGGAAAGGTGGGCATCAAAACATTGTCCCAGTCTGTCCCTGAAGACTTCATCACCCAGAAAGCTTTGGCACCCAGGACCAAAAGAATAAAGCAGGGAGAACCAAATGCATGGGGACGGCTCACGGAGGGACCAACATCCTAGTCGGGCTGTCCCTCTGCCACATAGATCCCCCAGGCAATCTGGCCCTTCACAAGCTCTGGCACAATCTCATGATGACTCAGAGGCAAATCGCTGGGGTTTTCACGCTACCTCCCACCCTGATCTGCAAAGGGCAACTCAATCACCCAGGATTCAGCACCAATCACATAGTGATGCAGATACAGCTACAAACGCCGCACCTCCGGCTAAACAAACTAAGGATGAGGCTCCTAGGGCACAGCTGGACCATACAGAAATATCGGATGAGGCACTAATGGAAGTAGTTCTGGATTCCTGGGTGGATTCTTCTCCGGAACTGAACAAGCACCTTACTTCTATTGCACCTTTAGTGGAACCGGGGCTGCTGCCTTTGCTGCTGCCTTGCTGCCTGATCTGGATGGTGCACCTGCTGTAAAGGAATCTGCTAACCCACCGGACTGAGCGCCATATGTGTTCTTCTTATTGGTCCTCATATCTATTTTACCTCCCCTCCTCTTCACTTCCCTTCGCTGCACTAGTGGCGTCTATTGGGGTTGGGATAGGGGAAAGGGAGTGTTGGGGACTCCCAGCTTAAGCCCTGATATCCAGCAGTTACAAACGGGTTGTTCCTATATCGATTAAATATATGCTGAGGTTGGAATGACCCCTGATGCGAAATAACCCCCCTCTCTTCATCTTGGAATCTCAGAGGGGGCATATATGCTACCTATAGTGCTTATTGCACACCCCCGGGGTTGAAAATTAATCGCTAGTTAGGTGCGAATGTACCCCCCCTTTCTCTGGTCCTATTGACGCCAAAACTGAATGCCCCACCTCATTGCTAAATTGAGGTAGTGCAAAAGTTACATGACTGGCGAGGCTGGGGAGTTGGCCTTATTATGTCATTTGCCTTAACTCCTCCTCCCCTGTTAGGATATTTGGCTAGATGGCAGAGTGCTTCTCCTCGCTTGTAGTGCAGGACTGGCACCCATGTACGTACACCAAATATTGATAGCTTACTGCCTGTAAGATTGTACAGAGTTTCTGTTAACGGTTGTTGTTTAACAAATTGAGAAATATTTTGTTCCACCTATAAATAAGTGGGCATAACTGTTATTAGTTTAAGAGTTGACTGTTTTGCATTTCTAGTAGTAAACTGTGTTTGTGTTCTTCTCTCTTTTCTGTCCTTTAGTCTACTCCTTTCGTCTGCTTCTGCTGAGCAAACCCACATCAGATACATGGTTTACTGTTCCTATCCTGTCCTTCCTGTGACTCTAGGGTGAGTACCTATCCTTTTAAAATCTCTGGTACAGTGGAGCTGTGTTTTAGTATGGGGATAACACTTATATCTTGGAATGTGAAGGGGCTGAATCACCCCACTAAAAGGGCAGTAGTGCTTAAACACTTACACTCCTTGCAGGTGGATATAGAGACGCATCTTACTGCAAGAACTGTAAAGTGGCTTAAAAAATCATGGGTGGGGACAGTTACTGCCAGCTCGGCAGCAAACAAAGCAAAAGGGGTGGCAATCCTGGTCAAGAAAACCTGTCCCTGGACAGTAGATAAAACTGTCACCGATACTCAAGGTCATTGGTTAGCAGTTAGATTCTTACATCCCGGGGGTAAAGCAGTTCTGGACAATGTATATGACCCTAATATGGACGCAGCTGTAATACTCTTGGATTTGAACCAGGCAATAGAATCTCTGGTGGCTGGCCATCATGATATTCCCATCATGATGGGGGGGGACTTTAATATTGCCCCTGAAATATTCTTGGACAAGTCCACACCCACCCCACAAACACACCCCAAGGTGATGGGCATACTTCAAGAAATGATACGGGAATGGGGACTGGTGGACGCTTCGCGGAGGGACCACCCCACAGGGAGAGATTACTCTTTCTTCTCGGCTGCTCACACAACATACAGTCATATAGACTTTTGGCTTGCTAATGTGGTTGCGGCTCAAGGCATAGTGTCCCCCAAACTACATAACATCTTAATTTCAGAGCATGCCCCAGTATCTTGCATATATACACCCACAGAGCATGAAAGCATGGGCACCAGATGGAGATGTAATCCCATACTGATTAAAAACCCCTCATTTCAATGCATGGTTAAGGAGGTGTCTTGGGATTATTTTGCCACCAATAAGCCAGATGACACATCTGCAGCCATGGTCTGGGACGCCTTTAAAGCAGTTCATAGAGGGTGAATTATTTCCTATGTAGCTCATAAAAACAGGGGGAGAAGGGCAGAACTTGCTGGGTTGCAAGCTGAACTGGCAACCAAGGAGGCAAGATTCAAGGCATCCACATCTTATTGCCCAGATGGGGAGCAACTTCGAGAGACAGTCAGATTAAAATATTGTATTAATTCAATGCTGAACCAGCAAGCTGAATGGCTTATGACCAGGGCCAAGCATGCATACTGGGAATATGGGGAAAAAGGTGGGAAGCTGTTGGCCTACCAGTTGAAAAAACAGCAAGCTGCCTCATGCATACATGCCCTTCAAAACGCCAAAGGACAGACTGTTACAGACCCCAAACAAATGTATCTCTGTATGAGGGATTTCTATCAGCAGTTGTACCAGTCACATACTTCCCTAGCACAGAATCAGATAGGTGACCTCCTAAAGGATTTCTGCTCAGCAGCATGCATCCCTCTACTATCAGATGTAAGGCGGGATGTGCTGGGTAAGCCCTTTACTGAAGCAGAGCTGAGCTTGGCACTCTCTCAACTAGCCAAGGGTAAGTCCCCTGGGCCTGACAGCATGACCACCGAGCTTTACCATTTGATCAGTTCAGAGGTCAGTGCCCCACTGCTTGCAGCCTTGCAGAAGGCCCAAGAAAATGGCATCCTTCCACCAACGATGTGAGAGGCACTAATTACCCTCATTCCCAAGAAGTCTGATGATCCGTTGAATTGTGCAAACTTTCTCCCTATCTCAGGAAAACATGGCTCTGCATCATGAAAGTGACCAAGACTAAGAATCAGAGTGTTTTTCCTCCTTTCAGATACCTGAGATTATGGAACAATCCACACTTAAAGGTGGCAGACAACCCCCCCCCCCCCACTGGTCTTCATGGGAGATGAAAGGGATAAACTATGTCCAAGATCTATATATGCCTTACACCACAATGCTCATGTCCTTCGAACAGCTCAAAGCCTGCTACTCACTGCAATCCCAGGATTTTTGAAAATTTTTGCAGCTTCGCAATGCAGTGCAGTCTTTAGATTGGACCGACATGGTGGAGACGAGATGGAGTTGGATGTCCTCCCTACACCTTAAACCCACCTCACGGGGTCTGGCAGGCAGATTTTACAACATTATGCTTGAGGCCCAACCTGATTGTATGGCGACTTGCAGGGAGACGTGGAGCAAAGACCTGGGGCTTTCACTTACACCAGACACTTGGTCCCGTTGCCTGCAATTAGCACACTCCATGTACAGGGACTCTAAGAGCCAATTGATTCAATTAAAAAATCCTTCTCAGCTGGTACCGCACTCTGGCTGTCCTTCACCAGTGGGGGATACTCTCTCATGCACAATGCTGGAGATGCGGACATAGTCTGGCCAACACTCTCCAACTATTGTGGCATTGCCCAACTCTAGTCCCTTTTTGGTCCGCTATAGCTATGCATTGCTCTGGAGTATTGGGGCTGCCCATTGACCTGACCAATCCTATGCTGCTTTTGGGGGACCAGATTCATCTGGCACACCTTAAACTACAACACCAAAACTGGATACTGGTGGTCTTGTTAGAGGCCAAATGGCTCCTCTTGATGTACTGGAGGCAACCCCTGCCGCCCTCTATCTCTCTGTGGCACTAGGCCATAGACAGACTGGCTACTTTTGAGAGATGAACTTATGCTAATAATGGAAGACTTCCCCTCATATTTCAGCAAATGGGAAGCTTATCTTAATTCGGCACTATGTTGGGTTGTACCTCCCTGACCTAGGAACCCCCCTACCTAAACTGCAATATCAAAACTACCCTTCTCATGATCTCTGTGGAATGATTAGTTAAAAATCTAGCCTATCATCTATATAATTGTGACCACATGGCTTCCATTGTACCGAGGTCCAATATTCTTTCTCCTTTTTTTTCTTTTCTTCTTTTCTCTCTTCCACTACTCCCCCACCCCTATTTCCTTTCTCTTACACCATACTCTGGTGATCAGATTTTGTTTCTCATGGATAGATATGTGAATGGCCATTGCACTAGGGATAGTGCAACCGGTTGAATTTTGAAAAAAGTGATTGTTTGACCTGAATAGTAAACAATGGTGATATAATATTGATTGAAGAACACTGTCTTATCAAAACAGGATAGTCTTCAATACTGCATTCAGAGTGTTGTGATACCTGGAATTTTTTCTTCTATGTGGATGCAAAATGTGACTGTATTGCAAGGCCTTTTTGGGACGTATATCTTTTGCAAACTCACATATGATGTCCTTTAAATTTTGGAAAATAATAAAATATTTTATGATAAAAAAAAGAAAAGTGTTGCATGTCTATCACACAGTGTTGCATTTTGGATGACTTTGCTGTTCATAGCATATGTAGTCCCAAAGCTATGATGAGGTTAATAGTGTCTTATAAACCCCTTCCATAACACCAATGTGTTACTTATGAAACACTTGCAGTTGCCAGTCCATCTGCACAGTAGTAGAGATACCGCTCATGACGCAGACAACCTGAGCTGAGGAAGGAGTATTGAGCATCCCAGAGAATGAGCCTCTCTTCATCAAGCAAGTATTTCCTCCACTGGGAAACTACTACATCTAACTGGCTGGCTAGGGGGTATGGGTTATTCCAGCAGCCATATCATCAGGTGGGACCATGGCTTAGCAGCTGAAAAACCTATGCCACTCAAAAGGATCACACATCTCTCCTCTGTTGCTGCTGCATTTCCCGTCACAGAGATTGCCTCAGAACCAGTTGTCTACACTGCATCAAGCAGATATTGCCTGTACAGGGACACCAGTATGCACCTTTGTGAATTGCACTTTAAAATGAAACAGCAAATCAAGATACAGGACTGGGTGTTTTCTTTATGGAACATCTGTAAAACCAGGTATGAGTGCAAAGTTCTCTTTTTGTCTGGTAAAGAAAGGTTAGCTAAGCAGCAGTGCACCGGGAACCCCTGCACCTCTATCATGAGCTAGTCTTTTTCTACACAGAATGGTTTCTGTAACATTTGTTTTCTGCCACAGCTACTAAGCACACCAAAGAGCTACTTTGCTACTATCAACTGTGTCCCCAGAGATGAAATCACTACAACTGTTCGATAACTCTAACATACTAAAACGCCAGCAGAATAGATCTAACGGTCTCTCGAGTCTGCTTGATTTTCAGAACCCGCACTGAGGGCCAATTTTGGTGCCCCGCCTTGGGTTATACTGTCCCCAGTCCCAGATGTTCCACCTGTATTGGGCCTGGTCAATTGTACCCTTCCCATGTATCTGTCCCATCCCCTCTTAAACCCGTCCACAGTCTCCACCTTTACCAGCTCCCTGGCAGTGCATTTCATGGCTCCACCACCCTTTCAGTGAAATAACATCTCCTCCTCTCCCCTCTGAGCCTGCCCCCTTCCAGCTTACACCGGTGACCTCTTATTGCCCCACCCTCCTTCCTTTGGAGCACTCTGACTGGGCCTCTTTTATTGATCCCATTCATGTACTTAAAGACCTCTATCATGTCCCCCCATCCCTCCTCTCCTCCAGGGTGTACATGTCAAGCTCCTTGAGCATCTCCTCATAGGGCCTCTCCCCCAGGCCCCAGATCATTTTGGTTGCCTTCCTTTGAACCCTCTTTAAGAGTGTAATGTCCCTCTTTAATATGGTCTCCAAAACTGTTCACAATACTAGAGGTGTGGCCTAACCAAGTAGTTGTACAGTGGAAGGATCACTTCCACCTTTCTGGAGGTAATCACCCTGGCGACGCATCCCAGCACCCTATTTGCCCTTGCTGCAGCCCTCCTACAGGTCTGTGAGTTGTTCATTTTGACATCTACCACTACCTCCACGTCCCTCTCACCCTCCATGACTTGAATCATGTCTCCTCCCAGGGTATACCCCTGGCCTGGATTTCTGACTCCCATGTGCAGAACCTTGCACTTCCCCACATTGAATTTTAGTTTCCACTTTTCCGGACCACCCTTCCAGAGCCTTCAGGTCCTCCTGCAAGGCCACCTTCCCCTCCTCCCCATCCACCACTGCACCCAGCTTTGAGTCATCTGCAAAGAGACTCATCTCACTCCTGATCCTCCTCCTGATGTCTGAGATATAGGCATTGAATGGGAGTGGCCCCAGCACTGACCCCTGGGGAACCCCACTAGTAACCCACCTTGGGGATGTAGGCTAACCCTCCAACCACCACCCTCTGAGTATGCTCAGAGAGCCAATTTCCTATCCATCTTAACAACTGTCTCCCTACCCTCATTTCCGTCAGCTTAGCCAGCAGGCCACTGTGTGGTACTGAATCAAAAGCCTTGCTAAAGTCCAGAATGAGGACGTCCACTGGCCTACCCTGGTCCACGGCCCTTGTGACCTAGTCATAGAACTCAACAAGATTTGTCTGACATGATCTTCCCATGACAAAGCCATGCTGCCTATTATCCAAGTACCCAGTTTGCTCCAGTAACCCCCCCTAGCCTTTCCTTGACAATACCCTCCATCACTTTGCCAACCACTGATGTCAGGCTAACGGGCCTGTAATTTCCCTCCTCCTCTCTTGATCCCCCCCCTTGTGGATCGGCATGACATGGGCTACCCTCCAGTCTTGAAGCACCCACCCAGTCCTCAGAGAGATGTTGAAAAGTTCTGCTAGAGGGACTGCCAGGACATCCACCAGTTCCCTCAGCACCCTGGGATGTATCTCATCTGGCCCAGGTGCTTTCTCCATCTAAAGGGACCTGAGGGCTTCCGTTACTCTCTCTACTCGGATTTCAGCCTCCACGCCCTCCTCGTTTTCACCCTGCACTGCTGGGCCCCCACCTGTCTGTAGTGGCCACTCCCTTTCCCCAGACCCATCAGGGCCCCTGATCTCTACCGGTCCCACCCATTGCTCCTTTTTACCCCGCTCCCCTTGCAAGCCATAGCCCCTCCACCCCCCTAGTATAAACTGAGGCAAAGTACTCATTTAGGAGTTCTGCCTGTTCCCCCGCCTTCTGTGCCCAACCAACCCCTATCCTTATCTTACTGATCTGCTCCTTTACTTTCTTTTTTCCTCTATGTATCTAAAGAACTCCTTGTCCCCCCTCCAGATCCCACTGGCCAAAGACTGCTCCTTTTTTGCCTTAGCTGCTCTCACCACTCTGGTGACTCTCTTGGCCGACAGCTCATATTTCTCCTGATCCCTTTCAATCCTTGAGCACTTGAAGCACCTATAGGTTGCTTCTTTTCCCTCACCACCTCCTCCTGTACCTCCCGGGTCCACCAGCAGGGTTTTCTGGCCTTACCAAACTTACGCCTTTCCCTTGCGTGGGATCTGGTAACATCCTGTATTCCCCTCCTAATGCTCCCCCACCTGCTGTCAGCATCCATATCCGGCCTTATCCTGTCCAGATGATCTTTATGTATCCTTCCCATCACCCTGAAGTCTGCACCCCTAAAGTCAGTTACTACCATCTCCCCCCCCCCAGGTCCAGGAAGCACCAGACTGTGGCGTGATCACTCCCCGCCAATGGGTCCCTCACCTCTAGGCCCCTAATCTGATCACTGTCCGCCAGGACCACGTCCAGTGTCTGGGCCTCCCTTGTTGGCCTACCCAACTGTTGTGTCAGAAACGCATCCTGGAAGACATCCAGCAGCCTCTGCTCTTTGGCTGCTGGTGACATCATAGTCCCCCAGTCTGTTCCTGGCATGTTGAGTTCCCCCATTACCACTACCCTTCCCTTTCCCAGTCTACCGTGTCCCTCGAGATTTGCCACCAAACTTTCTTCCAGGACCTCCGCCAGTGCTGGTGGTCTGTATACCACTATGACCTTAACTCTCTTACCCCCCTGCATCAGCAAGGTGACCAAAATAGCCTCCACGTTCCCCTCTGCCTCCTCTACCCCTCCAATACCCATGCCATTTCTGACTAACAGTGCTACACCATCCCCCTTCCCTCCCCCCTATCTTTTCTGAACATAGTGCAGCCCTCCAGATTTACGTCCCACTCATGCCCTTGAGTGGCCCAGGTCTCAATTACTGCTGCCACATCTACCTCCCCCTCAACTAGCATCGCCTGGAGTTCATGCATTTTATTTCCTAAGCTCCTGGCAGTTATCAGGACCATTCTCCACCCCTTTTCCCTCCTTTCCTTTCTCACCCCCCCTTGAGCTCCCATTTCTCAGCTCTTGCACCCCACCTGGTGACCCATTTCCATCTCTCCCTAGCCCCCTAGAGGAATGGAGACCCTGTCCCTCAATTATTGTACCTGCTGGCACTGCCCCTTTTTTGATCCCTCCCCCTTCACAAGTTTAAACCCCACCTTTCGCTAATGAACCCAGCTAGTTTGAGCTTAAGGATTTCCTTCCCCTCCAAACTAAGGTGCAGCCTGTCCCTAGTGAACAGCCCTGTATCTTCCCAGGTCTCCCCCCAATCCCCCACCAGGCCATACCCCAATTCCCCACACCACTCCCTAAGTCACTGATTCATCTCCCTAATCTTCATCTTGTTTTCCCCACTAGCCCTTGGCACCGGCAGGATTTCCAAAAAGGAGATCTTACAGCCTATGGAAAGGCATACTCTGGTCAGCTCCCGGAACCTTGCCTGAATTTCTAGTTCACTATTACCATTTATGTCGTTTGTCCCCAAGTGCACTAGAATGTCTGGGGTCACCCCGCATTCCCTTGCCAGTGAATGCAACTCATGCTTGGCCTTGTGCACCATCAGGCCTGGGTGGCATTTGGTTCTGATCAGACAGGTTTTACCCTCCTCCTTCCCCTCCCACTAGATGCCTCTGATCATGGAGTCCCCCAGTAGCAGTACTCTAACCTCCCCATTGCCTCCCTGTTCACTCCCCGGATTCCCCCTTCTTCCATGCCCCTCCTCATCCCTTTGTCCAGATTCTCCCCTCAACTGGCTCCTCGCACCTCCCACAATCTGGGTGTTGAAGGTAGCCCCTTCAATATTGTCCTTGGTCACCTCCTCTACCCATGTCCTGGTCTTCTTTATGCCCCCCAACCAGAGTATCTTTCTCTGTATCTCTTTCCCCACTCCTTACTAATCCATCCATCCTATCCATTTGCCTACTTGGCTTTCTGCTTGCTATCATCCCATTTACGTCCTGCGCCTTCCTGCCTGTCATGCTCCCCTGTTCCATACCATCAGCCTCCTCCTTGTTCCCCGATCCTTCTTTTTCTTCTCCCACCCACTCCTTTTCTCCCATCCTGTCTGGGACCCCCTTATTGCACCCCTGCCTCTTGGCCGCTTCACCCTTTCTATCCTTCCCTGCTCCAGCTTCACCAGCAGCAGTATCATCCTCCTCCTCCTCCCACACACACACACCCCTTCTACCAATGGGCGTAGAGGGTTAAAACCATTTGTGAGCCTTAGCCCATCCTCCAGTGCCACCCTGTCCCTACTGCCCCTCTCAGTTTCCTTTGGACACCCCCAGACTCTTGCCTACTGCTGTGGAAATTTCCACCTTTTGGGCCCCACCTGCCAGGGCCCCCTAGAGCCCCCTGTGTACCTCCCTTCCCTCCTCTCCTAGTGTGAGCATCTCTCTTCACTCGTCTCCCAGCTTGGGAGGCCCCAGCACCTAGTGCTTCCATGTAGGGGACTGCTTGCTTTCTACCTCTCCAGTCCACCCCCCAGTACCCCTAGCTGTCTTCAGATCCCCTCTACCTCCTCCTTAAGCTGTGCCAGTTGGTAGCACACTGGGAATCCCCCAAACTTCCAAGCCCAGTCCAGTATCATGGCCGCACCACACCCTGTGCACCCAACCACCCTCCCAAAGATACCTGCTCTAGTGACATTTGGTCCCTTCCCCATAATCACAGCAGTCTTTTCTAGGCCACATAACCAACTAATCCTAGCCCAGCCTCTAACAGAAAGTTTACCTGATATATTCCAGTTGAAGGCCATCCACAATATCCAACTATCACACTACTCAGCAATTCCTTGTGGATGCTGCACTCCTTTTTGGGACCTCCCTTTGCTTTTTCCCTGCCATGTGGCTGCATTAGAGGATAGAACTACATGAACTGCACCTGAAGCCTCTTCCTCCAATTGCAGGGCAGGTGTTCCCCTATAAATGAGCTATGCTCTGGGGAAGGAGGGGTGGTAGTAGGGCCCACACCTGACTGTCACGAGAGTGTATCAGCCCTGTGTCTGCCCCTCACTGCACCTCCAAGCACTGCAACCTGCTCCGGAGGAAGGTCCCACACAAACACTGTATTAAACAAGTCAGCACTCCTGCCCAAATGTTCACAGACTGATAAGAATTTAAAGCTTATCCAGCAACTAAAATCCTTTCCCCATCTGCTCAGCAAAAGCAGGTTCACGCAAACCCTGCCAGACCCCAACTGTTTCTGCAGTGCTACTATGTGAGAAGCCCTGGTATTTAAGCTCCAATTAGCTGTAAATTGATCATGTCCAAGAAAGACAGAAACTTCCAGAAAGCTGCTCACAATACCTGTAGAAAAGATAAATGAATATCCAGCTACCACTGTGGATTCCCTACACCAAACAACACTTATTAAACAAGTAAGCACTCCTGCCCGAAAGTCCACAGACTGATAAGAATTTAAAGCTTATACAGAAAATAAAATCCTTTCCCCTATCTGCTCAGCAAAAGCAGGTTCACACAACCTCTGCCAGACACCAACTATTTCTGCTTATCTGTTTATCCCCAAGGCCTTTGTGTGTTGATAAAAGCTGGGAGCACCAGCCTGAGGATTTGGGGTACTCCGGGGGCTGGGACATTGTTTGGGACAACTTAACATATACAGCATAAGATTTTTGACTGCCATTCCATTGTTCCCATTTTCGCTATTGTCCCTCTTGTTCTTTCATTATCCTCTGCTTTTGAGTAAATTGTTTGGTGGGGCTTTATTTAATTGTTGGGGGTTGTTATTATGTTAGTGTTACTTGTCTTGGAAGGGACTATATGGGCCAGACCAACATTGTTCCTGTGGAATTATATTCCTTTGTGTCTGTATCATGGTACCCACTTCCTGCTTCCCCAGGGGTAGGAACCACATCACTGTTAGATCCTAGTACCCAGTGCAGCATGCCTTCAGTAGCCAAAGTCGATTCCCTCAAAGAGTTGGGAGAGGTAGACCTGAGGTCCCCAGGCAGACTGTACAGTAGGAATCTAAAACTTGTGTACTGTACATGTAATAAGTTGTTGGAACCTTTAAACACACAACATTTGGTAATGTTTGGATGAATGGTTTTAAAATAAGGTGGAAATAGAAAAAAATAAAATTTTGGCAGAATTCTGTGGAATTTTTATGGGAATTTAACAGAGTTTGTAAAATCATAACTGTAATTTCTCCTGATTTCTCCTGGCAGAATTTTCCATTCTGCACAGCTCTAATTTAACCCCATATCTCCTAGTTCACAGTTCTGTGCCTGAAAGCCCCAACACAATCCTGTCACTGACGATCTCACAGATACATTGGTTGTCCACCACTTACACAGGACCATCTATTGGCGGTTGGTCTGCAGTGTTTGCTGTGCAAGAGCATGCAACAATTGCAGGCATAGTGTGGACTGGGCTTCTTCACCTTTCTCCATGTTTCTCCCCAGGGATGCTGGTTTGCAGTGATGTGTGCAGACATATGTACAATGACATGTATGTGTGCCGGATGTTCAGCAGCTATCCTCCCTCTCATGTGCTTCCTAGCTGTGTTCCCACCTGATCTCCACCAGGTGGCAGTCATGTAGAGGGATCAGTATCCCACCTCAATGAGGAAGGAGATCAGACATTGAGACATTCAATTCTTCCTCCCCAGGCAGGCTTATGATAGACCACGCTCACTCTCGAACATGGATCATTAGCATTACAAGTCGTAGCGTTACCACGGTGTAGATAGGTCAGAATGATATCATGTATTTTAACCACATAGCTTATACTGGCTGCTAAGGGATGGATTGGAGTGGGCATGAAAGTTCAGTTACAGTAACTGCTAAATGCAGTAACAAACTGCTATAGAGACATGGCAAAATGGAATTCATTAACTGGGAATCAAACCAGAAGTGTGTGCAGGTAATGAAAAAAATTGCAGTTAAAAGTCCATACAGAGACAGTCTTGATTATATAATTTTTGCCATTCATAACTTAAAGTCATAACATAAATTTATAAAACTGGGGAGCTGAACAGTTTCTATATGGAATTTTTATGTTTATTTGAAGCTTCTGCACAATGAACCAGCATAGGATCTTCATACTATATTCAGAGACAGGTTTATCAAAATGACTAAGACTGGTAGTATTTTTCAGGTCCTGCCCTATGTCACAACACCCCATAAGTCTCATAGCTCTTCAGAGAAGGATTAGATCACTACAACATGTTTCCTGCTGAACATGAGGCTTTCCAATTAGTGATATATTTGTCAGTAAAATAAGCTATTAGGGCCAGCCCGGTGGCGCTGAGGGTTGAGGCGCTGGGCGCCCACCTCGCACACAGCTCCGTGTTGAGGAGCAGACGCAGGTTGCCGAGGTCAGCGGGGTGGAGATGGATTGAGCATCTGGAGGACTGTTCTCCATCTCTGGGGTGGGGGATTGGTCGACCGGTGCATGTCTGACCCCTAGCAGAGGCTGAGGGGACCGACAGCACGTAGCCGCAAGACTAGGGGAGGGCGGGATGTGGCTGACGCTTGACTAGTGCATGCACAGGAGCGTGCGTGCACTCAGTCGCTGGCGTCATTGCACGCCATGGCCCGTCGGGGGGGGAACAAGATAAAATGGGCCCGGCAGCACGACGTCATTCCCTGGTGCCATTCCTGGAGGACGCCTCCCTGGCATGGATCCATTGTGGTGGGTTGAGTCTCCTCACCACCCCTGCCGTGAAGGTAAGTCGGGGGTGTGGAAGGAGGGTCTCATGTCCGGGAATGGCACCGGGGAACGGCGAGTCGAGGGGTAGCCGGAGCTCCGAAAAATAACACCCCAAAAATAAAAGCTATTAGTATTTGACAGAAAAATAAAGGGGTAATTTTTCAAAGATTTTTATTTCATTATTGTTTTTACAGTACATGACAAAAGGGCTAAAGTTTGCCACCGCAAACATGATTTATTACTTTATTCTTTCCTTAAGTTAACAGAAACAATATACAAGGCCAGCCCATCAGTGCAGCAGTTTGATTTCCACTTGCGACACCGGCGACCCGGGTTCGGGAACGGACCCGGGTCACTGGAGGGCCAGCCAGGGGGGAGAAGGATGGAGCATCCAGTGAACTGCTCTCCTTCTCTGGGTTGAGGGATGGGTTCCTGTTCAGCATTTAATGGACCCCTGGTGGAGGCCAGGGTGCCACAACTTCTGGCATGCAGCAGTTCAAGGTGTCATTACAGGTGCCGCCCCGTGCATGGGAAAAACACTCCCGCAAGTCTGCCACATCCGTGAAGCCTGCCTTTGGCTTTAATTAGCTTCCCAACCGGCTCCCCCAGATAGGTACATTGATCGCAGCACCTGGCCAGTGCCGCAACCCCATGCTCTGAGGGGCAAGTTGGGGGTTTCAGGGGAGAGCACGGCATGAAAGGTGGAAGCATGAAGGTACTGTGACCAGATGGATATCAGCGGCAGACAAGTGGGGGACAAAAAGATAAAACTGACAAAAAAAAAGAAATAATATACAAAAGTGATGCATCTTAAAATCAATGATAAATCCGATATCATTCCTAGACAGTCTGCAGTTTTTTTTTTTTTTTTTTTATTTATTTATGCTCAAAATCTTCTTGGTTTCCCATCAGAACCCTCATGAGCTGCCTTCTGACATACTTACCTTCTAACATACATGCTTACCCCTGTCTCCAGCTAGACAACAACATGGCTTACCCCCTGCTATGGTGAAAGGGAGGGGCTTACCTACCATATAATTGTATCATCACCCAGACTGATAGGGGACATGTGATCAAAGGGTATAATGGTCCATGAACCAACAGTGCCAAGAGACTTTTCCTTCAGTTTTGTCCCCTTGGGGGCACCAGTGATGGAGTTTCACATGTGAACATGCATGTTGTGATGTGTGAATGCAGACAGACACCTGGCAGCTGCACCCTTCACAACAAGACCACAGCTGCACTGCCACCCATGGTCACTCTGGTGATGGCATTGCAGCAGGGTCTGGAACCCCCGCAACCCCTAGAAGGAGGAGCACTTTCTCTGGGATATCAATTGTCCCTTCCCCAGCTCTCTGACTAGCCCAGGTTGAAGCATGAACACAGGCCCCAGCAGTGTAAGTGGCAGCACTGCAGCTGTGCCATTGGGACAGCTGGACTGCAGTTCATATCCAACACACAGGACACAGAGCAGATGCTGGAAATCCAAAATGTGCTAGCTTGTTAAACAAGTAGGCAAATGTTAGTAAATAATCAGCTTAGAAGAAGCTTCCTGTTGTATTAACCACTAAAATACCAAACACAGAGTTATTTCCAAAGTCTCTTCAATAATACAGCACCTTTCCCTGTTAATTAGAACACAGTGTGTTAAAGATCTTATACACATGCATGTGTAGCTAATAAGGGTACATGCAAACATTACATTGATGCGTCAAACTGGTTACAATTGATTTAAAAACAGTTCTGGTACACGCTCCCATTTTGTTTTTCCTCAGGCATTATGTAACAGGTCTGTTCCTTCTGCTGACACATTTTCACAATTCTAATCTTAAGGCATTTGCCAGTCACTGTACACATTCTCTTCTACATTTGAATCAGACCCACAGAAACACTCTATCAAATGATTTCTATGAGATTTTCCTCCATTTTACAGTGTTCAACTGGGGCATAGCCAGTCAAAGTGGCTGGTGCATGGGGGATGGGGAACAGCAAGATTTCATAAAAGCCCTGCTCTTACTCTTTGTGAGTACTCAGTCCTGAAAAGATCTAGGTGCCTAGTTCTTAATTGCAAAAACTGGTGTATGTGGTCGGTGCAACTACTTAGCACAGCCACTCACATTGCATACCCCTCAAGCTATACTAAATGGGGGTGGCAGTTGCTTTTTGGGTGGTCACAAATGTCTTTGCACCACCCTGTTGGCACAGTGGTAGTGTTAAAACTTACAATGTGACCAGCCAGGTTCAGGAGTGAGCCCTGGTCATTTGGGACTGGCCAAGGGAGAGGAGGATTGAGCATTCCAGGGGATGTGCTCCTCCTCTTCCAGGGAGGGTGGTTTGGCATCCTCACCACAATACTGGAACCTGTGTAACCATAGGTGGTAGTGTGGCTGAGGATTCTTGGAAGACAGTGACACAAAGCTGAGGACCAGCATGACACATACTTTGTGTGTATGCATGTCTTGGTCTTCCTGGGGGAGCCTTTGTCAATTGGAAAATGAGAAAACTAATAGAATGCTCTAACCTGGCAGTGACTTGCCACTGGCCTTAAAGGCACTGTGCCACTGATTGCAGCACCTCCACGCTCCAGACGCTGGCTAGGGTTGCTTTGAGGGGCACCATTGCCTGACCAGAACCCTCATGAAACAGCCTAGCTATAGTGGGCATACCACGGGGGTACAAGGAGCCAGAGTGGTAAGTCCCAGGGATGGCAGGTGAAGGGATAGGGGTGTGCATGGCAAAGGTTTAGGGCTGGTCAGAAAGCAGGGGGATAAAAAAAACAATAAAAAAATGTTTTTGCAAAAGGTTAGGAATAAGAGTGGAGGCCACCAAAAGGGGGTGGGGGACAAATAGAACACCAGGGACATGTAGTATTGGGTGGTTTGGGGAGGGCCATTCCACCTAGTGCCTGGTGGAATGACATTCTATGACCTGGTAATAGACCAGTCTATTTATTTTTTATTTATTTTTATTTATTTATTGAGTTCTAGGATTACAATACCTTTGAGCCAGGGCTCTTTTACAAAGGTTCCACATCATTTGGTACAGATTAGACAAAAACATTACTGGTAACACAATTAATTGTTGTACATACATATATTGTAGGCGAGGACATAAATTGAAGAAAGCATTCTACAAAGGGATGAGGAGTGAGTTGAAAAAGAAGAGAGGATGGAAGGAGAGGAGAAAGGGGAAGGGGAGGGGGGACAGCAAGGGAGAGGGAGGCGGGGGGGAAAGGGAGGGGTGGCGGTGGAGGGAGGGGAGCAGCCCGGAGAGCTTTGTCAGAGCAACAAAAAGTAAAGTGCAGACTTTGGGCATGGTTGGTGTCACAAAGTGCTAGGCGACAGAGGCTCTTGCGGTTACTAACTGGTACATGACAGTACCCACTATAAGCAAGAGGATTGAAGGTTTTTCAAGGAACAGAAATAACTGGATAGACTCAAAGGACAACAGGCAGGTATGAAAGATTTGGTGTAAAAGTCAGGAGTCAAATGAGGGCAGACTATATGCCAGCAGGTGCAGAGATCAACATAATGCAGCAACTGAGTAGGGTTTTCAAAACTGACAGAGTTAATGTAGCAATAGCAGGAGCACACATTAAAATCACAGTCTCCATCTGAGAGTGGTTCACAAATTGGACATCTCATTGTAGCTATATCTGGGTAAATCAGAACCAGAATAGCCTGGCTTTATTTTTCTTAAGCCACTCCAGTTCAGGATGACTCATTTCTCCAACTGCTGCTTTTCCTATACTTACCTAATGAATAACACTCTGATCCCTCCCTGTATCATGAACTGAAAACAATCTTTAAAGTGAAACTGACATTATCTGGTATGCCTGCCAGATTTATACTGAATGGCATGATTCATTAAAAAGACATTATTTCCAGTTCAATTCAAACTCCCTTCAAACGGTCAAGTCTGTCTGTCCTGCATATTGGTAGTGATGCCATATTTTGACTATGAAATCCACATAGATAAAATTATAAATGTATTGTGTTTAAAAATGTTCTAAATCATAAACATCTGCAATCTAACCATAAATGCAATCAAAAATCATGTCAAAATTCTTCAGGTTTTCCTGTATTTTAAACAAATATTAAACATTACCATTGGAGCAATACTAAAGACTAACAGCCCGATTCACAAAAAGCCAGGGAGTCCTTGTCCATATGCATAGGCATACATAAGGAGGCTGTGGGTATGCAGAAGTTCCAGTCTGTACATGTCCTCCTGGATTCCTGCACCTTACTTGGCCTAGATGTTGGCTGGTGCCAGTAATATCCAGCCCTCCAAACTGGCATGGAGAGGTGAGAGGCTTAACTTTACACTTTTCTGTTTTGGATATATTCCAAACAGGATATGGCAGTCCTTTGAGGACTGATATATCCAGGACATGGCAGTCTTTGGAGTACTGATGTATCCAGGATATGGCAGTCCTTTGGAGTACTGATGTGTCCAGGATATGACAGTCCTTGGAGTACTGATGTATCCAGGATATGGCAGTCCTTGGAGTACTGATGTATCCAGGATATGGCAGTCCTTGGAGTACTGATGTATCCAGGATATGGCAGTCCTTGGAGTACTGATGTATCCAGGATATGGCCGTCCTTGGAGTACTGATGTATCCAGGATATGGCAGTCCTTGGAGTACTGATGTATCCAGGATATGGCAGTCCTTGGAGTACTGATGTATCCAGGACATGGCAGTCAAAAGAGGAGGAGGAGTTGCTCTCTATATAAGGGAAGGGATTAAAGTAACAGAGCTAATGAGTAAACAGGAAGTTTATGAGTCACTCTGGGTCACCCTGGAGACAGAAAATGGCACCACAGTCTGCATGGGGGTTGTGTACAGACCTCCATCTCAGGGGGGAGGAAATAGACAAGGAAATGTATTTATTTAGTTTTTGTTTACCAGGTAGGTGCACTAGCCATAGCAATGACTATTTTCAGGCACGACCCTGGAGTGTACAGTACAAAACAGAGCACGTACACATAGAAATTCAATGAATTGACATAATAGAAACAATTTGAATATATAGGAATAATAATCAAGAATAGGAAACTTGATAACAGGTCAAGAGTAGCTAAAATTTAAACAGTGTTAGAATGTGCAAAACAGAGAGAGATTTTGAAAGAATGCATCCTTAAAATGGCAGAAAAAGGGGAGATATTGTTGATGGGGGATCTGAATATGCCAGATGTTAACTGGGGTACCTTTGCTGCATGCACATCCAAGAGCAGGGTAATTCTTGATGCCCTACAAGGGGCATGCCTCAGACAGCTAGTGTTGGAACCCCACTTGGGAGGGAGCAATCTTAGACCTGGTACTCTCAAATAGGGAAGGAGAAAGGATCTCAGATTTAGAAGTGGGTAGCCATCTGGGAACAAGTGACCACCAGACAGTGTGGTTCACAATAAACACAGCCATAGAGTCAAGCCATACAAAAACAAGAGTATTGGACTTTAGGAAGGCTGACTTTGGGAAAATGAGAGAGTGCCTCAGAAAAGCACTAGCGAATGGGCAAGAAGGAAGGGTGGAGGAACAATTGGGAATAATCAAAACAGCCATCACAGAGGCAACAAGCCTTTGTGAGAAGCAAATCAATAAAACAAAACAAAGGAAAAAAACACTATGGTTCTCAAAAGAGGTGGCAGGGACGGTTAAGGAGAAAAGGATAGCATTCAGGAAATATAAGGAAACACAGAAGGAGCAGGACAGAGAACTTTATCAGTTAAAACAGAAGGAGGCAGGGAAGGCAGTCAGAATAGCAAAGGCACAAACTGAGGAAAAGATAGCCAACTCTGTTAAGAAGGGGGATAAAACCTTTTATAGGTACATTAGGGAGTGAAGAAAGAGCAAGGGAGGGATACAGAGACTTAATAAAGTGGGGGGGATGTGGGCAGAAGGTGACAGTGAAAAAGCAAGGATACTGAACGAATATTTCTGCTCAGTATTCACAACGGATGAAGAGGGGGGAGCAGAGACAGCGCTAGATAGGGCAAAAAGGGAAAAAGTTGCAGCTTGCCCAGAAATGACCCACTTTCTACAGGACAGTGGGTCCAAAGTGGTGCACCTGTCTCTAACAATAGCTGAAAGGTGGAAAACTAAACAACAGAAAAGTATTTTCACTCAACAAATTTAAGCTTCTGTACTAATTAAATTTCTACTTACGATTAGGTTTGGACCCAGTTGTTTCTCATTTTGACCCACATTTTTTACACCTATGGGTCTAATTTGACCCATGTTTTAAAACCCCTAGCGCTGTCACTGGGGGGGAGGTACCTAAACCAAACAAGGGAGAAACTCTGAATGGGGGGTCAATACCAGTCCATTCACAGAAGAAAGGGTTTTGAAAGAACTCCTGAAACTTAGAGTGGACAAAGCAATGGGGCCTGATGAGATTCACCCAAGAATACTAAAAGAACTAAGGGTAGAACTAGTAACACCACTGACTACTCTCTTTAACAAATCATGGGAGGATGGAGTGGTACCTGAGGACTGGAGGAGGGCAAATGTGATTCCACTTCACAAAAGTGGGAGCAGGGCAGAGGCAGGAAACTACAGACCAGCTAGTTTGACTTCTGTGGTAGGGAAAATGATGGAATCACTTCTGAAGGAAAGAACTGTTGAGTACCTAGAGGCCAGTGGGGCACAGGACCCAAGATAGCATGGTTTCACAGCAGGAAGGTCATGTCAGATGAACCTAATAGATTTCATTGACTGGGTGACCAAAGTAGTAGACCAGGGAGGGGCTGTGGATATGGCCTACTTAGATTTTAGGAAGACATTTGACACAGTCTCACACAAAAGATTAATATACAAGTTAACTAGCCTTGGAGAGGATCCCAAGGAGGTAGCCTGGATAAAAAACTGGCTGGACAACAGGACGCAAAGGGTAATAGTAAACGGAGTCCACAGTGAAGAAAGGAGGGTAACTAGCGGGGTACCACATGGTTCGGTACTGAGACCGGTCCTCATTAATATTATTATAAGTGACATTGGAGATCACCTGGAAGGAAAGGTATGTTTCTTTGCAGATGACACAAAGATCTGCAACAGGTTTGATACACAAGGCGGGGTGGAAAGAATGAAAAGGGACTTGGCAAGGTTGGAGGAATGGTCAAATATGTGGCAGCTCAGATTCAATGCAAAGAAGTGCAAGGTAATGCATCTGGGAAACAAAAACCCAGGGGAAGAGTACACAATGGGGGGTGAGTTAATAACAACAACAAAAATCGAAAGAGACCTAGGAGTAATTATATCAGATGACCTAAAGGTGGGGAAACAATGTGAGAAGGCAGTAAGGAGGGCTGGGGGAATACTGGGATGCATAGGGAGAGGCATCAACAGTAGAAAACAGGAAGTAGTTATCCCTCTGTACAGACAGTTAGTGAGACCCCATCTGGAGTACTGCATGCAATTCTGGAGACCCCACCTCTGCAAAGACATAGATAGAGTGGAGGCTGTTCAGAGGAGGGCAACCAATATGGTGCAAGGTCTGCACCAGAAGACATACGAGGAGAGACTAAAGCAGCTTAATATGTATACCCTTGAGGAAAGGAGGGAGAGGGGGACATGATAGAAACTTTCAAGTATCTCAAGGGAATTAACAAAGTACAAAAGGGTAGTATCTTTCAGAAGAAGAGATGTGCAAGAACAAGGGGACACAATTTGAAGATGGGGGAAGAGCTCAGTGATAATGTTAGAAAGTATTTTTTCACAGAGAGGGTTGTGGATGCATGGAACAGCCTTCCTGAGGAGGTTGTGGAGTCAGGAACAGTGGGTGAATTCAAGAATGCATGGGACAGGCATAAGACAATTCTAGTGGGGGGTAGGATGAAGTAAGCTGTTGATTAACTAGAATCTGCAGCTTATCCATCAGGTAGGGAAATGGGCAGACTGGGTCAGCCAAGCGGTCCTTATCTGCTGTCAAATTCTATGTTTCTATGTTTCTATAATATAGTCTAGTAGGGTAGGGACATGCCTCCAGCTCATCTGTACTCTGATCCACATGCGCGATGAGGAACCGCCAATGGTATGGACATCTGAAGGTATGTAAGTGAACCTTGCCCAAATATGTACCTTTAATACATATCAGGACAATCTTTGTAGAGTGTGACCTTATACTGAGAAACAACAGTACTCTTTAGTAACAAAATATTCTACTAAACATACAGTGATGCCACTTTGTTTCAGAAGCTACTTTTGTCTCTGGAAGGTTGGGATTAAAGAGTAGCAGCACGCAGTGCATGTTCAATGACTACTGGGTGTCTGCATTCCCACCACAATCATGTCTATTGGTTGACCCCTTTGCACTTCCTCCAAGCAGTAAGAGCCACCCCTTGTGCCTGAAGCCAGCAGGGATATGACCAATGAAAATGTAGACTACTATAGTGCGTGTTGGGGTGTGAAATCTCTTACTTGATAATAAAAAGAAAAAAAGTTCTTTGCACATTTACCAGTGTCTCTCCATTGTTTATGAAAGCTGTCAGGTGTGCTGGAGCTTATATCAGCTTGGGGTTAAACAAGAATATCCAAATGAAACGTATTTTTGCCATTACAGTCATACAATCAGTGGATTGAAGAGTTCCCATGTTGCCAGTAACAAAGCTTTTAACTCAAATTACATGGCTTGGCTGAAGAAGGTATTGTCATTATGAAAACATGTTGGCGCTGTTGTGTTTGCTTTTTGATTTAGGAGCTAGGCATCACTATGTAACCAAGGCCCTTGGTACTTACCCCATAAAGCAATGGGAGTTGGCTAGACTTTTGCAGTTAAATTACAGTCAAATCCAGAAATGGGGAAATTCAGGTGCATACAATGCAATTCTGTGAAATCACAACTCACTGTAGGTGTAGAAAGCTACCCATGTGAGCCTTCACTGAGGAAACGCTGGAACCCGATAGTTCAAAATCTCACTTTTCTGCTATAGACCAGCACTGGGAATGAACATGATTAGTCACTTCATAAATGTTGCCTCTTTATTTGTTAGAAATGATGGTCTGTTAAGGAAGTATTTTAATAGTGGATTGCATGCCTGGCGGCCAACAAATGTAATTGTCAAGTACCCGTAGTCGGTGTATTGAAGAAATAATTTGTATATCCCCTGAGATTTTGGCAAATTATTTGTCATTTTTAAAACCAGAATTGAGCCGGCCCGGTGGCGCAGAGAGCTGAGGCGTTGAATGCCACACCTCGCTCTATGGCGACCGGGTTGGGGAGCGGACTCGGGTAGCGATTGGATCGGCCAGGGGGAGCTAGGCTTGAGCGTCCGATGACAGCTCGCCTACTCCGGGGTGGGATTTGGCCGCATTCCGGCACTTGTGCGACCCCGAGCGGAGGCTCGAGGAAGTGCAAGTCCTTGCAGGGATTGGCCGGGTGGCCGTTGAGCAGAGCGGACATCGACATATGCGTCATGATGTCAGGGGGGATCGCAGTCTGCTCGGGGAGGGAGAAAAACGGAAAAAGAGCCTGCCTCGTCCGGGAGGAAGCGAGGACCCGGGACGTGCCCGCGATTTGCCCGCACCCACTTGACAGTCCACGGGGCCGATGAAACTCTAAGTTACGGGGGTTGTCCCCTACCTTGTCCCCGCCCGGGGGGTAAGCCGTGGCTCCATGGGGGCCTGTGGACTGTTCATGTAGGGTTGCGGGTAGTGGGATGTTCGCTGGTCATTGCCGAAGTGACAGAGGAGGCAGGCTGAGGAAAGGAGGATAAATTACGATTTCAAAAAAATAAAACAGAATTGGACAAAATAGATAGTCTTCCTCCCTGATACATTGTGGGAAAGTAGCTCTTGATCACAAGGATTATTGAAACCCCTTCACAAAAGAATGGTGTCCTTTAGAAAACAAAAGGTTTGGAACATGATGAATAAGAGACTTTCTGGTGCTCTGGGCTACATCATCACAAAGAAAAACAGTTTTTCTTTCTACTTCCTTCTGCTTCTGTGCAGAGAATCCCAAAGTCAGCTGACCTACAGCACACAGGGAACCATTCCCCAATGACCCAAGGGTTTATACTGTATATCTCAGCTGTCTGGAGGTGCTCCCTTGGTGGAATGACCTAGTGTTCCACCACTACAGTGGTGGTCAGTATCAGTTTCCTTCTTTGCTAGTCATATAATGACACTATTGTCACAATGCCCAAAGTTATGACTAGAAAAATTGAAATGAAACACATAGAAAACACAGCAATTACAGGAAGCAAATAGCAGTGATGGCTCGGCCCATGGTCCCAGTGGCTCATCCATTGTATGGTTGTCATGTGGCAGGTTCAAGCCTGGCTGCAGTGAAACTCTGTCTTGAATCTGGACCAAGAACCTAAAAAAAAATGGCAGAGTCCCATTAATACCCACTTCTTGATAAAAGAAATGTACCATCCTGCCAGGGAAAATAGTCATAAATGGGAGGAAACTCTGTAGTTACTGAAACTTCTACATTAACTAGGACAAGACACCAGTATAACTGGGAGGAAACACTAGTATAACTTTAAGAGACACTGGTATTGCTGATAGGAACACTAGAATAACTATTAGGAGGCAGTGCCATAATTGAAAGGAGACACTACTGTAACTGAGACACTGGCATAACTATGAGGCACTATATCTGTCTGTATATCTCTATCTATCTATCTATCTGTCTGTATATCTCTATCTATCTATCTGTCTGTATATCTCTATCTATCTATCTGTCTATCTGTCTGTCTATCTATCTATCTATCTATCGGATGGCTTGCCCGAGGTTCAATGTGGAGAATAGCTCCTCCCACAACCTCTACATAAGCCCTTCACTGACACACCTCCCTTGCTTAGGGAGTGTTTTCCTCAGCTTCTGCGTGGCTTGTGTGGCTGTGCCTGGCCTGTCTGCTGCCTGGTTTGTCCTGTCTCCTTCTCTCCCCTTCCCTGCCTTGTTTTGTGCTTTATTGTTTTGTTTCTCTTTTCTGTCCCCGCCCCCCCATGTGCCTCTCCTCCCACTCTGCTTTTGTTTTGTTGATCCTTTGGGGCTCTTTCCTCCCCTCCATCCCCGCATTACTTCCTACCTCTCCACTAGCCCCGTTCTTCTTACCACGCACTTTGCGTGAGATGTTGTTGGCTTCCTACTGGACTGGACATTCTAGGCAAACAGGAACACTTGCATATCATTACATATCTCATTGTATTATACTTGAGGCTTTATCTGTTGAATGCTGCCAGGATACTTTGCTGGTTTTGCAGCCATTCCACATGTACTGTGGCAAGGAGGATTTCTATCCCGCTCACCTCAACTTCTCACTACGTCGCTTCCAGAGGCTCTCCATTTCAGCTTATGGTGCTGTTAAACTTCTCTGACATCATTTTCTGTATTTTCAAATGAGTATTTTAAACCAATAGGGACTTTTTCTGTTTTTTTTTTTCTGCATGACCTAGCTGTTAAAAGTATTGTTTTTTCTAAACAACTGCCATTAGGCAGTCCATTAAAAGGTATCAAATCATTTGCTTCTAGATCATTTCTGCTTCCTGCATTCGTCTCTGGCTCCAACATTGTCTCCTTGCCAGCTCGAGCATTCCTTCTGGCAATCGATGTTCCAGCACCATTCCCACAGCCAGGTATGTTTCTTTAGCCCCCTACATTCAATATATAAAATAATTTTTAACAGCTGTTAAACTGCTTTTTATTTATTTATTTTGACCACTCATTTCCTACAGGCTGTATGAACTTACCGATGGGTGCCGTGGGATATTTGCACTCCTAGGCCTCAAATTTGCACAGAGTTGTTTGCTCATACATATATCTAGTGGCAAACTGGTGCCTGACTGCAGAATCAGCAATTGTGGTAAGTGACCAGACAACTCTCCGCCAGTTTATCAACACTGTAATCGTGGCACATAATGTCATCCCTTAGCCAAAAGCTTATTAACTAAATACTTAATTCCCAGACAGAAATGAACTCACACCAGGTTACTCATCACATATTTCATTCCAGTCAGTCTCTTCACCACATCAGCACCTACAGTGTACTGCCTCTTCAGGGCTCACTCACCTAAGGTTACATGTTCGCCTCCATCGGCCCTTTCTGCGCATACCTTTCACTACTGATTCAGGACAGGAGAAATGTAATTCAGGAATCTTCCTAAGCTCTCTAATGCATACTAATACCCAGCGCTACCTGTGTGATACCACCTATGCTTTATCACTAGTTATCTAACTACCTATTGCCTTCCTTGTGTATTATGCCCTGAGCATTCACTGCTTTCTGTATATGTCAAGTCCATGTCTCCTCCACATTCTGCTTACTGTACTGATTTCAGATTAAATCCATTCACGTTCATTACTTGTCCATCTCTCATCTTGCAACTGCCTAGTGCTTCATTCAGCCCATACCAGCAGTACTCCAGTCTCTGTCCCTAACTCGCACTTTCTGAGGTGCTGAGTGAAGGTAGGCTTCCCCTGTCTACAGGAGATGGGAGTCCATTTCATTCTTTACCTCCTACTAATGCCAGCCTGTCATCCTCCATCTCTAACTCTGCTTGACTACATCAAGTGAAGATTCGCTTGCCCCGATGACTGGGGATGGGAGTCATGTCTACCATCTACAGACTATTGCCATACCTTCTCTAACCATACCGGTTGCCGCTTTGCTTCGGGAATGGAACTTCATCCTGCTTACCACTTCGACATTCTCCATCACTAACTCTGCTGGATAGCACTGCATGATGGTTAGCATGCCCTGACTACCAGGGATGGGAGCTGTGTCTCCAGTCTACAAAATTTCTACCATACATTTCAACCTCATGCCAGTTGCCGCTTCCCTTCGGGAACGGAACTCTCAGGCTCTGCGTACCACAATCATGCTACTTCTGTTGCTTCAGGGTGCTACTTCTCAGCCTGGCGCCCATCTGGCTCTCCCTTCAGGATCACGATTTTGCCATACTTACTTCTCCATTTTGTCTTGTCTGTAACCTAGACTCATTGTCCTATCTGTTGCCTTCCACAGCCAGGATCCTGACTCTGACATGTACTGTCTCCACCTTTGCATCCCCACTGATGCAGATTGCCATCATGCAGTCCAGATCTTCCTGCTTTGCTCATCCCTTCTGGATGCAATTCCACCATTCCGCTGCTTCACATGTGTTTTTCTCCACCTGCTACCCAATGCCACAACCTTTCCAAACTTCTATCCCCTACTGCAGAACAGTCTCCAATCCTCCTTGCTGCAGCTGTTCTTCCAGCCTCAGTATCTACGTACAACAGAGACTACCCTGCCAGGTCTATGGCCCTAGCTCACTTTGCTGTTTCCGATGTCTCCTCTCAACCTACTGCAGGTTGCTGTTTCCCTTCCAAACCAAGGCATGTCACTTCTCCAGCCTTTTATCCTCAGTTCAGCCTGCGACTTCAGCTGCAGAATCAGGACCTCCTCGATTTGGTTGCCTCTATCATGTTGGTTTGCCATGCCCCTTCCATCGCTGGTCCCTTCTGATTAGAATGATTCCTCTTGATATCCTGTTCTTCCATGGACCTTTGTTCTCAAGCCCCTTTGGCATTCTTCCCTCCTCATATGGATCTTGCTGGCTTGTTTGATCCCTTTCACTCCTGGTCAACTGCCTCATGGACTTCTTTTCTACAGGTCCTCCATCCAGCTGTAGTACGAACTTGTTTTCCTTGCAGATTGGAATTCATCCTTCATACGAACATACGAACATACTAAATTTGCCAGCAGATAAAGGCCAGAGGTCTATTAAGTCTGCTCGAATGTGCAGCTAGCACCCCTTATTCTGCAGCTCCCCTCCCTTCCACCCTTCCCCCTTCATTAACCCTCCCCCTTGTCCTGTCCCATCCCCATTTGAAGCAGTTCACTCCATCTCTTCCCATTCTCTCCTCTGGTTGCTTCCAGTCTTCATCGGATATGGAACTTCCATTGCTCATAAGACTTAGCTTGGCTCCCTGGCTTCCATGGATCATAATCCTATGCCTCCCTTCAGCATTCTTGCACTTCGCTGCCAGTCACCATGGAACTAACATTGCCATAGAAACATAGACTATGATGGCAGATAAGGACTGCTTGGCCTACCTAATCTACCCATTTCCCTACCTACAGGATAAGCTGCAGATCCTAGTTAACTAAAAGCCTATTTCTTCCCATTTTGTCTGCTCCTTCCTGCTCTGGATATCCTCCGGCTTCGCCAGGCCCATTACCTCCTCTGCTTTTTCCTTCAATTGCTCAGGATCCACTCCGTGCTTCCTTCTCATATGTATGGCTGGCTTTTCCTCTTCGCCTAGCTGGCTCAGGGCTTCATACTGATTGCTGTGGCTCCTTTTTTGGCCTTGTACCTCATTTCCAACCAGTACTGCTGCCAAGCCATCTGCTTCCAAATGATCCATCCCCTACTTCTACTCCTGCCCTTCTAACAGTACCTTCCACTACTCATTTGATCATTCATTCATTACTTTGGAGTACCACTTCTGCCAGCAAAACATTCATTGGGTCACATGCCCCGCAGACTCTTATGTTATTATTGAAATCTCACACTGCCCATTCAGTTTTTCACAATCATTCATGGAATCTCATATGCCTGGACAATAGGAAGATCTCCTCCATCTCTATTGGATATATCCTCCGATTCCTGTCCATCCAATCACCATCATTTCTTGGATGCCTCTTCTCTTTGGCCATCCTCATATATGGAAAGGACTTAAATCCTTCTGTTCTATTCAGACTTCGTAATCGGCTTCGCCTCTACAGACACTGGGAATCACAAGATAACTCAGTCATCTATGAACTTTATCCATTTACCTGATGCCGCCTCTTATTTCAACAATGACTCTGATGACCATGTTAATCGACTCCTATTTCCCAGCGGTCATCGCTAGATTTAGCCATTGTATAGATATCATCCAGAATATTCATCATGGGATCCCCATTGCCTAGCTGATTCCCGGCTCCATGCCATCCACACCTTCAATTTCGCTCCTGGACATCATTACTCCTTATACTATTATCCGCTCCTGTTCATCTAGTACTTTCCACTAAGTTAACCATTCTTCCAGTGGCCCATTCACCCGCTTCTTCTCAAAGTACCATCATTAATCTCTACAGTAAAGACCATCACTGAGAACTGGCTCTCCTGAATTCTATCCTGCAATCCATAACAGCCAAGCCAAATTCACCAACTCAGCATTGCGCCCCAATCGGCATTTATCGGCTGTAGCACTAAATCCTATGGCACCCTGCATTTATCGATCTCACTACCAATCCAACCTACTGACTTTTCCTCTCATCTGCCTCAAACTTTTCACATGTGCTTCAGCATCAGGATTACCCATAACCTTAACCACCTATGCCACCACAGGTCTCATAAATTATATCACCACAGGAATACCCACATGTACTTCAGACAGCGTACCAGCAAAGGATTAAGCATAAAGTCATGAATATCATGGCTAAAGAAGCCATCACTTCCTTACACCACAATTCCAATTATTCCTCATATACAGTAGGTTACCATCTGGATGGCTCCACAAATTATCTTCTGAGCTTTGCTAATCACTTATGGCCTTTCTCTCATCTGGCATCCAAAATCCTCTACTCCTTTTCCTCTGGGATACTTACCTAGTGACTTTCGTTTACTAATAGATTCTTTACCTTTAGACCACCTCGAATATCAAACCTTACACAAATTGGACCAGCCAATCATAACTTTACTAATCATCATAACTATCACAGTATTCCATTTGGTCTTATATCAATCTCATCTTGCTCTCCCGCCTCATAAGCTCCATACAATTCCTTGCATAGCCATCTTTTATCACTTCAGAAATATGGCCTACATTAGCCCTTCTTTAACTGGATCTGCTTTATGCATAGGACTTTACCATCCCTACGGAAAGATGTACTCTTCATCTTCAGGATCATCCTTGGCTCAAGAATGAACCATCATCTACATGGCACTAAAAGACTCTTCTACAAATTATACTCTGTGGATGTTTCCTTAGAGTTTCCTTGTTCAATACAGAATTCCTAGCCTCCAGACCATACCCTTACATTCGTGCCTCTCACAAGTTGGATCATTCACTAATGACTTCTTCTACCATTGCAGTTCCACCATTCCCAGTTTAGTACCTTATTGATCCACTCATGATCCCTCTGCCTATTACAATTCAACTGGACAAACATCATTCATCATCTTCGATACTTGAACTTCCTTTGTCCTCCTTCATTTGGATTACTTTATACTCAGGATCCTATCACTCATTCAGAATGGATCTCCTCTTCAACCTCAGGAGCATCATGCAATCAGCATCATCCACAGATTGGAGATGTCTCTGCAAGCAACTCACCAACCTCAAATTAGCTATGGTTACTAGAACCTAGATCCTTCTCCATTTAGTATGCCCAAAGGATGGGCAGACCTCTGGCCATGGGTCCTCAGAGGTTTCCTCCACCTGGGGGGGGTTCCTGTCCTGAGCGTCAAGGGGTCATACTTTCTGTGAGTTGGAGGTGGTTTCTTTTTGGGCCTTATATTCTTTACAAATTACTACCTACCTACCTACCTACTACTACTCAAGGGTGGGAATAGAGTAAAGCCACAAAAAGTATCACAAAGTTACACAAGCATATATACCTTATCGCTCCTCACTTGCTATTCCACAAACACTGAATGGGAGGGCTTGCCTGAGGTTCAGTGTGGGGAATAGTTCCTCCCACAACCTCTACATAAGCCGTCCACTGACACACCTCCCTTGCTTAGGGAGTGTTTTTCATCCTCCACCATCCCATCCTTCTCGTTCTCCAGTTCTCTTCTCACCCTTGCTCCTGGGCCTTCTATTCCCTAAAAATTACTACTTACCTACCTACTTACTACTACTCAAAGGTGGGAACAGAATAAAGCCACAATAAGTACCACAAAGTTACACAAGCATACATACCTCATTTCTCCTCATTTGCTATTCCACAAACATTGAATCTATGTCTATCTAGTTATCAATCCCTCTCTGTCTATATATCTACATACAGTATATTATACTGATGCAGTAGTTCCAGTACAGTTAGGGTTGAGTAAGATGTTTCATGTAAGACCCAGTGTTTGCACCTTAATAACTTTGGCAGAGTTTGATCAAATAGCCCACAATATGGCATGTGTGATCTGGATGTTGGGACCTCAAGATGTGAAAAGTTGTATGATGGCATCTTGTGTAGTTTCTGAGATATAGAACATCACTTTTTGATGAATCACAGTGTTGTTTTCCTATATTTAATACATGTTCTTTTTTGCACTCACTTACAGGCTAAACTGTACAGAATTTTTTCTGAAAGTTCTAGGGTAGAAGCTGTCTGAATGAAGGTAGTGCTTTTCCAAGGCTTAGTGGAAAAATAAATATTAATGGCTCCAGAGTTATAAGGATTTAAATTTTTTTCTGAGCATACTCAGTAGGGTTTTTGGATAAGTATTTGATATGAACCATACATTTTTGGTTCACATGAACACTTTTGGTTTGCATCACTTAGTTGTCACAAACGAAAATGATTCTCAAGAGCCAAAAATGATTTCAGTTTGTGACAGCTGTCTTTTTTCTTCCAAAAAATGTGGAACATGATTAAAAATTATATAATATATAAAAACAAACACCTGAACCTAGCTAAAAGAGTTCAATTTAGCTAGATGCTGGTGTTTGTTTTTAAATTCAGCCCAGCAATACCTTTTCTGGGCACCTCATAGGTAGCATTAACCAGCAAAGGTGGACTTCAGGAGGGCAGATTTTAAAAAGATGGGTGAATGCCTTAGGGATGATATCACAGAGGGATAAACCTAGTTCAGTGGAGGAACAGTGGGGGAAGCTAAAAAAGGGCCATAGTGAAAGTAACATACCTCTGTATTAGGCAAGGCAGAAAAAGAAAGAGGAAGAAGAGACCTCTGTGGTTCTCAAAAGTGTGGCAGAAAAGTTAAAAGCTAAGAGAGTAACATTTAGAAGGTAAATGGCAACATAGAGGGAGGAGGATACAGAGGTGTATCATGGGAAACATATGGAGGCAGGAGAGCCGTAAACAGTGCAAAGGCACAAACTAAAGAGAGAACAGCTAAAGCAATAACAAAAGGGGACAAAACATTTTAATGGCTGTGGGTGGAGCCTACAGACATTTTGGGATCCATCATAGCTTACAAAAAAAAGTGATCATTGAACCTTTCATTGGACTTTTGGCAGTATCCTTTTGAAAGTCCAACAAAGTTTGAAACACTCCGCCATGATCAGCCACTACGGAATAATGGCTGCACTATTTCAGCTGTTACTTACACATTCCAGGGCAAGAACTGCACATGCACAACTCGTTCTCATGCGCAGTTCCCCTGGCACCACCATGTTGTGAATGGCAACATGCCATTCACTGCAACTACGCATGCATGAGTGCCATGCATGCGCAGTTGTGTCACCGCTACCATCTTTCAGATGGAACCTTTCCCACACCCTCCAACTGCTCCTGTCCTCCCCACTCTCTCCCAGCACTGGCAGCAAAGAACACCCTCCTGCACCCTCACACTGTTGCTGTGCTCCCTGCTCCCTCTGTTCCCTGTCCCAACATCAACATCGGGGAGCCCAGTCCCAGTGTTGGCATTATGTACACCCCCCAACTCATGTGGCACACTGGGAGCCCACCCCAGTGTACCCAAATGTATGTGGTCCCTGCATTGACATCTGGGTGCCCAATCCCTGTGTTGGCATTATGTGCCCTTCCAACCCATGTGGCACACTGGGAGCCCACCCCAGTGTGCCCAAATGTATATTTTTTTCTTTTTCCCCTGCTGACATCAGGGCGCCTAATCTCCATCTCAGCATCTCCCCTCAACTCATGTGGCATACTGGGAGCCCACCCCATTGTGCCCAAATATATGCTTTTTTTCCTGTAAATAAAGAAAACTGTCCCCCAATGTGTTTTTTTTTTGTTTCTGTAAAAAGGAAAATGGTCCCTTGTCATCACCTCAATCACCCCATCCCCATCCCCACCCTCCCACAGAGCACCCACCTCCGCTTACACCCCTTACCCCATACTTACCTCTGGAGGTTGGTGCTGTTAACATCTCTGGACTGGAACATGTCTGTACTCTTCAAAGCTGAACCGGGAACTGAAGAATCAAAGGTAAGCACCGTATAATGGCAGTCAATGCGGTTTCAACTTTGGTTGATAAATCAGCCATTTTTGGGAATTTTGGCCCCAGTTTTTCAGCATGGGGTTCTTGGGACCCCACCTCATGAATGCTGTCACTGTCATTTCATTACTCAGTCCCAAAAGGTGATTTCACAGTCACTGTGCAGAATCACCTTTCTGGACTGATTAATGAAATGACAGTACCACTGTTCATGAGGTGGGAACCCAAAAAGCCCATGTTGCAAATTTTGTGAAAAAATTCAAAAATATGACTGTGTTATCAGCGTGGGTTGCACAGTTTCCATGCACACTCCTAACTTCACCAGTTTTTAATATTTGCACTCCTGAATTTCAACATTGCCATTTTGCACATCTCCTTATTAACAGTACAGCTGTCATTTTTTCATATCCTGCCTGAAATGTGCTTTCACACCTGTGGCACAGAATGGCATGGTCACTCTGTAAAATCACCTATCAGAACAAGTGAACACAATGACACTGGCAGGGTCAGAAAAAGGCCATGTTGAAAATTTGGTGCAACACCTCCAAAAAATGGCCAGGTTACACCTGGGCATTCAATATTTTCTATGCACATGTGTACCTTTGGTCATTTGACAGCTCGTCACAGCTATATCAGCTGTGGCTAGAGTTTGTTTAGATATGTAAGCAAAGAAAGGAAGACCAGAGGTGGGAATGTAAGGTTAATAAGGGAAGGAGAAGACATTACACAGTAGGAACATGAAAGGCACACATCCTGAACAAATACTTTTGTTCAGTGTTCACAGAGGAAACAGATGGGAGGGGCAACAAAACTGTAACAGGAGCATTTGAGGGAGGAAGGGAGGGAGGTGGACACTAGTCCTTTTTTGGAAGAGAGAGTCCTGAAGGGACTTGCAAATTTGAAAGTGGGCAAAGCAAAGGGGCCAGACAGGTTCCATCTAAGAGCAAAGAGGGAGCTCAGGGAGGTTCTGCCTGCACTCCTGCTGCCCCTATTTAACAGTTTACTGGGAACAGAAGAGGTCCTGGAGGACTGGAGGAATGCAGCTGTAGTCTCACTTCACTAAAGTGGTAGCAAGGAAGACGCTGGTAATTATAGGAGGTCAACCTGGCTTCAATGGTGGGAAAGTTAATGGAGTCACTACTGAAAGAAAACATTGTGGAATATCTTGAATACAATGGGTTACAAGACCCAAGGCAGCATGGATTCATGTGGGAGGTCATGTCAAATGAATCTGACAGAGGTTTTTGACTAGGTGACAAAGGAACAATATCAGGGTGGAGCAGTGGATGTAGTCAACCTGGATTTCAATAAGGCATTCAACACCATTCCACACTGGAGACAAGTAAGCAAGCTGGGTAGTTAAGGGATAGGTGGCAGAGGGTGGTGGTAAATGGAGTTCACTTGCGGGAAGGGGTGGTGACTAGCGGGTGCCTCAAGGATTAGTGCTGGGACCAGTCCTCTTTAATGTCTTTATAAGTGACATTGCAAAGGAGCTGGAAGGGAAGGTCTGCCTCTTTCTGGATGACACCAAACACTGCAATAGGATGGACACTCCATGAGGGTGGAAAGGATGAGCAGTAGGCTGAGAAAACTCAAGGAGTGGTCCAAGGTGTGTCAGCTGGATTTCAATGCAAAAAAGTGAAACGTAATGCACTTGGGGCACAGAAACCCAGGGGTGGAGTACAAAAGGAGGTGGGTGATATTGACAATTACCAAGCAGGAAAGAGACATGGGGGTGATCATATTGGATGACTTAAAGGTGGCCACGCAGTGTGATAAGGCAGTTGGGAGGGCAAGTGTGATGCTGGATTGTGAGTGAGGGGTACTGTATCACCAGCAGAAAGAGGGAGGGGGTTTTGCCTCTTTACAGATTGCTTAGAAGACCCAACTTAGAGTACTGTTTCCAGTTATGGAGACCAGAAAAGACATAGACAGACTGGGAGCGGTCCAGAGAAGGGCAGCTAAAATAGTGTAGGGTCTGTATCAGATTCTCTATGAGGAGAGATTAAAGAACTTAAACATGTACACCCTGGAAGAGAGGAGTGAAGGGTGATATGATAGACAACTTTAAATAAGTCACAGAGGTAAACAAGGTACAAGAGGGAAGTATTTTTCAGAAAAAAAGGCGCTCAAGGACAAGGAGGCATGATAAGAAGTTGGAGGGCGGCAGATTCAGGAGAGATGTAAGGAAGTACTTCTTTACAGAAAGAGTGATGGGTTTCTGGAACAGTCTTCCAATGGAAGTGGTGGGGGCCAAAACAGTGGTGGAGTTCAAGAATGCCTGGGATAGGCATAAGGGAATCTTAGGGAAAGGGAAGTACGGTGAATTGGCCAGTGACCAATTAGGATCTGTGTTGATACTATAGGTGGGGCAAAATGGACCGACTGGGTGGGGCAAGCAGTCATTAATTGCCAGCAAATTCTATGTTACTATGTAAGTAAGAGAAATGTGTTTTCTGTATGAGAACAGAGGGACTTTCCTCACTGTTGCAGTTGCAGATGAAGAAATGCTGTCAGCTTGAGTGTCAACTGTGAGTCGGCAGTCACCATCACAATCCTGTGAGTCAGTCTTTCTTTCTTTCTTCTTTCTTTCTTTCTTTCTTTCTTTCTTTCTTTCTTTCTTTCTTTCTTTCTTTCATTCTTTCTTTCTCAATAAAGCTGACCAGGGTTCCCACCTATGGTACTGCTGTACTATGCTGCCTCCTTTCCAGAGCACCCACCCCCCCAATATATAGGTGGCAGCACCAGGGTGCCTGCCTCTGGTGCCACTGAAACGTATCCCAACACTGGAGTTCCAGTCCCCAGTGCCTGCTAAGGTCCAACTGTAAAAATAGAAAATCATCCCTTGCAGTTCTTTATAAATTTTTTTCTACTAAACCTGCAAAGAAATCAGTCCCTAGCTATGTGCTGGACTGACTGAGTCTGTGGAGAACTGTACTGTTATGCGGCATTACCCCTTAGCCTGAGAGTGGAATGCACAGAGTTGCTTGCACATGCCCATGCCCAGTTTCCATATAGTGAAGAAAAATAATCTGTTGCATAATGCCTCTGCATCATTGACTACCAGTGGGCCCTCCAATTTGGCTGACAGATGGACTCTTACTCTTAACCCTGCATATCTGAATCTGTAGTCATGTTCCACCTGCCAGACAGCGCCTCAAATTCTTGACATTCATTGCCACGTGAAGGGCCCTGCACATCAGCAGGCAGATGGATTCTTCCCTTGACACAAGGCCCAAAAGGCCCTGTGCATCTACATCTGTTCACATAGGTCCCAAAGTGAATGAGGATATGATTCCACTGTCTCAAAAAGAAAGACAATTCTTTGCAAAAAACTTTGCTAATGCACCAGTTAGAGTTCATCATAATGCCACAAAAGTAGGGAATGGGGAGTTAGGGTTTCCAGCCTTATATCTTCACCCCCACACCCCCAAGTAGCAAAAGGACAAGACCATGCAAGCAACCACAGACAGCCATCATCAGGTAAGATAAACAAAACACAACTGTTTCCAGAAGACACAAGGGGCCATTGTTTCTGCAGCCACACCTGCATGTCTACATTGTACTGTGTGCATGAGTAACTGTTGTTGCAGAAATGTAGGCCCCATGGGTGCCTGAGCTTCTGCAGACAACAATCCTGTTGCGATAAGCATATGTTGGCCTCAGCAGTGGATCTGGAACATTTTTAAGGAGGTAGGAGCTTTGTTGAGGGGCAGCACTATCCTCCCAAAAGTAAAATCCTACCCTTGAAAACTCAGTTTAGGTTAAAACAGCAATTTTTTCTGGCTTAAGAGGATAGTAGGTGTTACTTCACTACATACCTGTACCCCTTACTGCATAGTTTTCTACATGCAGCTGTGTAAGTGCAGGCCTCACAGAGGCTGCTGTTCTGTAGCCCAAGTCAGTATGTATGTCTTACATCTGTGGATCAAGAGGCACAGGCCCCTGAGAGGCCTGCAGTTCTGTGGAAAGAAGTACTGTTGCAGTTTTGGTATCATGGATTTGTGGCACCTGTGCTTCTGTAGCCAGAGTCAGTGTGTACCTTACAGCTATGGCTGCAGAAGTGCAGGGCCATTAGGGGTCTGCACTTCTGGAGACAGAACTATGTGTATGTCTTATACTGTGGATGAGGACCAGTAGCTGCCATAAGGGCCTGAACTTCTACAGACAATAGAACTCTTGTAATTTGGGATTATGATTTACATCTATGCCTATAGGGACCTGTGCTTCTACACAAAGAAGCAGTGCTGTGATTTTAGTATCAGAGAGTTCTATCTGAATGCAGAAGTGACTGTGTGTGCCTTGTGGCATGTGTATCACAGATACAAATCCACAAAGATAGCACATCAGTGCTTCTGCATTGTGTTAAACAGTTGTATGTTGTTTGCCTTCTGATGATGGCTGTCTGTGGTCACTTGTGTGGTCTTGTCCTTTTTGCTGCAGGGGGGAAGGTAGGGGTGGAAACCCTAAAGCCACTTTTCTCTAATTTTGTGGCCCTAATTTAAATTCTAACTGGTGCATTAACACAGTTGTTTGGCAACTTACCAATAAATAATTTATGTCTATGACCTGAAGGTCTAAAATGACAATAAACCAGTTATCATCACTGCAGGTGGATCATACTAACATACTAAAATGCCAGCAGAATTGGCCTAACAGTCTTTCGAGTCTGCTTGATTGGTCAGCCCCCACCCTGGGTGCTGACCTTGCTGCCCCCCTCGCCTTCTCTGGCTTCTCCCTTCCCAGTTCCGGATATTCTTGCTACATTGGATTTTGCTTCCAGAACCCTTCCCCTGTACCTGTCCAGCCCCTCTTGAACCCCTCCACCGTCTCTGCCTCCACCAGCCCCCTAGGCAGTGCATTCCATGGCTCCACCACCCTCTCAGTGAAGTAGCACCTCCTCCTTTCTCCCCTGAATCTTCCCCTTCCAGCTTCCACCCATGCCCTCTAGTGGCCCCCTCCTCCTTCCTTCGAAGCACCCTGACTGTTCCTCCCCTATTTACCCTCTTCATGTACTTAAAGACCTCTATCATGTCCCCCGGTCCCTTCTCTCTTCCAATGTGTACATATTTAGCTCTTTGAGCCTCTCCTCATAGGTCCTGTCCCCAAGCCCAAAATCATTTTGGTTGCCCTCCTCTGGACCCTCTCCAGGAGTTTAATGTCCCTCTTTAAGTGTGGCCTCCAAACTGCACGCAGTACTCAGGTGTGGCTTCACCAAGCAGTTATACAAAGGAGCATCACTTCCTCCTTCTGGAGGTTATCCCCTAGTGATGCATCCCAGCATCCTGTTGGCCTTGGCTGCTGCCCTCCTACAAGTCTCCGAGTTGTTCATTTTGACATCCACCACCACCCCCAGGTCCCTCTCAGCCATCGAGACTTGTAGCATTTCCCCCCCAGGGTGTACACTTGGCCCAGGTTTCTGGCCCCTAGGTGGAGTACCTTGCATTTCCCTGCATTGAACCTCAGCTTCCACTTTCTAGACCATCTTTCCAGAGCCTCCAGGTCCCCCAGTAGGGCCACCCTTCCCTCCTCCCCATCCACCACCGACCCCAGTTTTGAGTCATCTGCAAAGAGACTCATCTCACTCCTGATTCCTGTCCTTATGTCAGAGACGTAGGCGTTGAACAGGAGGGGACCAAGGACTGATCCCTGTGGGACCCCACTAATGACCCTCTTTGGGGATGAGACTATCCCGCCAACTACGACCCTCTGGGTCCGGTCATGGAGCCAATTGCCTATCCATCTGATCATCTGGTTCCCCACCCCCATTTATCCCAGCTTATCCAACAGGGCCATGTGAGGAACAGAGTCAAATGCCTTGCTGAAGTCTAGAAAGAGGACGTCCACTGGTCTACCAAGGTCCAAGGCACTCATCACCCAGTCATAGAACTCCACAAGGTTTGTCTGACACAATTTCCCCGAGACGAATCCATGCTGTCTATCGTCCAGGCACCCTGACTTTTCCAGGTCCCCCCCAGCCTCTCCTTGACAATGCCCTCCATCACCTTGCCCACCACCGATGTCAGGCTATTCATCACTATTAATCATCACTTGGTCATACATATATACTGTATATGTATATATATATATACATATATATATATCTTGATACCTATCTATAGCTGCTTGTGCTCCCACATGCCAATATACATACCATTATGGAGTGGTGGGAGTGGAGGGCCCAGATGGCCCTGCACTCTTACAAGCAAATAAGGCTACGGTTATACTTTCCCAAAAAGTAAGTATATTCTTTGCAAAAAAACTTCATTAATGAATCAGTTAGGGTTCCTGTGGCAAATGTTTGGGAAATGTGGTATTATGGTTTCCAACCCTGACACCCCATACTCCCCCAACCTCCACACACTAACAGGGTTCAGGTGTGTGCCTTGGGGTTGTCAGCCCTAATGCTCACCCCATTCACCTCTAATGCACTATGTCAGATTCCCTGCAGAAGGAATGAGGTGAGCGTTAGCACAGACAACCCCAAGGCACACCCCCGATACCTCTTGGTGCATGGAGGTTGGGGGTGGGGTGGGGTGTTAGGGTTGTAAATCCTAACACATTTCCAGACTTTTGTCACTGGAACCCTAACTGATGCATTAACAAAGATTTTTCGAAAATAATTAATATACATATATATATATATATATTTATGCAACAGGTGTTTAGAGATAAACTATGTGACAAATCCATTTATCTGAGTCACTGTATGTATAAATTTATTTATACAATCAGTCACTGTGTGCTAAGTCGCACAAAGTCCTATCTATTACGTTGTGCCAATTGTGCGAATGGCGCAAAACCCATGCAAAGTCTGCGCTAAGTCACGCAAAGTCCGCTCACTTCGCGTTTATGACGCATATCTCAGTTTTCATGAAAATGGATATAAACCCCCAAAACCTGTTGCATAAATGGAATATGGAATGACTGTGATAACTCATTTATGTGATATAGTTAGTGACCTCTCAGAACTATCACCATGGCTTTGCCACCATGAAGTTACTTGAGGTCACTAGCAACTGTAGCATATAAATGAGTTATCACACAGTCAACTCCCATATCATATATATATATATATATATATATATATATAATATAGATATTTTAGGGCAAAAACTCCATTTAATGCATCAGTTAGGGTTGTTCCACAGCAACAAAGTGAGGAAATTCGATGTTAGGGTTGAAACCCCCTTGCACCCACCCCTGTCCCCAGCTCCCATTGGGGTGTGCGTTGGGTTGTCAGCCCTAACTCTCACCCCATCACATGTGTAAAGAAGCTGAGGTGGTGAACTATAGGAGAATGGAGTGAGAGTTAGGACTGATGACCCCAACACACACCCCAATGCCGGCTGGGGAGGCAGGGTGGGGGTGGGTGCATGGGAGGTTATCAACCCTAACATCGTATTTCCTCACTTTTGTCGCTATGGAACAACCCTACCTGATGCATTAAATGGAGTTTTTTGCCTCTAATTTCCCTTCTTTTTGAGAATGTGCAGTAGAAGTAGTGAATGGGATGTGGTGGTGGGAGTGCAAGGCCCACCACGTGATGTTTTCTGACATAGTAACGGTAAGTGTAAGGGAAACACAAGCACTAACGGTTGTACACGTGGTGACAGAAATGTAAATGGTAAAGCAAACGTTAATAGAAACGCAAGCACAAAGTGATGCCAAACCGAACAGTGACACAAAAGGGAGATGCAACCGTGTAAGGAAATGCAAACCATGATGTGCACGGTCACAGTACGGCAATTGGAAATGCAAATGGTAATGTTAACAGCATAAATAATGCCAAAGGGAAGTGAAACAGAAATGCAAATGCAAGCACATACGGAAACTCAAACTGTAATGCGCACGGTCATGGTACCGTACTAGTAAATGCAAATGGTAAAGTTAACATGAACAATAACACCAAAGGAAACAGAAATTGAAATGGGAATGGAAGCGCATACGAAATGCAAACCGTAATACTCACTGTCACGTTACCGCAGTTGTAAACGCAAATGGTAACAGCAACAGTAACAATAACGCCAAAGGAAACAGAAATGCAAAAGCAAATGGAAGTGCATATGGAAATGCAAACCGTAATGTGCACGGGCACAGTAACGCAACTGGAAATGCAAATGGTAACAGTAACAACAACGAAGACGCAAACCGAAAGAGAAGCGCAAATGCAAATGAAAGAGTTGCCAGAAACACAAGCCGAAACACAAACAGAAACAGTATTGGAAAAGCAAATGGTAACAGTAATGCAACCGCAAGAGCAAATGAGAAAACAGAGGGTAACGCACATGGAGGCGTACACGGGAACGGTAACGCAAACGGGTACAGAAACGCAAGTGGAAATGCTAACTGTTACAGTAACGGAAGCGCACACCTTGTTTTTGCCCAACAACTGCATACAGAAAAACTGTGTGTACAAAGAATGTATGCATAATAATGGGCCTCAGAGCAGAAAATGAGCTGTTGGAATACTAAATTGCTTATATCTAAGGTACCATGCCACGTAGAAAACATTTTTTAATTTCACATGATTCATGAGTTTCATGGCTAGGTTTTTGCTGAAGGACTATGCATTGTCACGACAAAAATTCAGTATCTTGCACCATTTCCAAGATACGAGCCCCGAAATGCGTGGGCGAACACCACAATGTTAGTCCATGGGAAAACAATGTCAACTTAGGAGTATCATAACTTAGCAAACATGCAATATTTTTTCACCAAACCACCAAAAGGCACATCTGAGAGATGTTGGCTGCCTTCCCTCCAAATTTCAGCTCAAAAGGCCAAACCATTCTTTTGCAGCAGGGTGGCAAAGAACTCCTGTCTTTTTAGCCATAGTCTGGAAAAGTAGTGTCACAATTTGCAAAAGCTTTCGCAAATTTTTGCGAAAGTGTTGTAGGTGCGACACTACTTTGTCACACTACTTTTTCCAGAAATTTGAAAAACATATTTCTGGGGTGTTTAACCCCAAAATAAAGACATGGCTAGCATCCTGAGAGTCCGACTAGGTAAACACAAAAATAATTGTGTTCCTAGAGGGTCCCAATTTTAAATGCCAAGCATTTTTCTGATCGGTAACTGAAAACAAAATGCAGATTTGCGACACTACTAGGGCCATTTGCAACACTGAAAAGTGCATTTGCGAAAGTGTTGAACTTTTTAACTTTTCCCATTGACTTATAATGGGAACTTGTTTTTCAAAAAACTTTGGAACCGTTCAATATCTTTTCACGAAATCTTCAAAAGGCACATCGGGGACCCCAGCTGCATGTTTCCTGAAGTTTTTTGACCAGTCGCACAAACTGTGCGACCTGTAGCTGTGAGCAAAGAATGCACAAAAAAGCATAATTGCACATTGGGTTGTTGCATAATAACTCCACAGTCGTATACCTGACCAGTACAAAAGTTGGCAGATCCCAAGACCTAACATGCCCAACCGTGCATACCAAATTTCAGGCAAATCTTTTGAACAGTGGCAATGACATTAAGGTGCAAACTTTCACCCTTTAACCTTAAAAGTGCTACTCAGCCCTAAGTATGGTAGCTGATTTATGTATATTATATATATATATACATATATATTATAGTGGCAGGATAGTGCTACTATTGTTAGGGTTGCACACTCATTTATGTGTTTAACTCAAAATTTTTCACTTTAACATCTTTGCAACCATTTATCTGATTTGCCTGAGATTTGCATGCTCCATCTGGTACCATAGATTTCTGGATCTGGCAAGTTTTGGCCCAGTCAGATGTGCAGTTGCGGAGTGCCAAAAAATGTGAAAAATCTTCACTTTTTGGCGAATTCCTTGCTCAGGGCTACAGCCAAAATGTTTTGGAGGTCTTGTCTGAAATCATCAGGGTATGTGGGGTCTGGGTCACTGATGCGCCTTTTGAAGGTTTGGTGAAAAAATATTAATTTGTTCAAAAATTATTAAAGTTTCCCATTATAGCCCATGGCAAAAATTAGATGTGCCATGTGAAACAACTGTTTTGCTTTCGTAAAATCACTTTGTTGTGCCGCAAATCGGTTTAGTTGTGTCATGCTGTTGCCATCTTGTTTTTGGTTAGTGATGGGGAAAAAAACACCGTAATTGAAAAAATACTGTCCCTTGGTAAACACCAACAGTTGTGTTTACCTAAAATAGGTGCCTGAGGAACACAATCCTGACATAAGGTTTTGAAAATAATGCCTGGAAATATGTTTTTTCAATCTGTCCATCTAACATTTTGCAAATTTCTGAAAGTACTTTTTTGAAACTTTTGCAGATTGTAAACGTTTACAAAATTTGTCAAACTTTTGCAAATTTGAGAAAGTTCTTTTAACAAAATGTTGTTTCTTTGCCACTTCATAGCAGGTAAACAGTTAGGACGTTTGGGCTGAAATTTGCAGGGTAGAAAAGACTTGTGCCACAGATATGCCTTTTGCTGGTTTAGTGAAAAAAATTGCATTGGTTCAATACTTATAACATTAAGAAGTTTTGAAATTTCCCTTAGGATAACATTGTGGCAGCCACGGCACCTTTCGGTGGCTATATCTCAAAAACTATTCTAGATACGGATTTTTCGCTAAGCACAGCTTAGTACACCTTCATTCTATAGTATTCTCCTATACTGTACCATCTAAGCTTCCTTACACATGGAATGGGGTGAGAGTTAGGCCCGATGACCCCAAGGCACTCCCCGATGCCTGTTGGTGTGTGGAAGGGAGTTGGAGTGAGGTGGTAGGGTTGGTAACCCTAACACTGAATTTCCAAACTTTTGCCACAGTAATATCAACCCTAACTAATGCATTAATGGAGTTGTTTACAATGAATATATATATATATATATATATTCATTGCAAAAAAAATGCATCACTTAGGGTTGTAACTACCCACAAAAGAAGTGAAATGTGGCATAAGGGTTTCTAACCATAATGCCCCACCACCACCCACAACCTGCATACACTAACAGGCATCAGGGTCCACCTTGGCCTTAATGCACACCCACACCACCCCCATCTTGCAGACACTGACAGGCATTGGTGGTGTCCATTGGGGTCATCAGCCCTAATGCTCACCCCATTCCATAAGTAAATAAGTTGGGATGGGCATAGTATAGGAGAGTGGGGTGAATGTTAGGGCCAACAGAACAGTATTTTGCACAAATTATGTAATTGCTGTAAATTCCAAACTTTCGTGCCTGACATGTAAATTTTCCCAAAGGAAATAATTGGAAATTAAAAGTTTAATAACTTTTGACCGGACTAATATTTTTTCACCAAACCTTTAAAAGGCACATCTGCAATACAAAAGCTTTCTACCCTGAAAATTGAAGATCACTGCCTAAAGCAGTTTCTGAGATCCAGTTTGACAAAGAAATGGCAAAAAACGTGGATTTTTCTTTTTTTTTTTTCAACCCTCTGTATCTCAAAAACCACAGAATGAATTTGCACAACATTTGGCACATCATAAGATCTACCCTGGCTATTGTGCATGCCAAATTTTATACACATCTGTTGAACGGTTCCAAAGATCAGAAATTAGGGTTTAACAAAGAAATTCAGTTTCAACCTATTTTAATATATATATATATATGTATAAAACTATTATACTGGCATGGTAGTGCCAGTATAGTTAGGGTTGCCCTGCCACTTCTATGTTAAACCCAAAGTTTTGCACTTTAATAACTTTGGAACAATGCGACTGATTTGCCTGAAATTTAGTGCCAAAAAATGTAAAATTAACCATTTTGGTGCAAATTATTTGCTTGGGGCTATGTCCAAAATGGTTTGGGGGTCTGGTCTGAAATTGTCAGTGTATATGGAGTCTGGATCACTGATGTGTCTTTTGAAGGTTTGGTAAAAAAAATATTAATCAATTAAAAAGTTATTAAAGATTTAAGTTTCCTATTATAGTCTATGGGAAAAAAATATATGTGTCATACAAAAGTATTTCAATGCTTCCACGAAACAATGTTTTACTGTCGCAAATGGGTACAGTACTGTTGTGCTGCTGCCATCATGTTTTCAGTTAGCGAGGGGAGAAAAATATTGTAATTTAAAAAATACTGCCCTTGTGTAAACAGTTGTGTTTCCCTAATCAGGGCCTGGGGAACCCAGGTCTGGTAATATTTTCTTAAAATAGTGGCCCGAAACATGTTTTTTCCATTACGGCCATTGGTAGTGTGGCACATTTGCAGCACTATTGTCGCAACTTGTGGCAGTTTTGGCACAACTAACAGCAGTGCTGTGCTAAAACTGCTACAAATTTGCGGCACTACTGCAGAAAAAAAAAGAAAGAAAATGGACCCTGGAAAGGCCAAAAACAGTTCTGGCCATTATTTCAAAAAAATAATGTTGGATTTGGATTCCTCGGCCTCCATTTAAGTAAGCACGTGCTGGTGTTTACCTAATTAAAGGAAATGTTATCCTTTTATTGCCTCCAAGGGTGCTGAGGCCTGCTTTAATTATAAAAATAGTTTCCACCAACATTGGGGAGCCAAATCTGCATGTCAGTGGTACAGTTCCCCCCCAGTGTGGGACACTGGGGAGTCCACTCCCAGTGTCCCAAAATATTTGTAATAAATGTTTTACTGACATGGATGCCCAATCCCCATGTTGGCATTAGCAACCCCCCAGCCAGTGTGGGACAATGGGAAGCCCATTTCCAGTGTCCTCAGTTATGTCCCCCTCTTACTGTGGCATACTGGAGAGTCCACTCCGAGTGTCCCAAAATGTTTATTTTAATAATTATCATTTTGCTGACATCATTGGTGCCCAAACCCCATGCCAGCCGTACTACCCCCCCAACAATGTGGGACACTGGGGAGCCAACTCCCAGTGTCCCAGTAAATTACCCCCTCAGTACGGTGGGACAATGGGGAATCCACCCCCAGTGTCCTGGAATTATAAACATATACCTGTTAAGAAAGAAAACAGTCCCCCAATGTCTTTTTTCCCCTTAAAAGAAGAAAACGGTCCCTTATCATCTCCCCATCCACCATCCCCCATCCTGACCCTCCCACACAGTAACCCACAAGCCCACACTCCCAGTTGCCCTAATACTTACCACTGGGATCATTGGCTGTCATCTTCTGTGGACTGGAACATGTCTGCACTCTTCAAAGCTGAACTGCAAACTGAAGAATCAAAGTAAGTGCTGCATCATGGCTGTTAATGGGGGTTGAACTTATGTTGATATCTCAGACCTTTTTTGGTACTTTTATACCAAATTTTCAACATGGACTTTTTGGGACCCCACGTGATGAACACTGTCACTGTCATTTTGTTAATCGGACCTGTAAGGTGAGTTCATGGTTACCATGTGGAATCATCTTTTGCAACCTAGTAATGAAATAACAATGTCAGTGTTCATGAGGTGGGGTCCCAAAAAGCCCATGTTGAAAATTTGATGAAAAAATTCCTAAAAATGAGTGCGTTATGAGTGTGTGTTGCGCAGTTTCTATGCAGGTGCATAACTTTGATAACTTACAGTGTTCTGATTCCAGATTTTCTACATAGCCATTTTTTTCCCACCACCTCATGAACAGTACAGCTGGCATTTTTCACATCCTGGCCAAAATGTGTTTTCACACCTGTGTCACGGAATGGTGTACTCACTGAGTGAAAGCACCTTTCAGGACTGACTAGCAACATGACAGTGCTAGTGACCATGAGGTGTGGTCCCAAAAAGGCCATGTTGAAAATTTGGTGAAAACATTCCTAAAAATGCCTAAGTTATCTGCATCCACTGAATTTATTCGAGGCACCTGCATAACTTTGTACTTTGCAATATTTTGCCCCCAGTTTTCGACATAGCCATTTTTTTACACCACCTCATGAACAGTACAGCTGTCATTTTTAACACCCTGCTCAAAATTTGTTTTAACACCTGTGGTACAGAATGGCATTGCAGTTCTGCATAATTACATTTTGCCTTGCATTTCACAATTTCTCTGTACCAGGTTACATGAGGTGGGGCAATAAGATGGCTATGCTGACAGTTTAGTCACTGTTGTTCAACACATGGAAGTGCAGGGTCAAGAGGGCCCTTCACTTTCATACCTACATATATATGTGCATCTACTGAGAGACTGGAGCACAGGGTCCAAGGGACTCTGTGCTCCAGCAGTAAAATAAGGATACTATTATACTACCTCAAAAAGTAAGGATATTCATTACAGAAAACTGTTAATGCATCAGTTAGGGTTCCTATTATGGTGACAAAAGTCTGGAAATTCAGTGTTAGGGTTCCCTCCCATACCACCACCCCATCCCCCACCTACCACCCACCACACACCAACAGGCATCAGGGTGTGCCTTGGGGTCATTGGGCCCTTCCTCTCTCCCCATTCTCCTATACTGTAACATCTCTGCTTCCTTACACATAGAATGGGGTGAGAGTTAAGGCCGATGACCCCAAAGCACACACCAACACCTGCTGGTGAGTGGAGGGTGAGGTGGTGGAGTGGTTGGAGCGGGAACATTAACACCAAATTTCCAGACTTTTGCCACTGTAAAACAAACCCTAACTGATGCATTAACATAGCTTTTTTTCAATGAATATATATGTATATGTATATATATATATATATATATATATATATATGTGTGTGTGTGTGTGTGTGTGTGTGTGTGTGTGCGTATCTCAGAGGAAAGCAGCCAAAAATGCAAAAACAGATAAAGCAAAACAAAAATGAAAAATAAACCTCAGGGGATAGCATACATGAAATGAACCTAATAAAATATATCCAAATGGAAAATGATGAACAAAATCCTGGAAATACAGCAAAACAGTCGGATTTAATAGAGCAAGAACATGAAAAAGTGGACTTTCCTGACATACTAGATTGGGTAACAGAGGCCCTACAAAACATGGGCTGGACTCAAACTGAGGATGGTAAAGGTTGGGATCCAAATATACCAAATACTTGTAGCACTGAGGCGATATGTCACAAGAACTGCACTGAGTTTGTTCCGGTAAAATCGAAGAATACAGGTCAGTGTGTTTCAGATGTGAATACAAATGAAAATAAAAAAGAAATTATAAATATTGAAAGTGATAATGAGAAAAAGTGGAAAAAGGGACAAAAAGAAGCAGAAGAGGGTTCAGATACACAAAATGATTAGTGATGGGTGAAGTGGCCCCAATTCACTCCGCAGAGTGATTCGCGGAGTGAAGGCAAATTTGTAGAGTGCTCCACAATGCAAAGCGGAGTACTTCACATTATTAATGAGTAACGCGAAGTCCATTGAAAACAATGACTTTACATTTCCACCTTCCCAAACCACTATCTACTCATTCCTTGCTAAGTACATAGAAAACGATGTACTTCACCTTACTTCACCTTGTTTTTAAGCTCCAAAGGCGAATTTTGCAGTGTTTCATGGGATTTCAGGTCACATGGGCTCTAGATTGTTCTGCACAGCCTCAGTTTCGGGTAGTGTGTGTAGGAAGCTGTAGGAGACAATCTGCTCTGAGAGCTCTCTGCAATTCAAACCTTCAAAAAAGCTGTTAAAAAAGGCTTTTTGACACATTTGATTTGTTGAAACTTTACTTCATCGATTATAGAAAACCCACCTGTGCTCATATCATCGAGCATTTTTTGTTTGTGTATGGATTTTGAATGTAAATGTACAACATTCAGTCTGTGTACTGAGAGACAGTGGAAGTGTGCTTTGGTGGAGGGATGTATCTGTGGTGTAGGTAGATTAACTTGGAGAAAAAGACAGTGCTTTATGTTTTGGTGATATTTTTCTTGTATAACTGTGTTAATGTTTTCAATATTTCTTGCCATTTTTTTTTGCTGATTGTTGTGGTGCCGCAGTGCAAAATTTTAGTCTGTTTAAAATATGTGGTTATATTACTGAAGTTTTCAATTTGCTATGCATTACTTGGTGTGTGTGTGAGTATGTGTGAGACACGTGTCATCAAATCAGACACCTTTTATTGTGCCACATAATAATTTCAGCAATGTGAAGCTGCTATCCACTGCAGCTGTGGGATTTTTGTACTTCTTTGTGGTATCTTTACTGGTACTAGTACTTGAGTGACTATTACTGCATTACACTGCCACCCCCCCCCGTGGCCCACCCCAACCAGCAAAGGTATTCTTTTCCAGATTTGAATTTCTGATGGTCAGCACTGGTTAGGTGTTGTGCCTTTGTGTCTGCATCTCTTCAGTGCACAGTGCAATCTTAATCTGTCTGTGCATTTGCATCTCTTTAGGGCCCAATCTCCATCTGTAACTTAAGTCACAGTTGTTTCTTTGACTTCCCTTCAGAGTACTGGACAGGTGTGGTGCTTAATTCTGCATGAACATTGTACTCATTAATATGCGTTTTTAAGTCAGGACCATCATCAAGAGTCAGTTGTGATACAAATCACGTTCTTCATCATGCAGTCACAAATCACGATTCATGATCATTCACATTACAAATCACAACATTAATTTTTTTTCTAGTTACTTGGATGTATTGTAAGCCTGTTTTGTAGTATTCCTCTAGGCTTCACCACTCCACCATTGTACTCATTGATATGTGTTTTTATGTCTGGAAGTTTTAAGCTACAGCTTGTCAGGGAAGTACAGCCATAGGCGGCAGGCATTCATGTTTCTTCATCATCACGGTCACAAATGCAGTCACAAATCATGATTCATGATCACGTCACGAATCACAACATACATTTTTTTTAATAGTTACTAGGATGTATTGTAAGCCTGATTTTTAGTATCTCTCCATGCTTCACCACCCCACCATTGTACTCATTAATGTTTGTTTTTAAGTCAGGGAGTTGGACAGTGTCTGCAGTACATACACAGACTGGAAAGAAGACTGAATGCACACATGCAGTTTAGTACAGTATACTTGCACTGCTCAGAATACAAAGTGTCACGCATATGGAAGACAACAAAAAAGGGCATAATTACATGCAAGGATGGGGATGGTGAAGGAATACATTTTATAACACAGCAAGGAAGGTGTGGGGGGGCACATGGTGTGAGGAAAAAAAAATAATGTGGGATCCCATGGTGCTCCAGCAGCAGTTCCAGCATGGACATAATTTGCAACTGATGTTCCTCTATGTGAGCCGGCCACTGCTCCACAGCACTCACCCTCTCATTGTTATCCTCAACCGCACTCCAGAGAACTGTCAAGTCAGCCTGTGTTACATGCAGTTCTCTGGGGTTCACACATTCTACAGGCTGACCTACTGGTGGTGGTGATGGTGGGGGGTGGGGGTGTTGGTGGAGCAGTAGGTACTGCTGTGGCCCTCCTCTACTTAGGGATGCCACAATGCACAGCTGCACCTTCTGCCACAGAATGGCCAGCAGGTGCAGGCATGGTCCGTTCTGTGGCAGCCTGCCACTCCAACTGCTGGTGATTGAGCATATGGGTGCACTGGCCCTCAGTCCCCAGTTGCGTCCCCCGGGGGCCACGGTGCACCTCCACTTCACAGAGGCAGCACTTGACCACACTGCTGTCCCCCCACACAGCAAAAAAACTGCTAAACAATGGAGGTGTAGGGAGGACCAGGCATAGGCAGGGGATGGCCAGATGAACTGGCAGTTGGCTGGTCACAGTGCTGAACAGGGATGGGATCCACACCTGGGACCAGAGGAATAGGCACATCCTGCTCCAGAGAATCTGGACTTGGTGGTGGTGGTGGAGGTTCAACTGCCTCAGAGTCAGGACAGGAGGCGGTGCTAGTCCTGCTTCCAGGGGGGGGACACTCACAAGTATCAAACAGTCCAACAGGAATGGGTGCCCATGCCCTCCACACATGCGCATGATATGATGCTTACCACTACCATGATCTACCAGAGCGGCCCCGCCCTAGACATTCCCTCACCCTGGTTCATCTCTCCTACTGAGCTCCCTCAGTTTGAGCAATTATTACTCACACTGTCACACAACACACACACACACACAGTCACACAGACAAACAACTACTTATAAAGGTAAGAAAATTAAAATTTACAAAAAGAAAAAATTAAGTAAAAAAGAGTACAGAAAAGACAAAAAAATGTAGCTTTTAAAAAGCTGTTGGGTCTAAATAAAAGTTTAAATCTCCTCCTCAGTCTGATTTCAAAGTATCAGCAGTCACAAAACACACTACTCTCTCCGTCTGCACAGGAGAAAGTAATACAAGTCTACTTGTATGACTCACTTTCTTCCTGCCTAGTTAAGGAGCATGTGACTTACAGTACTACAAGCCATGTGATGTGTGGTGGGGCTGCCAAATCTGAAACACCAAGTGGATCACTTAGAATCATAATGAGGAATGCAAAGTCCATTAAAAACAATGAGTTTGCCTTACTTCGCATTGCCATTCCACCTTAATGAGAAGTGGTAATGACAAGGAGGAGTGAGCACTTTGCATTGCCCACTCTGCTTAGCAGATCGGCAATGTGAAGTGTCCACTTCACATTCATTTCTCCAGTGGCACCGCAGGGTCCAAAGTACCCTGGGTTCCCAACCCCCTAGTGCAGTGCACGCCAGTGTTCCATCTACCATGGTTGCACAGCATGCACGTGTACCCCCAAGATACTGGGATGGCAGCAGAGCTCATACAGTTGCTGAGCTATGATGATAGATGTCTCTTGTGGTATGTTCACAGAGCTGTATGGTTTTTCTCTTACCTGATTGTGGCTGTTTCTGATTGGCTGTGTTGCCTTGCCCCTTCCCCTGCTCGTATATATGTGTGTGTTGAGGGGATGTGGAGTTAGGGTTGGAAACATTCCACTGTGTTAGAGAGAAAAGCAAGAGCAAAAGACAGAGGAAATCACTTTGGTTCTCAAAAACAGTAGCAGAAAAAGTCAGAGTCAAAAGGCTGGCCTTCAGGAAATGTAAGGCAACGCAGTGGGACAAAGATAGGAAGGCATTCCAAACTTCTCTAAGGGAAGCAGGGAAGGCAGTAAGGCAGGCAAAGGCCCAAACTGAAGAAACACTAGCAAGCATAGTTGGAAAAAAAAGGGGACAAGACTTTTTATAGATACATTAGTGAAAGGAGAAAATCCAGAGGGGGGTATTGCTAAGATCAAAGGGGATAAGTGGGAGTGTGTGGAGGAGGACCAGGGAAAAGCAGCTATCCTAAATTGGTACTTCTGTTCAGTATTTGCTGAGGAGAATGTAGGGAAGGGCCCACAGCTCAGACCAATGGACACAGGGGGGAGGGAGGTGTGCACTAGTCCCTTCACAAAAGATAAGGTCCTACAAGAACTCGCTAAGCTCAGGGTGGACAAGGCAATGGGACCTGATGGCATACATCCCAGGATCCCAAAGGAGCTAAGGGTGGAACTAGCAGAGCCATTATCAGAACTGTTGAGTGAGTCTCTGAGCACAGGAGAGGTCCCAGAAGACTGAAGAAGGGCTCATGTGATCTTGCTCCACAAGAGTGGCAGCAGGGAGGAGGCAAGGAACTACAGACCAGTCAGTCTCACCTCAGTAGTGGGCAAGATTACGGAGGCATTCCTTAAGGAAAGAATAGTGCAACACCTAGAATTAGAGATGCAGCAAAGTTAAATTTTGCAAGCAAATTGCCCATGAATTGGGTACTTCGTGTTGTCACACCACTACATGGAGTGGGCAGTGTGAAAGGCTTGCTTCACCTTGTAATTATGACTTTGCGTTGTCATTCTGCCTTAGCACAAAGTTAGGTGAAGAGACAACAAAATAGGCAGCCCTTCCACACATCACATGGCTTACAGTACTGTAAGTCACATGCTTTAGCCAGGCAGGAAGGAAGTGACTCATGCAAGGAGGTATTTTCACTTTCTCCTGTGTAGAGGGAGAGAGAGGAGGCATTTTGTCTTTGTGTGTGTCTGGCAGAGACTACAGTTAGGAGGAGTGGAGTTCATTCTTATAAACCCAACAGCTATTTTCAAAGCTATATTGTTTTGTGTTTTTTTGTACTCTTTTTGTACTTAATTTGTTCTTTCTGTGATTGTAACTTCTTTGCTTTTTACTTTTATAAGTTGTTGTTTGTCTGTGCATGTGTCTGACTGTGTATGTGCCTGTGTTGTGTGTGTGAGTGATTCGTATTGTCAACTCATTGCTCGGATGAATGAAAGGAGGGAGGGTAGGTGAGTCGAGTCAGTTGAGTTGATGACAGCAGAAATGGACCAGGGACAGTATCAGGAAATGTCTGGGGTGGTGCCAGAGGCAGTTTTGGGACCACGTGGTAGCATGCTTGGCAGGGGAGGAGTGTGCACGCATGGGGGGCATGGCCAGGTGATGTTGGACCAGTCCAAAATCATGGGTCCTCCCCACCCAGAAGCAGGACCAGCACCTCATGCAGTTGCAGCACCACCATCACATTCAGCAGCAGCCTCAGCAGCACCAGCTGTAACTGCACATCCTCCACAGCAGGATGTGCCTGTGCCCCTGGGCTGAAGTGTGGACTCAGTGCTTGAGCACCATGACCAGGCTGCTACCAGTGCATCTGGCCCTCCTGTGCTTGGTCCCCCCCCCGCAGCTCCCCAGTTTGGGAGTTTTTTGACTGTGTTGGGGGGATAGCAACTTGGTCTGGTGTCATAGTTGTGGTGTGGAGGTGCACCGTGGCCTCTAGGGGACTCACCTGGGGACTGGAGGCCAGTGCACCCACATACTGAATCACCAGAAGGTGGATTGGCAGGCTGCCACAGAACGTGCCAGGCCTGCATCATCTGGCTGTTCTGTGGCACTAGCAGAGGGTACAGCTGTGCATTGCATAGTAAGAGGAGGGCCACAGCAGCACCTGCTGCTCCACCAGCACCACCACCAGCTTTATCACCAGTGGACCCACAGAACTGCCTGTAACTCAGGCCAACATTGCAGTTCTGTTGGATGCCATCAAGGAGAACGATGAGAGGGTGAGTGCTGTCCAGCAGCAGTTGAAGCAGGTAGAGCGACATCAATTGCAGATTGTGTCCATGCTCCAAGTGCTGCTGGACCAGCAGAGGATCCCACATTAGCTTTTTTTCATCACACCTTTCACCTCCCCCACTATGTCATAAAATGTATTCCTCCACCATCCCCTGTATGTAAATGTAATTATGCCCTTGATCATAAAAGTACCATAAAGGTAGTATGCTAATTTAGTAAAAATTCCTAATAGCAAACAGAGGGAAGGACACAGTAGGACTTTACATACATACATACATACATGCTCCTTATTGCCCCGTTATCATAATTCAAGTTAAGAATGTGTACCCTGATGTATTTCTGATGCCTCAGTAATGTTTACTTTCTGTCGTGGAGTGGTTGTGGAAAAGTAGGACTGAGTAGTGCAAGTATAATATGTTAAATTGTATGTGTGCAGTCAGTGTTCTTTCCTGTGTGTGGACTGCAGACATTGTCCAACTTCTTGCAAACATATATACGCTGACTTGTTGCAGTGTTTTGGTATAAAGAATATAGATAAGAATACGTAATGTATATTTTATTGGTACCATCATCATCAGTCGACAAAGTGATATATTTTTTTCAGAGGTCTCTGGCCAGAGTACACCTTAGTCTCACAGTGCACACATGGCTTTTAGGAGACCATATAGCAACAAAAAATCATGCTTTTCAACAAACCGTACCCAACAGACATGAAGTATTGGTGATGGTGAGGCAACCAAAATATTTGACGGACGGTGTACAGACACAATAAAGTCAGAAAATATATAAGGTCCAGTTCATTGCCAAATGCCAACACACTGTACTACCACAGTTCTTTTCATTTTTTGTTCTGGAATAAATGATGACTTTCTAGTTAAGTCTGGCAGTGTCAGTTTTTTAGCAAGTTGATGTACACCATAACATGACTCTGCGCCAGTGGTTGCACATTGTGGTGGCAATGGGCTGCAGGATCTGCTATATATTAAGGCTTTAAAATGTCTGTACACCATAACATATATTGGGTGCCTCAGCAATATTTAATACTTGTTGGGTATGGTTTGTTAAAAAGCATGATTTTTTTGAGCTATTATCTCCGCAAAGTCATGTGTGCACCATTAGTGACTGAAGTGCACACTGACCCAAGACCTCTGAAAAAATATTATATCACTTACTGGGCTGCTGATGATGGTACAGATAAAATGTACGTTATATATTCTTATCTTTATTCTTTACATACAGTACTGCAACAAGTCACACCATATATATGTTTGCACGTAGCTGGACAGTGTCTGCACACACAAGAAAGAACACTGACTGCACAAATGCAGTTTAGCACAGTATACTTAAACTGCTCAGTCCTGCATTTTGACAAACACTTCACAACAGAAAGTACGCATTACTGAGGCTACAAACATATTTATTTTTGGAAATAGACATTATGACATTATATATGTTCACACAAAGTCACCAGAAATAATATACATCCCCAAAAGGCTACTGTCTTGTGTCCAGAAAATTCCCCAGTGCTGAAAAAGTGAAATGGAAGCGTTACAAGAAATGCTGCTGCTGTTGCAATTACATGTAACGCTGCTGTGAATTGACCTTACTGTGATGATAATGTGATGATGCACAGTGTCTTGCCAAACTGTATGAAGTAGGGATAACATGAATGACCTTTCAATCAATCAATCAATCAATCAATCAAATCTTTATTTATTCAGGTGGACATCATTGAGCAAAGCTCATTTACAAGATGGACCTGATAAGGTCAAGGTTCAGTGGCTGGTACATTAGCAGATATATACAAAACACTTGTAATTAAACAGATACAGTAATATAAACATATATACAATAATCCAAGGACAGAGGTTGATTAAACCTAACAGGACAAGGTAGAATACAAGAAAAATACACTAGAAGAATCCAGTATGTACAAATCCCAGTAGGAGCCAAGCAAGCACGCAACATAAGGTACCCAGAATTACAGGCTCCAGGGCAAATTAAAGCAGACAGACAGATATAATGATTGACTGACTGCAAAAAAGTGGTGATTACAGCCTCTGACAAATGACATGGAAGGGCTGGTGGGGGATTCAGACAGGGGCTATGGCTAATAGTAGTAGGAGGTATGGGGGAGTAATTAGGGTTGAGGTAAGTGGCAGGAGTTGATTTGAAGATCGTAGTCAGGGGAAGCAAAACTGCAAAAATGGTATGATAGGGAGCTGAGATACCAAATAAGGGGGCTGCGTGGGAGGGAAAACTAAGGGGATAATTTATGGGAGAGCTGCCAATTATAGTTGCTGACTGGAAGGGGGAGGGTTGTGAATGTGACTGGACTAGGTCTTGTGGTAGCAGTTGCATTTCTCTGGGAAGAGACTTATGCAGAGCTTTTTAAAGGATGCTAGAGGTATAAAGTTGGTCAACTTTAGGGTCTTCTGTAGAGAATTCCGTGCCATTGCTAGAGAGTAGCTGATTGCAGACCTCCCAAGCCGGGTGTAGACTTTGTGTATCTTGAGCGTGATGAAGTTGTTGCTTCTTAGGGCATAGGAACTAGCTGTGGCCAGTGTAAAGCAGTCTAAAATATAGATTGGAAGTTTATTAGACAAAGCTCTGTAAATCCATAGTGCAGCATTTCTGTTCCTTCTGAGGTGTAGGGATGCCAATCCAACTGCAGCATAGAGAGAGCAATGATGAGTGTTGAATGGAAGATCTGTAATAAACCTTAGTGCTCTATGATACAGGGTATCCAATTTGCTTAAATAGAAAATAGGACAGTGACCATAAAGGAAGTCTGCATAGTCGATAAGTGAAAGAAATGAGGCCTGGATTAGCCTCAACCTTGAGTCTCTGGTTAGGAAGTGTTTTATTCTGAAGAATAGGCCGAGCCTCTGGCGAAGTTTTTTCAGAAGTTCTTCAATATGATGTGTGTAGTCAAGCCTGCTGTCAATCCACACCCCTAAGTATTTGAATTTATCTACATAGTCCAGGCTTTCTCCAAGGATGGTGGATAGCTGGGAAGATTGCTTAGTGAGGAGGTGTTAGTATAGGTATGATTGGAGAAGAACATTGCTTTTGTTTTCTTTGCATTTAAGAGGAGCTTTTTCTCAAGTAGTTGATGTTGCAAAAGGGAGAATTCTGCTTGTAAAATTTCACAGGCCATTGCAGACAATGGATTACTGACATACAAAACAGTATCATCTGCAAAGAGGTGAACATTGGCTTTGGTGAGATTTGAATCAATATTGTTAATGTAAATGGCAAAAAGGATAGGGCCCAGGATAGATCCTTGCGGAACTCCTCTTAGAAGTAGTTTTAGTGAGGATAGGTCACCTTCAGCTTTCACCTGTTGTGACCTATCAGTAAGGTAACACCTGAACCACTTAAGAGAGGGTGGGTCTAAGCCTATGGAGTGCAATGAAGAGAGTAGCAGCTCATGGTCCACTGTGTCGAATGCCTTGCTTAGATCAAGGAATACAGCACAGACACTGTTCTTTTTGTCTAATTAGGTTTGCCAGTCATTTGTGACTTTGGCCAGTGCAGAGATAGTGCTGTGCCTGGCCCTAAATCCAGATTGAGCTGGATTTAAGAGATTAGTAACTTCAAGGTAATCTCTTAATTGGATGCTCACTAATTTCTCTAGCATCTTGGATAGCACTGGCCTTCAGTGTACCATCGCAAAGGATGACACTAAGAGAACTGTTGGTTGCCCAAAGTGTGCTGCGATCACCTCAACAGGAAGGATGCCCTTTGTGTGTACACCAATAGTAGCCTTGGTGAGTTGATATATATAAATATACATATATGTATTTTCTTGGGGGGGGGGGTTGACATATATATACATGTACTCATTGTATTGTTTTCTATCACAGGTCACATACTGTTAGTGTGCGCATTCCCACGCTTGAGAAATTGTGGCATTGGAATTGGAAATGGAATACTCTCAAGTCAATGAAGGTAAGTATGTTTTTTTGGGGGGGTATTATCATATTTGGAATTAGGACTCATTAATGGTTTATTGTTTGGTTACTTCTTCACAGATTTTATCTGCATCCTTCTCCAGTCCAGTAATGATGGTCATGGTCATCATCGATTCATACGACTTCTACTTGTTGCATGTCTGCCAGCTCGGTGGGAGGAGGGGTATGATGTTGAAGTTCTTTGGATAAGGCAACTATGACACAACAAAGCATCTGGAAGTTTCCTAAAAAAAAGAAATGAAGGACTTATTATAACTTGATTGCAGCAGTAACACATTATGTTTAAGCTGTGGCTGTTCCACCACGGGTATATGGAGTAACACAGATAGCAATCTGTAAAGCCACATGAACACCAAATCATCAGATCACAATTAAATTTAGTACCAGGCTGTCAGAAATACACTGTGTTGGAGATCACGTGATGCAGAGTGCTGAGTCGAAGCTCCTCTATTAAGCTCCTGCCTCCCGATTATTAAATCATCTTTTTTAGATGCTTAATCTTCTCTATTTCCTCTGCCTGTGAATTCTTCTACTCTCTAAACATCCTGTGAGCCTGCTTTGTGTGTTAGATTGGTAGATGGAGGCTTATATGAAGAAAGCCCCCCAAAACCCCCCCGCTACTCCTGAAAAGGCCCCAAAGAAATCCCGGGCCTCGAGTGGGCCAGACAAGCCTGATCCTATGTGTCAACCTGGGGAACAAGAACCTTTAATGCTTAATAGGATCTTAGAAGAGTTTAAATCTTTTCGTGAAGAGATAAAAGAAATGGCGATCGACCTGAAAACTCTCTATAGAAAACTGGATGAAGTCTCATTAACGGTTTCTGATAATACAGCTCCAATAGTCGCGATGGAGAGGAAGCTGTAGAGTCTGGATCCTGAATTGGTGTCTACGCGACAAAAGCTATCTCGTCTAGAGGCTAAACTTAAAGATTTGGAGGGCCGTAGCCGCAGAAATAATGTAGTAATACTAGGGCTACCAGAGGGTGAAGAGGGCCAACATGCTGTAGTATTTACACAGAAGCTGGTGGAACGGGTTGCTGGTCCCTCTCCCTTCAGCCCAGTATACATTATAGAGCGAGTTCGTAGGTCTCTGCGACCAAAGCCTTCTCCGGATGCCCCCCATCCTATTATTTGCCACTTTTTGAATTACTTGGAAAAGCAGCACTTTTTGCAGAAAGTGAGAGCTTTACAAGAGGTTAGTTGGGAGAATACAAAGTTGAGAATTGCGCAAGATTTCCCTGGATCAGTTCATCTGAAGCGGAAAGCATTTCATCCCATCATATCTAAGATCATCGCAGCGGGTTTGAAATTTAGGATGGGGTGTCTGGCCAGGTTACAAGTCTCAGTAAACAGATACTGGTTTAATTATGATGATCCTGAAGTTGCCCTGTCAAGCCTTAAATCCATGCTACCAGACTTGTTCCGAGGGCCCTGAGAGGTCTTGCTCATGTGTCAAGGAGCTGCTGGGAGTCGTTTATTGGAATTGTTATTTTTCTCTTTCTCGGAGGAGATAATTTCAGCGAGCTGTATTTGGATGTTTTCGTCTTCTCATCTGGACTGGACTATTTTGTGCATGGCCTAACCACTAACAACCTCTCAAGCCTTAACTTCCTAATGTTAACTTTTGCTCAGGGCGAAGACTTTTAGGATCTCGGGGTTGGCCTAACTGGGAACATAGTTTTGGATTCCAATGTATCTAGCTTTGGGGGTTGCATACAGGGGGAAAGTTTGGATTGTTGATTCTAGGACTAGTGTTCACTTTGTAGTTTGCTGCATATTATAGCAGTCTCGGGCTTTCATTGCTATTCATATTTACCCTGTCAGGTTTGGGTGATGGTCACAAGAGGGCGTAGCATGCCTAAGTAATACACGCCCGTGCGGTTCTTAATTTGAGAAGGATCTCTTTCGTCTTTTCACCATTCTAATTTTTTAAGGGGAATTTTCGGAATTAAGGGCTGGTACTCTCAGGAAAGGCTTGTTTCCCAGTTTTCTTTCTTTGGGGTCTCAATCTCAACATGTCTCTCGATCTCTGTTCTCAGTTCGAGGATGGAGCTATTCCCCTTCATTAGTCTCTCGTTCTGGTTCTGGGTTTTGTAAAGTTCTTTCTTGGGGCAAGGTAACTCCTAATTTTCACTCAGGTTTTGATGTTATCTGTCATAGTTATGAGTTTGGCAGTTCACTGTACTCTTCCTTTTGCTATCAGGTTAATTTTCTTGCGCTACATGCATTGGAAGCCCAGGACCGCTCTCTAGTTGTTAGGGGTTAGCTAATATCGTTTGCAATTTAAACATGTACCTCGGGATATATGTTGGACTGTCGTTGGCAGAGGTGCATTATCAGGAGGCGGGAGATGGAGGATAAGACCCAGTACTGTGCTAAACATTGCTTGTGGCAGTGTGGGGTTGGGGGGGAGGGGATGGGGTCTTGTTTGGGGAAGAGGGGTTGTTGGGGAAAGAACAGGTTAACTATGGGGGATTGGGGTGGAGGGAGGGCTTTACAGCAGCAACTTTGGGAGTAAGGTTACATGTTCTACATATCCTGAGTGCAGGGCTGAATTTATTAAGTTTAACAATTACTATTAGTTGGCCAAGGAGGTGACTTTTGTTACTTGGAATGTTAAGGGGATCAGGAAAAAAAAAACAATATCAGGTTCTTAAACATTTAAGCCTATTACGTTCTCAGATAACTTTCCTACAAGAATCCCATTTATTAGAAGCGGAAGCTTTAGAGTTAAGAAAGCAGCAGGTGGGACTGGTTTATGACGCTCAGGGTTCTACTAATAGTTGTGGGGTCATGCTTATTATTAATAGGGGTATTCCCTTTGTCTCTACACAAGTCATTAAAGACCCTAAGGGTAGGTTTATCCTAGTTAAAGGCACTCTCTGGTCAGTTCCACTTTTACTTGGCAGTATATATGGCCCTAATATGGATGATCCAGGTTTTTTTATAAGACTCATAAACATTATCCTGCCATTGCTTCCCATTAGGATTATTTTGGGGGGGTGACTTTATCAAGTTGTAGATTCCAATCTCGACAGGTCAGGTAGTGAACCGGGAGTGGTCTCTCCAGGACAGAGGGCTTTTAGGGACCTAATGGACCAATGCCGGCTCTGTGATGTCTGGCGCATCCTATATCCTGATTCTAGGGAATTCACTTTCAGGTCAATGGCACACGGCTCGCAGTCCCGCATAGATCATATTCTTATTTCTCAGGCTCTCCTACCGGGGGTGAAGACCTCCTCGATTCAACCTGGCCCTGTTTCTGATCATTCACTGGTGTAATGCAATTTGGCATTCCTTCATTTACCAAATAGGGAAACTAGATGGAAACTTAATGAACAACTTCTTAAGAATTCCAAGTATTGCAAGCTCATAAGGAAGCAAATTAAAACTTGGAAAACATAGAATTTGACGGCAGATAAGGACCGCTTGGCCCACCCAGTCTGCCCATTTCCCTACCTACTGGATAAGCTGCAGATCCTAGTTAACCAGCAGCCTACTTCTTCCTACCCCCACCCCCCAGAATTGCCTTATGACTATCCCATGCATGCTTGAATTCCCCCACTGATTTTGACTCCACAACCTCCTCCGGAAGGCCGTTCCATGCATCCACAACCCTCTCTGTGAAAAAATACTTCCTTAAATTACCTCTGAGCCGCCCCCCTATCTTCAAATTGTGCCCTCTTGTTCTTGCACACCTCTTTTTTTGAAAGATGCTACCCTCTTGGACTTTGTTGATTCCCTTGAGGTACTTGAAAGTTTCTATCATGTCCCCCCTCTCCCTCCTTTCCTCGGAGGCTATACATATTAAGCTCCTTAAGTCTCTCTTCATACGACTTCCGTGCAGACCCTGCACCATTTTAGTTGCCCTCCTCTGGACAGCTTCCATCCTGTCTATGTCTTTGCGGAGATTGGGTCTCCAGAACTGCACACAGTACCAGATGGGGTCTCACCAGCTGTCTGTACAGAGGATAATAACTTCCTGTTTTCTACTGGTGATGCCTCTCCTATGCATCCCAGTATCCCCCAGCCCTCCTTGCTGCCCTCTCACATAGCTTGCCCATCTTTAGGTCATCTGATATGACTACCCCAGGTCCCTTTCCATTCTTGTTGTTGTTAGTATCTCACCCCCATTGTGTACTCTTCCCTGGGTTTTGTTTCCCAGGTGCATTACTTGCACTTCTTAGCATTGAATCTAAGCAGCCATACATTTGACCACTCCTCTAACCTTGCCAAGTCCCTTCTCATCCTTTCCACCCCACCCTGTGCATCAACTCTGTTGCAGATCTTAGTGTCATCTGCAAAGAGACATACTTTTCCTTCCAGTCCTTCTGCAATGTCGCTTATAAAGACATTGAAGAGGACAGGTCCTAATACTGAACCCTGCAGTACCCCACTAGTAACCCTCCTTTCTTCTGAGTGGACTCCATTTACTATAACTCTCTGTGTCCTATTCTCCAGCCAATTCTTTACCCAGGCTGTCATCTTGGGACCCACTCCCAGGCTGGCTAACTTGTATATTAATCTTTTGTGTGGGACTGTGTCAAATGCCTTGCTAAAGTCTAGGTAGGCCATGTCCACAGCCCCTCCCCGATCTACTACTTTGGTCACCCAGTCAAAGAAATCTATCAGATTCATCTGGCATGACCTTCCCGCTGTGAATCCATGCTGCCTAGGGTCCTGTGCCCCTCTGGCCTCTAGATACTCGACAATTCTTTCCTTTAGAAGTGATTCCATCATTTTCCCTATCGCTGAGATTAAACTAACAGGTCTATAGTTTCCTGCTTCTGCCTTGCTCCCACTTTTGTGAAGGGGAATCACATCTGCCCTCCTCCAGTCCTCGGGTACCACCCCATCCTCCCATGATTTGTTAAAAAGGGTAGTCAGTGGTGTCACTAGTTCTACCCTTAGTTCTTTTAGAATTCTGGGAGTTCTTTTTCTTATCCAACCTCTTAGACAGTGCAAGAACAGATATTTTATTGGGGGCCTTTAAGGCTTACATGAGCGGGATCCTCATTAGTATGGCGATGAGTAGAAAAAGGGCAATGGAGAAAGAACTATTATCATTATTGTCCCAAATTCGGTCACTTGAAATTAATATCTCTGTTAGTGCCCCAGATGAAAAAAAGAGGAAGCTCTTAGTGCTGAGAGACAGATATCTAGATTTACTTTGGGAAAAAGCAGAATTAGCTATTATTCGTACTAGAGCCAGTAATACAGATCAGGGAGAAAAGGCAGGGCACCTATTGGCACTGCGTATCAAGCAACAAGAATCTGTGAGATTCATCCCTCCAATTAGGGCAGTAGCTGATGGGTCTCTGAAAATATCTCCTACCGAGATAGTACAAGAATTTTCCCTATGTTATGAAACGCTGTATTACAGTGATATGGAATATCCTCCCTGCCCTGGGAACACAGAGAATTATCGGAGTGATTCCCACTTACCCTCTCTTTCAGAACAACACAAGGGTTCTTTGGTCTCTCCTATATCACAGGAGGAAATTGCTGAGGCTATTAGTGGATTACGCTCAGATAAAGCCCTAGACCCTGATGGATTCTCCTCCCTATTTTACAAAGCATTTTGGGATCTTCTATTACCAGTACTTAATCCACTATTCCAATATATTTTAACCGGGGAAGAGGTAGACCCTCATTTCTTTGAGGCCTTGATTGTGCTTCTCCCTAAACCAGATAAGGACCCTGAGCTTGTTCAAAGCTGCAGACCTATATCTCTTTTAAACCAAGAAATAAAAATTATTTAGAAGATTCTAGCCAATAGGATAACTGTAGTTCTCCCTGAGTTAATAGGTATGAACCAGGTGGGATTCATGAAAGTGCACTCATCATCTGATCATTTGCGTACATTGTCTCATGTCTTCTCGGCTACCAGGGATGCTGAATTCCCTGCTGGTATGGTTTTCCTGGATGCCAAGAAGGCATTTGATTGAGTGAATTTGAATTTTTTGTTCAGAGTTTTGGAAGCTTTTCAATTCTCTCCTGTATTTATATCCTGGATTGCTGCATTATATAAAACCCCTACAGCAAGGATTTCTGGGAATGGAGCTTTCTCCAAATCCTTTACATTCCATTCAGGGACTAGGCAGAGCTGCCTCTTATCTCCTCTGATATTTAATTTATACCGGAACCTCTCATCCAAAACATTCTCAATAATACCTCTATACAAGGCATTTGGGTTGGGCGTCATGAAATTAAAGTCACTGCATATGCGGATGACTTGTTGATACATCTATCCCATCCGGTCTTTTCTGTACCAGCCTTACTGAATGAAATAGCAAGATTTAGTGACCTGTCCAATTACAAACTGAATGCCAGTAAATTCCTATTCTTTCCATTAATCCATAAGGTATTCAAGAATCATATTAGTCCCTTAGGTCTATGTTGGGACTCCCAGGTCATTTAAATACTTGGGCATTAAACTATCCCGTAACCCCCAACATGGTTTAAGAAAAATCTTGAATCCCTCTCACAGCTTATTATCCATGACCTCGATAGGTGGTCCAAATTTCCCATATCATTATGGGGTCGGATCAACATAATTAAGATGAATATATTCCCTATAATTTTTTACCCTTTATCTCTTCTCAATACTTTTATCCCATTACTCTGGTTCAAAAAATTACATGGCATATTTACTAGATTTATGTGGGCCAATAAATATCCCCGTTTGGCCTATTACAAATGGCAGCTCCAAAACTTGAGGGGGGTTTCCGGACTCCCCATCTGGCAATACACTACTGGGCCAGTCATCTATCAAAATGTTTGAGATGGATATCTCCTGGCCCAGAAAAGGAACAACTGGTTTGGCTTAGGATCAAACTAGATGTAATTAGTTCTAAGAATCTGGACCCCCTAACCTTATTTTATCTTAAAATATCCCAGGTGCGTATGGTTGAGGAATGCCCCACAATAGTTACTTCATTAAGGGTATAGGCACAATTATGTTCATTTTTGCATTATACCCCTCAGTTACACTTAGCTCAGTCTATTTGGAATTCCCCATCCTTCACTATTAATAAGAAGCAGATTTCCCGAAAATGGCTGTCCCAACTGGGAGACGGGAAACTACTCTCTTTAGTGGATGAAAGGGGGCAATGGCTGTCCATAGGAGATATTATTAAGAAATGTCTTATCCCAGCTCCCTCTCATAGAAACATAGAAACATAGAATTTGACAGCAGATAAGGACTGCTTGGCCCACCCAGTCTGCCCATTTCCCTACCTACTGGATAAGCTGCAGATCCTAGTTAACCAGCAGCCTACTTCTTCCTACCCCCACCCCCCAGAACTGCCTTATGACTATTCCATGCATGCTTGAATTCCACCACTGATTTTGACTCCACAACCTCCTCCGGAAGGCCGTTCCATGCATCCACCACCCTCCTGTGAAAAAAATACTTCCTTAAATTACCTCTGAGCAGCCCTCTATCTTCAAATTGTGCCCTCTTGTTCTTGCACACCTCTTTTTTGAAAGATGCTACCCTCTTGGACTTTGTTGATTCCCTTGAGGTACTTGAAAGTTTCTATCATGTCCCCTCCCTCCTTTCCTCGAGGCTATACATATTAAGCTCCTTAAGTCTCTCTTCATATGTCTTCCGGTGCAGACCCTGCACCATTTTAGTTGCCCTCCTCTGGACAGCTTCCATCCTGTCTATGTCTTTGCAGAGATTGGGTCTCCAGAACTGCATGCAGTACTCCAGATGGGGTCTCACCAGCTGTCTATACAGAGGGATAATAATATATTTCATTTCAAAGTTATGCAGTTAAGGCACTCACTCATAATAGTTTTTGGTAATACCCCCCCCCCCAAGACTGTCCCAGCCCTGTTACCTGAGGTTTCCTTACTTATTGGATCTTCAGGTGTTATATCTAAATTATATCAGGTTCTGTTTCACGAAAGATATGGAGACTTTTCGGATCCACAAGATTCTGGAATTCTATTCTTCCTCAGTATCACCTGGATTGTCAATCTCTGTGGAGATCCTGCCATAAATATGTTTCTCAAGACAGATTGCGTCTCATGCAATATCATATACTACATAACATGTATTGCACTCCTGTAAAACTAAAGAAATGGGGTCTCTTGAACTCCAATATATGTATTAATTGTTTGCAGGAAGAAGGAACACTTCTTCACATGGTCTGGTCCTGTCCCAAAATTTCCCTTTTATGGGATTCAATCAAGACTGCTCTGGATCCCTTACTGGGCCTTCAGGAACATTTTACACCTGATATATGCCTTTTAGGGGACCTGTCTTCTGTCAGGGTCAAAGTAAGAAAATTTCATATTTCTATGATTGCCCTATCTGTCAAGAAGCTTATTTTACATCATTGGAAAGACAAGTCCACCCCAACCTTTCAAGAATGGGTATACAAAATTCTTGCCAACCTCCGAACAGAAAAAGCGGTTGCTAATCTTCACAACAGACTGGCAATATATACCAAAATATGGGATCCCCTTCACTCCTTAATTTTATTTGCTCAGTCGTAATCATATCACACTTTAAAATGCCCTATAGGTTGTTAGGGAAAGAGCTCAGTACTTAGGGGATTCATGGATTAGTTGCTGCTGTAAGGGGAGGGATGGGAAGGTTGGGCAGTTATGTCCTTATAAATGGCTGTATTACATCTCATTCTCAATGTAACTGCCTTTTATTATGGAAAATGTATCAATAAAGTTTAAATTGAAAAAAAAAAGAAAGACACTGTGTCAGTGTCCCTGCATCTTAACTTAAGTTAATTTTAAAAACAAATCTTATCAAGTCACACAACCTGAGTCAAACTTTTTTCAACACTGCAGCTGCAAATTTGGAATACAGTGCATGATGAGTTGGGCAAATATTTTGAGATATACATGTCACCTACATTACGAATCATCAGTCGGATTTTTGAAACAAAAGGAACATATTAAATAAAATTTATATACTTACCAGTTTGTAAATGGATATCCCATAGGTTGCTGTACACAGTAATGCTGCGCCATTGATATAGACCTTCAGCGAAGGAAAGTTGTTTGTTAATCTGTAAAAAAGCAAAATAAGTTGACCATATTTGTTTGACCATTGTAGCTCGGAAAAGCAACAGAAAACAAAACACACAGCTAAAGGAAGTTCAGTAGCATGAAAAACATTAGTGCACATACTCACTTTATAGTGTTCATAGTAAGAAGCCTTGTGCCTGTGGCTGATGGATGCGGTCTCCTGTTTGACTCCCTCTGCCTTGGCATGGTCAAGACATGTAATGGAAAATATTATCAGAATGGTGGTGGTTGGTGGTGGTGGTCATAGCTTAGGCAAATGATGACATTCCCTCTCACATCTTCCTGCATGGTGGTTGCAGTGGCTAACAGCGGTTTTATGGTGGTGGTCCAGAGGGACACACGGTGACATTCCCTATGGTGGAAGTGGCTATAAGCAGTCTTATCATGGTAGTCCAGGAGATCACACAAAATCATTCCCCTTGGTGGCAGTGGCTAACAGCTGTTTCATGGTGGTGGTCCTGGGGGCACACAGTGACATTCCCTATGGTGGCTAACAGCAGTCTTATGGTGGTGGTCTAGGGGGCACATAAAATCATTCCTCCTGGTGGCAGTGGCTAACAGGGGTCTTATGGTGGTAGTCCAGGGGGGTGCACAGTGACATTCCCTATAGTGGCAGTGGCTAACAGCAGTCGTATGGTGGTGGTCCAGAGGCCTGGATATATTGTGCTCTGTGTTACAAATGTGACCTGACATATGGAATTTGAGTCACTCTGAGTGGGACACTGAGAAAACATGTATCATACAACAAATGTTTTTACCACTTAAGTTAAAACCTGCCAATATTAACCTTATCATCCTCATAAAGAAAGCTGCCCTCATAGTCATCTATGGCTGAATTCTGACCACTGGGAAATTCTTTCTCCATTGTGTCATCATCTACATCAGTGGTACGCCATTTCATGCTGCCACTGCCAGTGCCACCAGGATGGTCCATTTCTACATCAGCAAAACCATGACTAAGCTGGGGACCGGGTATGAATACTAAGGTTGCAGTCTGAGCTGGTATGTGCCTCTCATTCATTTTTATGAATGTCAGCAAACTGACATTTGCAGGAGAGAGGTTTGAACAACAGTTCCAAACTATTGCACCTGCTGAGCTGAATACACTCTCGACACTTACACTGGAGGATGGGCATGTCGGGTACTTCAGTGCCACTGCAGTCAGCTCTGGCCATTCACTGACCTTTCCACTCCAGTATAAAAGAGGATCATCAGTTATTGAAAAATGCCTGTTTTCAGACAAATATGACTCAACCATTCGCTGTGCTGCACTAAGTCCAGTGGTTGATGCATAATTCTATTCTCCAGAATCAGTCATGTCACAAATCCTCACTTGGGACAAAGCCTCCCAAAGGAGCTTATTGCCAACCACTTTGGATGACAGACCACCTGGAACTGCAGTCCCCTTCCCCTTACAGGATATGCTTGATACTCCTCCAGGTACACCTTCAGCCTGATTAGGCCGCTGAGGTTTGCTTACCTTGGCACGTGACTTCTGTGCCCCATGAACCTAGCACACCAGTTACCCACTGACATTTTTTACCTGATCAGGCCCACCCTCCAGTACTTGGGCAATTCCATGTTTGTATCATGGGTCCAGCATTGTTGCTACTGCTAAGTTGTCACTATGCTGAATGCTCAAGCTATGATTCTGGTTGAATACTGTCAACATGTGTTTCAACAACACACTGCTAGCACTGTCTGTGGCAACATCAAGGCTATGCTGTACATTCACTGATGTCTGCCTCAGTACCCGAAGCAGTGGAATTGATTGGCTAATGGAGGCAGACTCACCACTCACTGCCTGTGTGGCATGTTCAAAAGGCCTAAAAATTGTTATTACAGAGTTCATGAAGCACCACTGTTCTGTTGTCACAGACACAGAGGCCCCAGAACTGTCACAGCTAGTGTACATCACAAGATATTCTGAGATGGCTTTGTATTATTCATACAACCTCTCTGCCATGTATAAAGTGGAGTTCCACTGGGTGACAACTTCCAGCTTCAAGCGGTGCTGTGGGAGGCAGGTTCTGATCTGCAACTTCCGAAGCTCGTCATGGGCCTTTGCAGAGTGTGAAAAGTGAGAACAGATACGGCGTGCAACTATCTTCTATATCAGGGTGCTGCAGAAACTCCTGCATCACAAGATTTAAGCAGTGGACCATGCATGGAACCCAAACAAAGCTACCATCTGTGATGCATTTAATCAGATTTGACTCATTGTCACTTGCTATGAACCCAGCTCTCAGGAACAGGGGGTTCAGCCACCTGTCAGTTTCACTCAGTACCAAGTCCAGCATGTTTTCACCAGTGTGTGAATAGGTCACATTGCACATAGCAATCATTGCATACTGTCAAACTCCCTGATGTTTTGCCAGTTGTCCACATATCCATACTTAAATGGATGAATGGAGAGGAGAAATGTTGAAGGGCATGTCTTACAGAGTTGGACACAGCATGGTACAACTCAGGGACAGCACAGGTGGAAAAGTATGTCCTGGATGGTACTTTTCATTTTGGACAGGCATGTGCTGCAAACTGCCAGAACCCAAAATTCTCCACAAAGAAGAAGGGCAAAAGATCATTTGCCAACATTTCAGCTACAGCAACATTCAGTTCACATGACATTGTATGATTGGGTGGGTACTTCAGCTATGTGCAAAAACACTGTGTAATGTGGGCTAACTTAAATGTTTTACATGTGGTGTGATGACAAATGGTTCTACTCTGCGAATGGCAGGGGGTGGAGTGTGGACATGTGATGAAGACGGTTGCACAGGTGATAAATAATCCACAACTTAAGTTATTTTCCCCATTTTACATACAGGGGTTGATGTACCACTTGCACTAGACATACTGCATTTGACCACCACCACCACTGCTGCTCTCACCAGCACTGGACAAGATTTCAAAATCATTATGCTCCTCCACCTCCCCATGCCTGTAGTAATCCTCTGCTGTGATTTCATCGCTACTGCACACTTTTAATTTCCTACATGATCTTACAGTCACTGAAGGGGATAACATGCTCATTATGGTTGATAACGAGTGTGAACACCCCACTGTGGTATTAGCTGCCATCTTGTGCTAGGTCCACAGTGCCATGTGCCTGTTCTTAACATGAGTATGCTGTCTCCCGTGCCCAGATGGCTCCCCTTTTTACTTCACCTCACATGCGCATGCGCATGGCAAACCTGACTGCAACTGACCACCACAACTACCTATCATTCTTACTGGGTCATCATCATCATCAACTGAAACTGGTAAATCACAACTTTTTGCTTGGGGGGGGTTAATGCAAACAGACCCAGACACAGTCACCTTGACCTTCTTTTGCTCCGGTTCCCAACAAGGGTCACTGTGGAAGCATGGGGACAATGACAGACACACAGGCAGAACTTTGGTACATAAAAAATACAAATTACTGCATTTATCATTTTATTTCTTAAATCAGAAATAAATATCCAAAATAAATTGTTCAAAGCAAACAAAAAAAAAAATAAAGAAAGCACTGTTATTTCACAGAAAGAAATATAAAGTGTTAAGTCCAGCACACTTCAAACAGGAATCACTTCTTCTTGGTCTGTCTTCCTTCTTTAACAGCTATAGCTTTCCTTGAACAAACTCCTTCTTGCTCAGTGTCCAGAACCCTACTGAACACTCCTCCACATCTCCTCTCCCTAGCCAATCAAATAGGGGTTTATATAGTCTCCTCCTGGTACATTTTACCCCTCCCCTTTTTGGTGTCATCATACCTTCTTCCTATAAAAGCTGTCACATTCTGGGGCTGGCCAGCTCCTAAGCAGGGCCTACTGAAGCTTCTGGTAAAAACAATCACTTTCATTTCTTTTTCATGACTTCACAATCCATACTATATTGTGTTGTACAGCTTTAAGAAGTAGAAAAAAGTTTGTCTTTAAATAATAGCAAAACAATTCTGTCAGAAATGCACTGTTTTGTTCTTTTAAAACAGTCTAAGACAACAGAAAGAAAAACAGCTCTTTGTACCTCAGAGAGTCATTTTAATTCAAATTTCAATTCATTAGCTGCCATATGGAGCTTTTTAACTCTTTCTGCCTGTTTGGTTTATTTCAGACAGCTGAAATTGCAGCATTTTACCTTCCTCTGCCTTCCACTGTTTACAGGGTTCAATAACCAGAGAAAACAACTTTTCTTGGGTCAGCAGGGACTCTGTTCTGTAGGTACCACTACTCTTTAACAACTCTGCAGCATTGTAGTCTACTTTAGGGGACAAATGCATTTTAAAACAGGTTAAAGACAGCAGCCTCTATTAGGAAACTGCTCTTTAAATCAGCAAGACAGTTTGATTTTGTTTTATGAAAAAGGGGCATTTAAAGGGATAGTAAAGCACGAAGAGATATGTTTGTCAGGTTGGCCACCCTGACAAGAAAAGAAACAGAATAGTTTGAAATAAGTAAAAGAATATAGAAAAGAGTGAAACAGAATTTGTTTTTATTTTAAAGGGGAATGTTACCCTATTTTATTATGCATAACGGGGCCCTGTTACAGTCACTGACATCACAGTCCTATTCATCAACATCACCCACATCCACATCTTCTGCTTGGACGCTGCTGGCATGTGGACTGCATGTTGCAACCACAGCAACATCAGCATCATCAGATTCATCAGCACCACCATCACCTGATATTTTTTCACCACACTGTGGATCATTGCATGGCAAATGCATGACCTGAACCATGGTGGAAGAAATGTGACATTGTGTTATTGTTGCCATGATGATCAGAATCCTTATGTTCAGTTACCAATGGGATGTTACTGGGGAGTATGACATCATCTACACTGTCACTCACTGCTTTACACTCAATTATATTTTTAGACACGGTCAACTGGTCGGAAGTGGAACTTGAGGCAGCAATACTCATACCACCAGCAACTGCACTAACACCACCAGCTGGGATAACATCATCTCCTCCAACTATGAGTGAAGCTACTGATTGTGCTGTAAAAAACATTGAAGGAGAAATACCTTTCCTCACATCAGCAATGCAGTTCTGGAACTGTGTACTACCACGCCCACAGATAATCTTACCACTGGCAGCAATGCCATGGTGAGAAATAAGATTTGCTTGCACATCTCTTTGCAGGCATTTTGGGGGATCAACAAAAATATTTTAAACAAATTTAGGTTTTGGAATGTTCATTCTAGGCCACTGGATGTGATGCCAAAAAACAACCGTGGCTTCAATAAGAGATACAGACAAAAAGTCACAAAAAGTTCAACGACACCTTAACTAACCAGTGGTGCTCAAGTCACAATCCAATCTGGAAAATAATACCTTTTGCTGGTTGGGGGGGGGAGTACTGTGACTGCAGATTACAGTAACAGTGCAAAACCAAGATACCACAATGGCAGTACCAAATCATGCAGGTGTAGTGGATAGCAGGTTCACACTGCTGCAGTTACACTGTAGCACAATAAAAGGTGTATTATTTGATGTCACACACCACACACACACTCACACAGACACGCTTTGTCTAAGCAAATTAAAAACTTCAGTAATATACCACATATTTTAAACAATCTGAAATTGTGCACTGCTGCACCAGGTCCACAACACAATCCGCAAAAAATGTCAACAGTTACTGAAAATATTACTGTGTGTACATTAACACAGTTATCGAAGGAAAATAAAACAAAAAAAAAAAGAACTCCCTATTTCTCCAACTTAAATCTACCTACACCACAGATATGCCCCTCCCCCAAAGCACACTACCACTGTCTGTCAATACACAGACTGAATGTTGTACATAAACATTCAAAATCCACAACCAAACAATAAACACTCGATGAAATGAGCACAGGATGGTTTTCTACAGTCGATGCACTAAAGTCTAAGCAAAAAAATTTACTCAGAAAGGCTTTTTTAACAGATTTTAGAGGGTTTGAATCGCAGAGAGCTCTCAGTGCAAACTGTCTCCTACAGTTACCTACAATTACTACCCTGAACTGAGGCTGTGCAGAACAATCTAGAGCCCATATGACCTGCAATCCCATGAATCACTGCAAAGTTCACCTTTGGAGCTCACCAACAAGGAGAAGTGATGCGAAGTACATTGATTTCAATGTACTTCACCTTAATATTAGTGGAGTAGTGGTTTGGGGAAGGAAGAATAATGCAAAGTCATTGCTTTCAATAGACTCCACGTTTCTCATTATGCCGTGAAGTACTCCGTTTCGCATTGTGGATTACTTCGTGAATTCCATACTACTCTGCAAATCATTTTGCGGAGTGAATTGGGGCCACTTCGCCCACCACTACCTGGAATCTATAGTAGCACAGGATCCAAGACAGCATGGGTTTACTACAGGAAGGTCCTGTAAAACTAATCTTACAGATTTCTTTGACTGGGTAACCAGAGTGGTGGACCAAGGAGGTGCAGTTGATGTCACCTACCTTGACTTCAGCAAAGCTTTCAATACTGTTCCACATAGAAGATTGATTAATAAGCTGGGTAGGCTCGGGGTGGGTCAGAAGTTGGTTGACTGGGTGGCAAACTGGTTGGCGGTCAGAAAACAGAGAGTAGTGGTAAATGGTATACAGTCAGAAGAGATGCAAGTCACAAGTGGGGTACCTCAGGGATCAGTCCTGGGGCCAGTCCTCTTCAATATCTTCATCAGTGACATTGCTGATGGGCTGGAGGGTACAGTTTGTCTGTTTGCAGATGACACCAAGATCTGCAGCAGAGTAGATGATCCAGATGGGGTGGGCAGAAGGAGAAGAGATCTGAATAAATTGTCAAAATGATTGGAAGAGTGGCAACTGGGGCTTAATGCAAAGAAGTGTAAGATCATGCACATAGGAAAGAGAAACCCTGAAGCCACTTATAGGTTGGGAGGGGAGTTGCTGGCAACCACAAGGGAAGAAAGAGATTTGGGCATCATCATCATCATTACAGATGATCTGAAATCATCCAAGCAGACCAATAAAGCAGTAGGTAATGTTAGAGGGATCTTGGGGTGTATTTGTAAGGGTATCACAAGTCGTAACAGGGCAGTAATAATCCCTCTTTACAAGACATCTGGAGTACTGCGTGCAGTACTGAAGGCTGTACCTGCATAAGGACATTAACAAAATGGAGGCATTCCAGAGAAGTGCAACAAAAATGGTGCAGGGACTGTATCAGGAAACATATGAGGACAGATTAACAGAGCTCAATATGTATAGCCTAGAGCAAAGGAGGGAGAGAGGTGATATGAAATATTCAAACATCTTAAGGACATTAACAAGGTAAAAGAGTCTAACATGTTTCAGTATAAGAAAAATAGCAGGACAAGAGGACACAGCATGAGATTAGAGGGAGGCTAATTAAGGGGTAATGTGAGGAAGTTCTTTTTCGCAGAAAGGGTGGTGGATGCATGGAATGGCCTACCTCAGGAAGTGGTGGATATGAAAACAGTGCAGGGCTTCAAACAGGCATGGGATAGGCATAAGGGAACAATACAGATGAGTATGAATAGATAGGCCAATGACAGAGTGAAAGCCTATGGCACATTCATAAGGTAGAAAAAATGGGCAGATTGGATGGGCCTTTTGGTCCTTATCTGCCATCAATTTCTATGTTTCTATGTTTCTAATACCAAATTTCCAAGATTTTGCCGCTGTAAAATCCACCCTAACTGTTGCATTAATGGAGTTTTTTACAATTAATATATATACCATGCCAGTATAGTTAGGGTGAAAGGTAACTTCTATGTTAAATCTGAATGTTTTAATCTTAATAAGTCTGGAACCATTTGACAGATTTACTTGAAATTTGGAATGTATAATATTTTTGGGAATGTCTCTTTTTTCCCCTTCTTTTTCCTTCGGGTTGCCACTATCTGGGAACTCCCTCAGACGTCACCTAGGCAACCTCCTGTCTGGCCTGAGACCCCACATCGTGAGTCTCCCATATTACTCTGAACTCCCCACTCCCTACCTGCAGCTGGCTCCCTTGCTTGCACTCCCCAGGGTGGGACCACCTCCATGTCCTTGATACTCCATTCAATCTAGGGCTGCAGGTAGGGGGAGGGTTGGAAGATATCAGGGACTCTGAATGGCGGGATCCAACAGTGTTTGTGGGGTGCTTCGACACATTGTCATCCTCCCAGATTGTGGGGTGTTTCTTATTTCTTTAGGTGATCATGACCCCTCAGAAGTGCAGACGTGCAATGACACCCAGCATGAACTGGGAACACTCCCATACCCTTCTTGCAGGCATCCGCTATTGCCTCCACCCTGTACATGCATGACCTTGGCTGTTACACCCCCAGTCTCCACTGGGAGTTGCTGCTGCTGGGGAATCACTGGCCCACCCTCCCCAGGAAAGGAGAGCTGTCCTCCAGATGCTCAATCCTCTTCTCCTCGGCTGACCCCCGGCAGCCCTAGCTTGTTTCTGACCTCGGGTCATGGTGCAAGGTGTGGAATCCAGTGACTCAAACCTTAATGCCACTGGGCTGTCTATGGGACGGTCTCTAGATATTCCAAATTTTGTGCGTATCCATTGTGTGGTTTCTGAGTTGTGTGGTTTCTGTTATACAGAGTGTTGAAAAAACAGAAATATGCGTGTTTCTCCCCTTATTTTCCCCCTACAATTTTTTTTACATACTGCTCTCTAACCTTTTCCCTCTTCCCTCTTCCTCTCCTGTCCCACAAACTGATCCACACCTCCCTTTCTACTTGCTGCTCCAGCACCCTAAGCTAAGCTGTCCTCCCCCTCTTCTCTCCCACATTCTAAATCAACTATTGAAGTGACTTTGTTTATAGCTCTAAGAACAATACCTGGTTCAAAGGCAGCCGTAAAATGTACCTGTTAATTTTATTTAAGCAACTGTCTGTAATCCAGTTTACTCTGTAACTATGTGCACCCATTGCTTGTTGCTTTGCCTTATTAATTGTTGTCTGTGTATTCTGTCTCTTGTCACTTGACATGGAACCTTTGTAAATGAACTTCTAGCTCAAATGTTATGTCCGAAGAATGAATAAATAAATAAATAAATAAATAAATCTGCCATTTCTTTGTCCAACGGGGTCTCAGAAATGGCTGTAGGTTGTGGTCTGAAATTTTCAGGGTAGAAAGTCTTTTGAAGGTTTGGTGGAAAAATATTAATCCATTCAAAAGTTATTACATTTTAAATCTTCCCATTTTTTGCTATGGGAAATTGTATGTCAGACACAAAAGATTTTATTTTGCACACAAATGATACTTTGCAAAAAATATGGTAATTTTTTTCGAAAATATGGGAGACGTTTTGAGTAAAGTATCTGGTTTCATTGCAGGGGCTCTGTAGCATCCGCCATTTTGTTTTTCTCTTAGCAAGGACCAACAAAGTTGAAAATATGCTGAAAAATAATGCAATACAAAAAGAAAACATCAGAACTTATCTAACAGGGACCCCCTGTTTAGCTACATTCTGATGTTTTATTTTGTTTGTGTCCCAATACAAGTTTATTGAGCTATCGAAATCTCGGGTGCTAGCTTAGCAAGGGGACTGCTTGTCTCCTGCTTTCTGCATGAGAACAGCAGTATTTCCATGATTTCTGCAGTTGTAGCTGGACCTCATGCTGCCAGCTGCAGAGTCAAGTTTTAGCGTCTCATTTTTAGCAACTCCTGTTTTAGTTGCCCTGGTGTCTAGCGGCACCTCCACCCTCCCATTACTGTTTTTTTATTTAGCCTCCCTCTAGTAATGCAAAACACTGGGGAGCCCACTCACAGTGTCCCAAAAATCTGTCTCCTACTTCAGCAGTGTGGGACACTGGAGATCCCACTCCCAGTGTCCCCATGTATCAACCTCCCCACTTATGGGACACTTGTGAACCCACTCCCAGTGTCCCCATGTATTGACCCCCCACATATGGGACACTAGGGAGCCCACTCCCAGTGTCCTCATGTATCAACCTCCCCACTTATGGGACACTTGTGAGCCCACTCCCAGTGTCCCCATGTATTGATCCCCCACATATGGGACACTAGGGTGTCCACTCCCAGTGTCCCCATGTAACAACCCCCCCCACTAATAGGACACTAGGGAGCCCACTCCCTAATGTCCCCAGAGGTTTTTTTTTTCCTGTAAAGAAGAAAACCATCCCCAATGTTTTTTTCTTCACCTGAAAATAAGAAAACAGTCCTTCATCATTCCCTGCATTCTCCCTCCCCCAACCCCAACCCTTCAAATGATGACCCACCACCCCACATCCCCCTTACCCTATACGTACTTCCAGGGGTCATCCACTGTCATCTTCTGTGGACAGGGACATGACTACACTCTTCCAAGCCACTGACTTATTAACAAACTTGAATGACTAGGTTTTTCAAATGGTCTGATAAACTAGATAAAGGCATGGCTAACCAACAAGACACAGAGAGTAACCCTAAATGAAACCATGTCCAACCTAGGTATAATCACAAGTGGGGTGCCCCAGGGTTCATTCCTGGGTCCTGTATTATTCAACATCTACATCAGTGACATGCAAGTAGACTGTCAAAACTGGTTATCAAAATTTGCAGATGATTCAAAACTAAGAGGAAAGGTAGATACCCCTCAAAACCTCAACCCTGATCTCAGATCTCAAAACAATTGAACACTGGACCAAATGAAACCAGATGGAATTTAACATTGACAAATGTACAGTTTTGCACTTTGGAGCTAAAAATAAAAAAAAAATGTCTATTACACAAACAATATTCCACTCAAAGCACCTACTAGAGAAAGAGACTTAGGCATACTTGTAAACAATAAACTCTCCCCTAGTGACCACTGCATCAAAGTGACTAATACAGCAAATGGTTTACTTAGACAGATAAGACATACCTTTGTCACCAGAACTGAACAATGCATCATCCCTCTATACAGGGCCTGTATTTGACCATACATTGACTACAGATCTCCTTTCTGGAACCCACACCTCAAGGAAAATATTTCTCATCTAGAACAAGTACAAAGTTGGGTTGCTAAAATGATTCCCAGACTATCTTCCAAAAACAATATAGCCAGACTTAAAGCTACAGGTTTACATCCTCTTCAACTTATGAGGCATAGAGGGGATTTACTCTTTCTCTATAAATTGCTACAATCACCAGAATTAATGGAACAATGTGGTCTATCGTTTTCATCAAATCGCATTTCTCATAGGAGACATAATAAACAACTTGAGATTAAGAAAGTTAGGACAAATCCTAGGCAGAATTTCTTTACATTATGTGTGTCATGTCTTTGGAACACCTTGTCCCCTGGACTAGTTTATTCTAATAATTTTATGACATTCAGAAAGGGACTTGATTTCTGACTCTTGATAAATCAGAATCATTAGTAATTTGCCCTCATAGTTGTGGAGGAAAATCTTGATGGGCCTCGGACTACTTTTTCCTAATAAACCTAGTAAACCTAGTAGTAAATTGCAAACTGAGGAATCAAGGTAAGAGCTGCATAATGGCTGTCAATGGCATTTTGAACTTATGTTAATATCACAGCCATTTTATTGTATTTTTGCACCACATTTTCAACATGGACTTTTTGGGACCCCACCTCATGAATACTGTCACTGTTGTGTGATTAATCTGGCCCATAAGGTGATTTCATGGTCACTGCGTGGAATCACCTTTGGAGCCTGATTAATGAAATGACAGTACAAGTATTCATGAGGAGGGGTACAAAAAAGCCCATGTTGAAAATTTGGCACAAAAAACGCCGGAGTTACACACGGTCATTGAAATTTTCCTACACACGTGAACAACTTTTGACTATTTTTAATATTTTCCCTCCACATTTTCAATATACATTTTTTCACCACCTCATGAACAGTACAGCTGTAATTTATCACATCCTGCCCAAAACATGTTTGCACATGTGCGGCACAGAATTGTGCAGTGATTACGTGAAATCAGCTTTCGAGACAAATTAACAAAATGACAGTGCTGCTGTTCATGAGGTGGGGTCCCAAAAATCCCATGTTGAAAATTAAATTAGGTAAAAAAAATCCTAATAATGGTCAACTTATGTGCTTTTGTTGAAATGATTCTTCCCATACCCATAACCTTGGTCATTTTTAATATGTTGACTCCACATTTTCAACATAGTCATTTTTTCACAGTACCTCATAAATAATTTAACTGTCATTCCTCAAATCCTATCCAAAATGTGTTTTTGAACCTTTGGCATGGAATGGCATTGCAGTTGTGCAGAATTATGATTTGGTAGTGATTTTAAAATGTTATCTACCGGTACATGTGCTGAGGGAATTAGATGACAATGCTGATAATTTTGTCACGCATCTACTGAGGGATGGCTGTGCAGGGTCTGAAGGATCCTGCACTCCCACAGTAAAATAAGGAAAATCCCCAAGCATGGGAGTGCAGGGCCCGATGGTGCCATGCACTCACACTGTGACATAAGAACAGTTATGGAGTGTGGGAGCACAGGGTCCTGTGCTCCCACAAGGAAATAAGGATAGAAGTAAACAAACTGAAAAAGTAAGGAAATTCATTGCAAAAAAACTTTGTTAATGCATCAGTTAGAGTATTTACTACAGTGACAAAAGCAGGGAAATGAGGTGCTAGGGTTTTCAATTCTAACAACGCACCTCAACCCTGCAGACACCGACAGGCATTGGGGGTGTGTCTTGGGGTCATGAACCTTGCAAAATGGAGGTGGTACAGTGTAGTTGAATGGGGTGAGTGTTAGGGTTGATGACCCTAAGACACACCCTGATGCTTGTTGGTGTGCAGAGGGTGGTGGTGGGGTGGGTGGTAGGGTTGGTTGGGGGTGGGATGGGGTGTTAGGGCTGGGAACCCTAACACCACATTTCCATACTTTTGTCACTGTAATATGAACCCTAACTGGTGCATTAACAGAGATTTTTGCAATAAGCATCCTTACTTTTTGTGAAAGTATCACCATAGCCATAGTTGTTTATGTGAGTGCAGGGCCCAAAGAGCCTTGTGCTCCCATCTATTCATAAGTGTAGAGGCATTGTAATTCACCTTATTCTCTATGTTGACATGCAGGGCCCTTCAGACTCTGTGCACCCATCCCCCCATAGATGCATGAGTAAATTATCACCATAGCCATCGGATTATGCCAGGACATGTACCTGGTACAGATATTTTAAAAATCCCCACCAAAACATAATTCTGCACAACTGCAATGCCATTCTATGCACAGGTGCCAAAACACATTTTCACCAGGAATTGAGAAATTATAGCTGTGACATACACGAGGTGGGGTAATAAGAAGGCTAAGTTGGAAATCTGGTGTCAAAATATTGAAAATGTCCTTAGTTACTAGCGGACATACTGAAATAGCAATAAATGGTTGTAACTACCATTTTTTCATATTTTTAACCCAAATTTTCAACATAGTCTTCTTATCACGCCACCTCATAAACTCCACAGATGATTTTTTAATCCACTGCAAAACATTGTTCTACACCACAAGTGTGAAAACAAATTTTGGGCAGTATGTGAAAACTGACAGCTATACTGTTCATGAGTTGGTGTGAAAAAATGGTAATGTTGAAAATTTGGAGTTAAATATTACAAATTGCCAAAGTTATGTGTGTGCATAGACAGATTTCAACAAATAACGTAACTCAGGCATTTTTAGGTATTTTTGTACCAAATGTTCAACATGGCCTTTTTGTGACACCACCTCATGAACACTACCACTGTCCTTTCATTGATCAGTCCTGAAAGGTGATTTTGTACAGTAACTGTACCATTCCACACCACAGGTGTGAAAACACATTTTGGGCAGGATTTGAAAAATGACAGCTGTGCTGTTCATGAGGTAGTGTGTAAAAATGACTATCTTGAAAATTTGGAGGGAAATATTAAAAATTGCCAAAGTTATGTGTGTGCATAGAAAAATTCCAACAACCACGCATAACTCTGATGTTTTTTGGTATTTTTGCACCAAATTTTTAACATGGGCTTTTTGGGATGTCACCTCATGCGCTCTGGCACTGTCATTTTGTTAACTGGTCATTTTGTTATGGGTTCGAGTAACAAAACAACAGTGCCAGTGTTCATGGGGTGGGGGTCCCAAAAAGCTCATGTTGAAAATGTGGTAAATGATACCAAAAAATGATTGAGATATCAACATAAAGTTCAAAATACCATTGACAGCCATTATACAACACTTACCTTGATTCTTCAGTTCACGGTTCGGCTTTGAAGAGTGCAGACATGTCCCGGTCCACAGAAGATGGCAGCTGATGGTCTCTGATGATAAATATAGGGCAAGGGGTGTGTGTGGTGGTGGGTGTTCAGTGGCTGGGTTGGTACTGTGGAGGGGGACAGGGAAGAAGGCTAGGGACCATTTTCTTATTTTCAGGATTTTAAAACAACATTGGGGGATTGTTTTCTTTTTTCACAGGTATGACTGATGGGATATTTTGGGACACTGGGGGTGGGTTCCCCAGTGTCCCACAGCACTAGGGGGGCAGGACTTAACTGGGGACACTGGGATTGGGCTCTCCAGCACCATATACTGGCGGGAGAGTTCTAGTGCAGACACAAGGATTGAGCACCCTGTTTTCTTTTTTCACAGGTATGACTGAAGGGATATTTTGGGATACTGGGGGTGGGCTCCCCAGTTTCCCACAGTACTACAGGGGCAGGACATAACTGGCAACACTGGGACTGGGCAGACAGGAGGACTGAGCACCCCCATGTCAGTAAAAGCATGTCGGCAAAAGCTTTATGAGTACTGGGGGGTAGTACAAAACTGGGAACACTGGGAGTGGGCTCCCCAGTGTCCCATACTGGTGGGGATAAGGGTTCTAGTGCCTACACAGGGATTGGGCACCCGAATGTTGGCAAAAACAGTTTTTTAAAAATATATTTTTCGGGACACTGGGAGTCAGCTCCCCATTGTCCCACACTAGCGGGGAGTGGTTGTGGATTTCTACCTCTGACATGGAGACTGGGCACCTCAATGTTGGCAGAAACATGTTTTTAGATATGAAACATGCCTAGGCTCTCTTGGAAGCAATGGGTAAACACCAACAGGTGTTTACCTAAACAGGGGATGAGGAGTTAGGTAATACAGTTATTTTTGCAAAAAAAAATGGGCAGGAAAGATTTTGCTTTTTTACAGGGTCCAATTTTTTTTTTAGTTAAAATAATGCCATGAATTGCAGCAGTTTTCATGAAACAGTGCTGCAATTTGTAGCAGTTTTTGTGCAACACTGTCATTAGTTCCATGAAAACTGCTGCAATTTGTGATAATTTCACAAAAATAGTGCTGCAAATTTATGACACTACCAACAGCTGAATAAAAAAAAGTATATATTTCTGGCCACAATTTTCAAAAAAGAGTGGCAGAATCGTGTTCCTTACACCCCAGTTAGGTAAACACAACTATTTGTGTTTAGCATGGGCCATTATTTTTTGAATTAGTGGGCCAGATATTCAAAAGGGTTGCACCATGCACAACAGAGATGTGCCAGTGCAAGTCCGAAAATGTGCAATTGTGAGATATTCAGCGGGAGGCAGCGCACCACTCAAGTTGCAATGCGCAATAGCTCAATGGTAATGGATGCATGCGCAACCGTAGGGGGAGGAACCATGAAAAATGGCACAGTGCGATATTCAACAGCATGCACCATGCGCGCAATAGGGGAGCTAGTGGAAGTTGCATGATAGTGGAAATGATCCAAAATAAAAAGGAACAAGAGAGAGGTGCAAGAATGCTACAGGGAAACCAGAGGTGGGATTGAGCTGGCAGCAATAACTAAGAGTGCAGCAGTGAGTGGAACACAGAAGGAGCAGGACAAGGCACACCTGTGGCCACACAGGACAGGAGTGGGGAGCCTGAGATAGTGTGCAGGACAGACAAGGCAGTGCTGCAGAGTAGTGAGGACAGTGGCAGGAGGCAGGACAGCTGAAGGCCGGAGATGTAACCAGTGCAGGGGGAGCAGCACAGAAGACAGTGGGGGGAATGGGACAACATCTGCTGGGGGGAACAACAGCCAGGGACATGGCCAGTGCCACCATACAGATGGAGGTGGTAATGAGGGGTGTGATAAGGCAGGCAGTAGGGGGGCACGGCCATGGAAGGGCTCATCGGCGGTATGCCCCCAACAGGTGGTACTGAGCCCGCATCACCTTCTAGCAGTATACCGATACAGAGATTGTGGGCTGGTACCACCTGAACCAGGCAATCCTGAGGCTGCTCTGTGAGCTGTTCAGTGATGAGATGCAGGCACCCACACGACGGAGCCATGCTCTGTCAGTGGAGACAAAGGTGACAGCTGTCATTTGCCTGCTCACCACAGGCACCTTCCAGAGACCAACAGGCATAATGCAGTCATCCGCATCATTCCTACTCACACAATTCCTCTGCGCACTGCTGCCACATACTGCGGAGTACATCCATTTCCCCAGCACACAGGCGGAGCACACAGCACACATACAACAGTTCCACAGGGTAGCACGTATGCCTGGTGTGCTCGGGGCCATTGACTGCACCCATGTGGCCATCTGCATGCCATCTGGCCCAGATGGTGTAGCCTACATCAACCACAAGGGATTCACCAGCATCAACTGCCAGGTGGTGTGCAATGCCAGGGGGTGCATAATCAATGTCTGTGCCATGCACCCTGGGGGATCACATGATGCCTTCATCTGGCACCAGTCTGCACTGTGCCACAGGTTCGAGAGTGGGGACATCCCCACTGGCCACCTAGTGGGTGAGTATGCACAACACACAGGATGACATGGGCAGATGTGGGGGGAGGCATAGTCAGAGGTGCCATGGGTACCGGCCTTGACGGCCCATGGCAGAGCAATGCAGACCACCATACTAATGTACACCCTCTATACACAGGTGTAGTGATAGTATAATATGTTGATTATTGTCACTCCATTTTGTATGCTATTTCATGTAATGTATGTCATTTTATACTCCATTTTGTATTGTGTGACTCCATTTTACATGCTGCTTCATTTAATTGGTGTTTTGCTCTTTAGATAGCCTCATTATTATGTTTTGCTTCAGACAGTGTATTTTGATGTACTTGAAGGTTGCATATTATCAGGCAACCTGTTTTTGTAGTTTTGTTTAAACTTGCTTAGCTCATAGTGTTCTAGGCACCCGCCAGTGTTTGGAGCACAGTGACCTAGCAGGTGTAGGGAATTCTGAGCAGTCCTTATGGTGAATTCAAGCATCCTGGGAGCCCGCCAGCTTCTAGAATGTGACCTAAACAACACTATGAAGGCTGCACGGTTATTTTTAGCATAGAATAAGATATAAATGTAGCTTTCAATGCCTGGTGGAAGCCCATCTGCAGGGTGGACGCATCGCTGTGGAACTTTCTCCCAGTTCAAGACTCCTGGCCAGGCTGTGAGATGATTAGGGACTTCCCCAGCTACTGGGAAAAGGCTTGGATGTAGCATAGAATCGGTGATGTATCATGTTTTGCTTAATTGAAGTATATATTAATGCTGATAGTAATATTGCTAATGAATGAATGCTAAAGTGTAATCATTAATGCTGATAGTGACATTGCTGCTAAGTGAAGTGTAATTATCTTTTGCTTGCAATAAATTGTGCTGATGTGTGAATGCCAAGTGTGATTATTCCTTTGTGACTCTTCGATTAGGCAAGACAATTTTGGCACAGTTGGCAGGATTCATAAAGGAAAGTACACACTAAGGTGAAGTAAAAATGTTTAAAAGAAAAGAGTCTAATGTTGCATGTGCACAAGTGGAAATTCCTGGTTGGGAAAACCAACCTTATGCTGATTTAGCCACTGAGTGGTCATGTTGTGCAGGGTTGAGTGAACACTGGGAATCCTGTTTAAAGGATTCTGAGCCTGCAGATGTTGTTACATGTATGAAAAGAGTGCCTGTGGCAAAAGGAAAGAATGTGCTGCCTTGGGGTGCAGGGGTGGATTTATTGTCTGCCCATAGGAAGACGCATGAAAAGGTAGTGGGACTCTTAGTGAAAGGCAGAGTTGGAACGAAAGGTTTGTGATTTGGAAAGTAAAGCTGTGATGTTACAATGTCAAAATCATTTGCTGAGTGATAAATTGGATACCTATCAGACAGTTGCAGAAAATGCAGCTGTCTGAGTGGCACAGTACAAGTATAAAAAGAGGAGGGGCAGAGTTAGTAGGAAAAAGGTAAGCCTAGCAATAGCTAGGGCAGGAGCCCACTGGGATCCTGAAACATGGATGGAGATATTTGGTTTTCTACAGATGAGGAAAGGTCAGCCTCAGATAAAGAAGAAAAGGCTGAGGACGAAGGTTCCAATATTGCATGCACAGCCAGTGTCTAGAAGACGTACTGAAGTGTTGGATCAGGGAAATCCTAGGAATCGAGATGTAGTGGAGGATTTTTCTCAACAGGAGGTATCAGACCTCCTGGAGCGGTACACCCGGGGGGAGAGTTTGTTGAGATGGCTGGTGAGGTTGTATGACACAGGGGCGGATGGAGTAAGCTTAGATGAAACTGATGCCCCTAGGTTTCTGTCACTAAGCTATGACCCTGTGGTGAAGGAGGCGCTGGACTCCTTCCGGTGGGCAGGGCTATGCCACGATGCTGGACGTGGTAGCTATGGCTTGCAAACACAAGTATCCGACGGTGAGTGACTGGTCGGAGGATAGTAAACCATGGTTTACGTTAAAGGACTGTATACAAAACATTAAAATGGAAATGATGAAAGTTGCGGTCTCCACAGAAGACCATGCTGATTTAATGAGTGTTGTTGTGCCAGTGTCTGTACGCATAAGATTATCAAACTGCACCACCTGCATATAAGGCAGTATGATGACTTTGTTGATTAATCAGACGGGAAAACAGTAGGTGTAGATGCTGAAGCAATACGGCAGTTAGGGGAACTGGGAGATTGGGGCCCAAAGGGGTCTAGTTTATATGATTCTTCAGGACAGGATAAACAGCGGTCCAATCCTGAGGGTCGAGTTTCTAGGAGATATATGTTCCTGGCTCTCTTAAAGGATGGGGTGGCAAGGGAAAACATTGATGGGATCAGTACCCCTGATATGTGGGAAATGTACAAAAAGAGGGGATTGAACACTAAGAAGCGAGTAAATAAGCAGATCAATTCAAAGTTAAAGACAGATGACATGTCTCTTCAGGGAGTCTGTAAGTCCAACTGCTCCCCGGCAGAGTTTGATGATGAAAGTATGTCCTGGTGGGGGCTCCACTCAGGGATCCATTGAGTCACCCGACCGAGCAGGAATATGCAGATCTGTATCCTAGTGATTTGTACCGGTTAGGAGTTGCAGCAACTGAAAAACCTAAAATATGACTGAAATGAAGGCCGCCCCAGTAGAAGGGTGGGCTAGGAGGGATTTTAGACCTCATGTAGAATTGGAAATTAATTGGAAAAGTGGCTCACCCCAAAAGTATGAGCTTTAATTGACACTGGGGCGGAGGCCTCATTAATTTATGGGAACCCAGCAAAACAAAAAGGTCAGCGAGTGGTAATTACAGGATTAGGAAGTAAACAAATTGAGGCAGTGCAGACCATTTTGGAACTGAAAATAGGTCAGCTGCCCCGGAGAAAATATTGTGTAATGATTGTTCCGATTCCGGAATACATTATAGGAATAGACATACTAAAGGGGATGACATTGCAATTGTCTGATGGACAATATCAATTTGGAGTAAAACCTTACATTTCAGCAAGACCAGTAGTAGGGGAAGGTGCAGATGCCTCCAGTAGCCATTCCACCTGCTACAAAAATTATCTGTATGAAACAGTATAGAATACCAGGAGGGCATGAGGAGATAACTGCCACTATTAAAGATCTATTAGAGGCAGGAGTGCTTAAACCCACAACAACAGCTTAGAACAATCCTGTGTGGCCAGTCAAGAAAAGTGACGGGTCATGGCGGATGACAGTAGATTATAGGGAATTGAACAAGTACACCCCTTCATTGACAGCTGCCGTTCCAGACACCGTCACCCTGATAGAGCAAATACAAAGGCACAAAGGGTATGGTATGCAGTTATTGATTTAGCTAATGCATTCTTTACTATTCCGATTGAGGAAAAGTTTTGGGACCAGTTTGCCTTCACATGGCAGGGAGGCAATAAGCTTTCACTTACGTTACCTCGGATATGTACATAGCCCACATCTACTGCGGATGGTGGCAGAACACTTGATGAGTTGAAGCTGCCGGATGGCATGCAGATTTCTCATTACATTGATGATATCTTGATCCAGGGGCTGATCAAGATAAAGTACAGCAGTTACTAGATGAGACCATTGATCATATGAGGAAGAAAGGATGGAAATTAATCCAGACAAGGTACAGGGTCCTTCCCAAACAGTAAAATTTTGGGAATTCAATGGAACAGGGGCATAGAGAAATATTGCCCAAGGCACGACAGAAAATACTGGACTTTTCGACTCCACAAGACAAAACTGAAACACAAAGATTTGTGGGTTTGTTTGATTTTGGCACAGCATATACCCCATTTAGGGCAAATACTAGCTCCCCTTATTAAAGTGACCAGAAAGAAATACAGAGTTTGAATGGGGGATGAGCAACAAAAGCATTTGATAAGGCTAAGGAAGCAGTGCAGCAAGCCTTAGACCTTTGGCCCCTGCAGGAGGGAGGTAGAATTAAATGTGTCCGTAACTGGGCAGTATGCAAACTGGAGTTTGTGGCAGAAGCAAGGAGACAGAAAGTGCCACTAGGTTTTTGAATAGGAACTCCCAGAGGTAGGTAGCAGATATTCACCTTTGAGAGACAACTGCTAGCATGCTACTGGGCTCTGATAGAGACAGAATAAATGACAGTGGGTCATGAGATAGCATTGAGACCAGAGATACCCATTATGCAATGGGTAAAAAGCCCCTAGAACTCACAAAATAGGACATGCTCAGGAAGCTAGCATTATCAAATGGAAATGGTATATTCAGGATCGAGCAAAGGTAGGAATTGGGGAATAGCAGCCTCCATGAGAAGGTAGCTGAAATTCCTCACAGGAGAACAGGTTGAGGAAAAATGCCTGAAATTCAAGAATCACCTGTGAAATGGGGCAAGCCTTTGATGAGCTGCCGTTTCTGACCGAAAGCACATGTATGGTTTACAGGCGGCTCAGCCAAATATGTGGAAATAGGAGATACTGGAAAGCAGTAGCTTATTGTCCACACACTGAAAAGTTTTGGTAACATCAGGAGAAGGAAAAGCAGTCAATATGCTGAGTTGTATGCAGTATATCAGGCTTTGAGCCAAGAAAACCCAGGTACATGTCATATTTATACTGATTCATGGTCTGTAGCCAATGGTTTAACAACCTGGCTGCCCACTTGGCTAAGGATGAGTGGAAAATTTATTCGAAAGAAATATGGGAAAAGAACTGTGGCAGGAAATATGGACTATGGTGCAAAATACTCAGACCACTGTATTTCATGTTGATGCTCATTGTGCTTCAGATACACTAGAACGATGGTATAATTCTGTTGCAGATGAAAGAGCTAAGATTCTTCCAGTGGATATTGAAGAAACTCAAAGTCAGCAGTTATCAGGGCTGGCAAATGGGCACATCAAAAATGTGGACATTTGGGAGAAAGCCACTTCAGGGTGGGCATATAGTAGGGTGTACCCCAACATTGGATTTGGTTAAAACTGTTATTGCTCAGTGTCCTATATGCCAACATGGGCAACAAAGACCAATCCTCATATTGTGAAAGGACAATTGGGGAGGGGAAAATTACCGGGACAAATTTGGCAGATTGATTACATTGGACCTCTACCCCTTAGTGGAGGATGTTGATATGCTTGCACAGTTGTAGATACATATTCAGGGTATTTATTGGCATACCCTTGTAAACAAGCTACACAGAAAAACACCATTAAGGCAATTAACTTAATTATGTTGTACTATGGAATACCCTTGCAGATACAAAGTGACAATGGTTCCCATTTTAGGGGGAAAATGGTACAAGCTTATGCTCAAGCCCATAACATACAGTGGGTATTTCACATCCCTTATTACCCGCAGGCAGCAGGGTTAATTGAGAGAATGAATGGATTGCTGAAAGAACAGTTTAGGAAATTGGGGAGCCTACGAAAATGGAAAGAGAATTTGCATGAAGCATTACAGATTTTAAATAATAGACCAATTGGAGAATCTGAGACCCCTTAATGCGAATGATAACTCCTAATTTGCAAGTGCAGGCTTACTCAACTACAGAAACAGTGTTATATTGGGAAATTACACAGGAGCTCTGTCTCTTGCAGGGCAACTCCAGAAGCTGCTGGACTTGATTTACATGCCCTTCAAGAATACAGAATAAACAGCAGAAACATTCAAGTGATAGAAACTGGTATTGGAATACAAATTCCACGAGACATTTTGGTTGGATAGTACCTAAATCAGAACTAGCCTCAAGGGAATACAAATTTTGGGAGGGTGATTGATTGTGATTACCAAGGAGAAGTGAAAGTAATTTTGTTGAATAGTAGAGAACAAAATCTGTTAATTCAACAGTATGACAGAGTGGCTCAATTGTTAATTATTCCAGTTAACAAAGTGACCCCTATAAGGGACAAGCCCCACACTCTTAACAGCAAGGGAGATAAAGGTTTTAGATCTACAGGAGGTTTTAATAATGGTGCCAAAATATGGGTTACAAACCCAAATGGCCTTCCTGAACCAGCTGAGGGATAGCCACCGGATGAGACAACACAGTGTTAATTATCAGGTCAGGAAAGAGAGATGGGAATATGTACCAGCAACACATGTTATCTTCGAGAATAATCAGTCTGTGTATTTTCTAGGTTCTTCAATGGATTCTAAAAGGAATAACACTCTCTCTCACGGTCCATTCGGTAAAGCCTATTACCCCAGGTGGAAGAATATTGAAGCTTGACGACCCACTTGTACAATGGGGTTGGAAATCTTCCACCAGTTTACGGGTGCAAGACAACTTTACTTGCCCTGAAAACCAAGGATGTCCTATAGTGAACATTACTTTTTCACCAGATGTGAACATTTGGAAACCAGTTGAGACAATGGCAGGACGATTATATGTCCAACCTATGCAGGACACAAATTGGATTAAATTACAGAACCAGACTGCTATTAGATGCTGCAACTTACCGAATAGTTGCATGGTGACTGTACAACATAGACTTGATTGCTGCATGAATCAAACAGACATTTTCAATGCAAGTATTACTTTGATTGACATAGACACGTTATTCTGCATGAATGCTACTGCAATAACTAATAGAACTACTTGGGCAGATCACATTACAGTGTTGAAAAATCATCCTGTAATTAGCAATGATAGTATAGTTAAGGTTCCATCCACATGTCCATTTTAACATAACATTTATGTTTAGTAGAAAATGCAAATATAAAAGAGCTTGGTATGATACACTATTAGGTGGAGCAGGGGCAGGCATGGGAATTTTAAATAGTGTTGATATAGAAACACTGACTAACAGGCTTCAGGCAGTAGGAATTGATGTATTTAGCTTAATTAACTTACAAGCTCAATGGATGCCAACTGTTTTCTTACCCCAAAGATTAACTTTGAATTATGATTTTGAGTTCTTGCAGTTATTTAATGCTTCACAGGTATGGGGAATGGGAGTAGCAGAAAATATTTCGCGATTTATTGATTGGACAGAATGCACAATGTGATACTGCAAAGAAATAAGGCCCAGAGTGATTTAATGAGTAATAATGAATATGTGTGGAGGACCGTGTTATTCCTAGTAATCATTGGATTGTAATGTCATCCACCACAGTAAAATGCACAGATACTTATTGTTCAGGGCAATTGGTACATTATAATGTTAGTGACCCTGAAATAATGTGTGTAAATATGTAATATTACCTGTAATTTTTGGTCCCCCATTATTTGATAACGGAGATTACATAGATAGTCAGAACACCACCCATGACTTAAGTCTGTGTTCAAAAAACAGCTGATGGAATACTATGTGGACAGCATTCCAGACTTTATGAACCTTGTTTACTGGAGCATTCGATAAATTTGTGTCAATGGACAATTTTACCCATAACCTTTACCATGTTTACAGAAATAGGACCCCAGTATGTTTGTATAGTAACTAATCAGGAGAATACTGTTAGGATGTATAACTTAACTCGTCCCTTTTCAGGTTGTTTAAGAAATGTGACTCATTTGTGGTGGGAAAATACTACTTACACCTTTGTCCCTGATAATGAGCAGAAGCTTATTTTGTATTGGCAGCCCAATATTTTAGATCAATCAAGATTGAGTATCTCATTAAATAAAATTAAACAGATAATTCAGGAAACAGATGTAATGCAGGCTCATTTGGCAATAAGAAATAAATCATTAGTGCAAAGTCAGGTGCAAACTACGATAGTTAAAAATAAAATGATTGATTTAAGTTCCAAGATTCAACAAGAGACTACTCATTATTGGTGGGATATTTTTACAGGATGGTCTCCATCAGCTACAAAAGTGTTAAATATTCTGATACATCCTATCATAATCATTGCTGTAGTGACAATTATCTTGCTTATTTGGACTTGTTACTTATCATGTTATATTAGTAGTAATTTTGCTATGGTACCAATATCATACAAATCGTATTCACAATAATCAAAGGACCGAATGTAGTGATAGTATAATATGTTGATTATTGTCACTCCATTTTGTATGCTATTTCATGTAATGTATGTCATTTTATACTCCATTTTGTATTGTGTGACTCCATTTTACATGCTGCTTCATTTAATTGGTGTTTTGCTCTTTAGATAGCCTCATTATTATGTTTTGCTTCAGACAGTGTATTTTGATGTACTTGAAGGTTGCATATTATCAGGCAACCTGTTTTTGTAGTTTTGTTTAAACTTCTGCTTGGCTCATAGTATGTTAGGCACCCGGCCAGTGTTTGGAGCACAGTGACCTAGCAGGTGTAGGGAATTCTGAGCAGTCCTTATGGTGGAATTCGCAGCATCCTGGGAGCCCGGCCAGCTTCTAGAATGTGGCGAAACAACACTATGAAGGCTGCATGGTTATTTTTAGCATAGAATAAGATATAAATGTAGCTTTCTCAATGCCTGGTTGGAAGCCTCATCTGCAGGGTGGACGCATTGCTGTGGAACTTTCTCCCAGTTCAAGACTCCTGGCCAGGCTGTGAGATGATTAGGGGCTTCCCCAGCTACTGGGAAAAGGCTTGGATGTAGCATAGAATTGGTGATGTATCATGTTTTGCTTAATTGAAGTATATATTAATGCTGATAGTAATATTGCTAATGAATGAATGCTAAAGTGTAATCATTAATGCTGATAGTGACATTGCTGCTAAATGAAGTGTAATTATCTTTTGCTTGCAATAAATTGTGCTGATGTGTGAATGCCAAGTGTGATTATTCCTTTGTGACTCTTCGATTAGGCAAGACAACAGGTGACAGTGGATACCCACTCTGTCCCTGGCTGCTCACACCATACCAGCGCCCCTCAACCCCATCACAGCAACGGTACAGTGAGGCACATGCCACCACACGTAATATGGCATTTTGGATGCTGAAGTCACGTTTCTGGTGCCTGAGGACATCTGGCAGGGCCCTACAGTACAGCCCCTCGAAGGCCTGTGGGCTATTCCTGGCCTGTTGCATCCTGTATAACATGGTCAACTACTGTGGGATAGCTGTAGAGGTCAAAGAGGGGGACAGTGATGGGGACAATGAGGACGCTGGTCCAGACAGTGATGGGCAGCCACCCCCTGGGAGAAGGGACCCCCGCCTGTTCAGGATGGCTCAACTGCACCAGGACACTATCACAGAGGAGCACTTTGGCCAACACAGGTAAAGTAGATCACAGGGCCATGTGCAACCACCAATGGCAAGGGCACAACCCACAGACAGGCATGGATGAAGTCCAGGGCTGGATGGCGGCAAGTGAATGGGACTGAGCGTGGATCCGCACATGCCGTCAGGGATGGGCATGGCCAAACATGACATGTACACACACACACACACACACACACACACAAACACACACACCACATGACATGCACAAGGGTTAGAAGGTGCGCTGACCACGACTGCAACCCCTAGCCACTCACTGGTCCACACACGACCACACCCAGTGGCCATCACTGTGCGTGTCTCAGATGCTGGGCACCATTGCACACTGGCAGACAGTGCAACATAGGCATCATCATGCACATGCCACAGTGGGCAGCAGCTGGGAGGGTGTGCACATGGACTGTGTGTGTGCAGGGCCGGGTACCCCACCTGTGCGTCGTACGGTGCACAACACGCTGCACACAGGGCAGTGGCAGACAATGGCCATGGTGGGAGACAGGTCAGTCACACAGCACAGTGCCACGGCCACCACGGATGCATGGGTGGCCCCACTGAGACCTGACAGCCATGCCATGCTGACCATTGGCCTCATGGGGTGGCATCGATGGTTCCCCAGGGGTGGTGCTGAGAGACCACAACTGTGTTCATGCAGGGGTCTGCAGCTCACCGAACATGCCTACACCTGGCGTGCTCGGTATGCCCCCAGCCGAACCCAGTGTTGACAAGAAAGGTGTCGCACAATGCTGGAAATGGGGGGTGGACATGGCACTGTGCGGTGTCTGCGGCGCATGGGCAACAAACTGGGTGCCCAATGTGGCCATGACAGCTGTGAATGCATGTGTCTGCCTGTCAATGGCAGCAGTCACATCCTCCCTCAGCTGGTCCATCCCTGCCAGGAGCAGACTGTGGTCCCTACTGCGCCACTCCTCTGCCTGGCGCAGGACCGCACTGAGTGTATCCACTGCCGTCACAAGCCGCAACTGCTGATCCACTGAATCCTGGAGTATACGGCTGTGCTCATCAAAGAGGTCATCCGCCCGATCGGCATGCTGTCCCTCATGGTGTTCATGGCCGTGCCGGGCAGCACCCCTTGAAGTTGGGCGCTGCACACCAGAGCCATGCCTGGGCATGTCCACACGTGGTGCATTGATGCCACCCCCTGACACTGTCCCCATCCCCATTTTCCGACTGCTGGCACTGCTCCTCTGGCCGCCGATCACCAGGGCTCGCTGGTGCCACAGCAGTGGCCACAAGAGCCCCACCGGCCTGGATGCACACCAGAGCTGCCCCTCTGGGGCATACAGGCACAGGCTGGGACTGTGATGTCATGCAGGCCTCCACGGCGGCACCACCCATGGCTACGCCCATGCCGTTCCCTGCTGTGGGACCATCCTGTGTCCCACACGTATCACTGTCTGGGATGATGTGTGATCCATCATCATTGGTGCCTGATCCAGCACCAGTTCATGTCCCAGCATGCTGGAGTCCATGGCCGCTGTCACACTGGAACACAGGCAGGGCCTCATCCGCACCAGCACCACCATCTTCAGTCCTGACAGACAGGCGGGTATGCAGTGGTACTGACCCTCGGACACCTGTGGAGGTGGATGGGCACTCCTCCGTGTCCAGGGCCTTGCATACAGTGGACACACCCACCACTGCTGACCCATGTAGATGCACAGGAGCTGTAAGGGAACACAATAGCGTTAATGTCTCCACCCTACCCTGTGGCATTCCCCCCACCTCCCACATGGTGACAGCACAGGACCTACCATGCAGTGACAGGTTGCCACCTATCTGAAGCCACCACCTGGAATGCCCTCTATGGCTGCCGCCCACCCGCCACTCCTGTGGCATCAGGCATGGCACATCCGGCTGCCCACCACTGGTTGCCGCACATGCTGCCCTGATGGCAGCCACCTTGTCCTCCTGTCCGTGCTGACCTTCTTTTTACATTCCTGCATGGACCACTGGTGGCTGCCATGCTGGTTCATGGCATGTGCAGCCTCACCCCATGCTGCAGCATGGGCCTGTGGTGTTCCCCACCGTCCACTGAGCAGCGGTTCCCTGTAGAGGTATGCCTCAAACAGGGCATCTGTTTCTGCCCGTGTGAAGTTGGGCCTCCTCTTCCTCCAACATCCCTGTTCCTCCTCTTCCTCACATTTGGTCATTATAGAACCTGTGGGAATGACAGGTGTTACCTTTCAATGTGCAGTCCCATGCATCTCCCACACACCACAGTCCACACTTCCAAACAGCATGCAACCCACCACAATAGACTGCAATACCAAACTATGGACTCTGCAGCCCCATGTCACATTTACATAGTGCAAGGCATGCAAACGAGGCAAGGTGCAACTTTAAGTGGATGCTAATGCAGTAGCTGTGCCATGGAATTGCTGATGAGCTGATTTGCATATGCTGGCTGAATATCACACTGTTGCGCCTTGCGCAATTGTGTTAAGCGTGCTCAGGCACAGGCGCAGCTCTGTAATGTGCACAGTAGGCACCACACAGTGCATTCCCGGGGTGCTGATGCCGACACCTGCAGCACTGCTGTTGTGCTGAGCATCAGAGGCAGTGCAGGGCATGGCCACCACTGTGCCAGTGGCACTAGTGCGCTGTTCACATGTCTGGTGCTCCTGCCCTGGAGCACCATAGGCACCATGGTTCCACAGTGTGGTAGGCCACTGCAGGACATCTCACACAGGCACCCAACCGCGCTACACGCAGGGAGTCCCAGTCGCACTGTGGTGGTCCACGCATGAGAAACCCTTGACCTTGTGCTCGACCTTTGCCCCCCAGGCACCATGCGTCCGCATCGGTGCACCCCTATCACGCTGTTCGGTGGCAGTGCAATGGGGAAATCGCAGTGCTGTACTGTGCAGCATCTGCAAGTGGCAGACATGTGCTACAGAGCACCATTTTGTTTTCCTGCCTGAAGCTGTGATGGCAAGGAGGAGAGCTGCTGTCTGGACCCCACTGGAGCTGGACAATTTGGTGGCCATTGTGGAGCTCCATACTGGGGCCCTTTTTGGGGATGACCCCCCCTTGACAGGGCAAGAAGTGCGGTTTGGGAAAAGGTGGCAGTGGTACTTGAAGAGGCCACAGGAATTGGCAGATTAGCAGAACAGTGTCACCACTACTACGGGGACCTCCAGCGGAGGGACCCAGACAGGCTTGCCCACCTACAGGCACAAGCCAGGTGAGGTGCAGTGCCACATCCAGGTAGGTGCTCCATCCATACACTGGTTGCATCCATATGGGTATCGAGGTGGGCATGTGTACACCACACGGGGGGTGGGTCGTCCAATGCGGGCAGTGGTGGTGGCGGTGGGGTTGCACCATGGCTGGGCTGTGCGGGATCACACACAACCGGGGGGGTCTTTGCTACTGGTTTGTACTGATGTTCACCTCTTCATGTTTGTACCCTAGTTTCTGAGGAGTGGCGCAGAGCCAGGGAGGAATGGCACCTCCGGGAGGAAGGGGATGCTGGGCAACAGCCACGGGCTGCCAGGCCCAACCTGCAACAGTGCCTGGATCAAGCCAATGAAGGTGAGTGCCTTTCATCCAGGATATTCTGTGCATGCTGTGTTGCAGGGTAGGTGGCGGGGCATGGCCACTATCCATTCACACCACTGACATGCATGCCACACTCAGCACTATCCTGAGGCACTGCATGTGTGGGTGTGGATCGCTGGTGGTCCATGCATGCACTGGGTACATGGCTGTACCACTGTCTTCGCACTGCATAGCCATTTCACTGTATAGCCATGGTGGTGCTGTGCAGGACTTGGGCAGTGGGTTTGTGCAGTGGTCCACATGGCTGTGTGCTCCTGGATAGGTAGGTCATGTGGACATGATCACTGTGGGTGGTCACACACCATCACAGGGGCGTGGCCCATGGCTGTATGCCATGCACAATGGGTGGGCTGCAGGGTGATGGACATTCATACATATTGACTCTGCTCTCTTGTCCTAGGTGGACAGTGGCTGATGCAGCTGGAGAGGACCATGCAGGAGCTCCTGCAGATAGCGAGGGCATCATTGGAAGTACTCCAGAGATTGGAGCAGCATGGTGTCCGGAGGCGGAAGACAAGGGGGTGCCACAGGAACGGGGTGGCTGCTAAGCCCTCCATGCCCCCAGATTCACCCTACCCCCCTGGACCCACCCTCACACCCCTTATTCCCTCTCCCATTTGTTCACCCCTGCCCCTTACCCACCCCCACCTGCTATGTGGCCCTCACCCCCCATGTATATACTTGTATATAGTTGTTTGTACCTTTTTATAATACATTTGTTTTGTTATGCCTACTGTGGTGTTCTCTGATTTGTAGTGGGCTACAGGTGCTCAGCTGCAGTGGTGTTCATGGCATCAGGGGTGGTGCAGGCATGGGCGTGTGTGTGTGTCCTGAGAGGAACCACCTATGGTGTGGGCATAGCTATTAGTCACCGTCTGTGGTTTGCGTGTTGTTCCCTGTGCACTGGATGACTGTGTGAAGTGGTCCACAGTGCATGCACTGTGTCCATGGTGCCCCTGTCAGACCGTCCATGGCCTGTGCAGCTGACACCCTTGCATGTCTGTGATCTGCACGGTCTGCTGGCATGTCAGTGGTGGCTGTCCATGCTGGACAACCACTGTACCCAGCACAATGCCGGGTTGCCTCCTGTCACAGTTATGGTGCACATCTGCCTCGGGTGGCACTGTGGCCTCCGCTGTTGTTGTCCCACCTACATGCTGTCACTTGTTTCTGTTGCAGGGGATATGCTCCACTGTCTGTCACTTGTGCTCCAGCCACATGCTGGTGGCATACAGCTTCATCATGCCTGCGCAAGGTGGCTGGCACACCTGTGCCATGGAGGGGTGCTGGCCATATGTACACGACTGCCATGGCCACATGCCACTGGCTTGGTTGACCCACTACTGTGTCCCTGTGTTGGTGTACCCTTCGGTATGGGTGTGTGTTTGTCCATACACTGTGTTGCATCCTGTGTGGTGCATGCTTCCATACAACACTGTGGGTATCTGTGCTAGCTGTTGTGGCCAGTGTTGGACAGGTTGTCTGTGGGAGGGTGTGCAGGGTGCTGTACCACTGGTGGTGGGGTCCAGAGCATGCCCTGTCGCATGTGGGGTACCTCGTGTGTCGACACATGGTCGGTCTCTCAGCTGTACCTTGGGGGGGACGTGCAGGGTGGCACTGTGTATGCAGTTGTTGCATCGCTGTCTGCTGCCACCCACTGCAGGGTGCTCGTGGTGGGGCAGCCTTGAATGGCTCCATGGTGCACAGGGTTGCACTGTCACAGTGGGGGTGGTGGCATGCATGGGGTGTCCTGCACTGTTGGGTGCTACTCCTGGGTAGGGTATATGGGGATCATGGTGCAGGGGTGTGCTCTGCATTGGTGGGATGGTGTGGCATGGGGTGGCCGGTCATCCTTCCAGCTCTCCTCAGGTTGTGCAGTGCATGGGGTGTGGGGGGCGATGTCTGTTCTTCTGTGTGCTCCTCTGCCCATATCTACCATGGGTGGCGGACCCCTGCATCCTGTCCCTGTGCATCCCTGGTTGTGCTGATGCGCTGCTATCCTGCTCTACTGCGCATCCCTGGTTGTGCTATTGTGCATCAGACCTGCGCCACTGTGCTTCCCTGGTTGTGCCATGGCGCAGTTGGCATGATATTCAGTTGTGTGCTGCAGGTGCACCTTGACCTGCAGAGTGTTTGAATATCGTGTGTGTTATGCATGGGTGCACTGGACTTGCACCTGCTCCTGCTATTGCACTACTTTGTGGCGTAGTTTGATTATCTGGGCCAGAGTGTTTTTCCCCCATCGCTAACTGAAAACAAGATGGCTACAGCACAACACTACTGATCCATTTGCAGCATCAAAAAGTGCTTTTACAAAAGCAGAAAGTGCTTTCACATGGAACATATATTTTTTCAAGTAGGCTATAGTGGGAATTTTAAAAGTTTAATAACTTTTGAATGGATTAATAGTTTTTCACCAAACCTTCAAAAGACACATCTGCAACCCAGACTCCATATACCCTAACAATTTCAGACCACACCACCAAGCCATTTCAGAGATGCAGAACAGCAAAGGATTTGCAACTAAATGGTTGTTTTCACATTTTTTGACACTGCGCATCTCCACAACCGCACATTGAAACTGACCGAAACTTACCACATCAAAAGATATATGTGTGTGTGTGTGTGTGTGTGTGTGTGTGTGTGTGTATGTGTATATATATATATATATTTTTTTTTTGGGTCAAAAAACTGTGTTTAATATATCAGTTAGGGTTAAAGCAACAAAACTGAGGAAATGAAGCATTAGGATTGAATCCCTAACCTCCACCCCCCCACACCCCCATCCTCTACACACTGACAGATGCTGGGGTGTGCCATGGGGTCGTGTGGCCCAACTCTCTCATCATTCCATGTGTGAGCAGGTTAACATGCTACAGTAAAGGAGAATGGAGTGAGAGTTAAGCCTCATGACTCCTTGGCACACCCCGGCATCTGTCAGTCTGTGGAGGATGGGGGTGCAGGGTGTGCGGAGGGGTTAGGGGCTCAACCCTAACATTTCTTTTCCTCACTTTTATTGCTTTAACCCTAATTGATGCATTAAATGCAGTTTGTTGACATGAATTTCCTTAATTTTAGAAAAAGTGTAAAATAACACATATTGGTGGGAGTGCGTGGCCTGATTGCCCATTTCTGTATAACAATATGCATCTGTGGGAGCATGGACCCTCTAGACCCATGCTTCTACTTACCCATAGCTACCGAGCAATACAGCAGCCCTATAGGGCAAGGAACCCTTATAACATTAATTTGCCAGTATCTCAAGAAATGTAGCAGGTAGGAAAAAAATTGAAGTGTTGTCATAATTGTGACAGCAAGTGGTTCAAGCAACATCAATGACTGAACCTGTATCTTGCACTGTTTCCAAGATATGGGCACCAAAAAGCACTGTGCAGGCACTCTTTGAACCCTTGTGACAGTAATTTGACAATATCTCATTAATCGTGCAACCCAAAAAAAATTCCACTGCAGACTTACTGTATGATTTAAAAACTTTTTCTTGCAGTGCAGATCACCGTACTGCCAACAGCGAAAACTCTGTAGCTCGCTTCGTTTTCGAGATATGGGTGCCGAAAGGTGTGACAGACTGCATTGTAATCCTATGGGTAAAATCTCAACTTTGAGATGACATATCTATGGAACCACTTAATCCCCCAACACCTAAACAGCATAATTCACACCTGTAGGGCATCCCCTTGACACCCTGTAAATTTCAAGTAAAAAGACCAAACCATTAATGAGCTATCCAATTGTAAAGTTTTCACAGCTTTAAAAATTCTTCATTCATGAGACAGCAAAATCCTGGGTTGTCAGATCAAACCTAGTCTGCGAGCTAAAAAAATTCTAATCCACAAGGGGACATCTGATCACACCATCTGCGACATCTGGTCATGAAATTCTGGCTATCTGGTCACCCTGTGATTGACAAACCTCGTGGACCAGGATTGCCTGGTAGACCAGGATTTTGTAGGCTTGTGGACTAGGATCGTTAGTGAGTCACGGTCAAAGAATTTTTAATTTTTGAAAAGCTATTTTTTGAGAAAAATTAAACAAACCAAAGGCATGGCTTTGTAGAGGGTGTCACCCTGAACAAAACCATGCCTCATTTGGCCCAAAAGTCACCTATAGACAAAACTATGACATTTTGTTTGGCTGAAAATCTGAAAAAAAGATGGCAGCTCGCGGACAAAGAATTTTTCTGATGGACTAGGATTTTAGTTTTTGAGGTTGCAAAATCATTGACTGTGAGACCATTCTTAGTTCGCAAAAAATACATATAAATTTTGGAGTGAACTGAGCATGCTCAGAACTCAAAAATTAAAAATTGTAATAACTTTTGAACAGATTAATATATTTTTACCAAACTAATGCTGGATTGTTCCTTGACCAAAACTCTTCCCATGTTCCAAATTTCAGACCAAAAGATCACACAGTATGGTTGCAGCACCATGGGCAAAAAACACATCAAAACTGGCAAAAAGTGCATTTTTAGCATTTTGCTGCACAGAAACCGTATGTCCAACTGTAACACAATTAGGTAAATCAAGAGACCTACCATACCAAACCATGCATTCCAAATTTCGTGCAAATCCATTGAATGGTTGCAAAGTTATTAAGGTGCAAACATTGAGGTTTAACATAAAAGTGCCTACTCAACCCTAACTATAGGGGTAGGACTGTGCCGATATGATATATGTGTATATATATATATATATATATATATATATCTATATAGATATGTATATATACAGTGTATGTGTATATATATATATATATATATATATATATATACAGTATATATTCATTACAAAAACTGTTGATGTATCAGTTTAGGTTGTTTCCATAGCGACAAAAGTGTGGAAGTTCAGTGTTAGGGTTACCATCCCTCCACCCTCCACCCTCGAAACATCACCAGGCATCAGGTTGTGCATTGGCGTGCTCATACCTATCACCCCATTCTCCTATACTGCACCAACATAGATTCTTTACACATGGAAGGGGGTGAGAGCTAGGCATGACCACTCTAATACACACTCCAATGCCTGGTGGTGTCTGGAGGGTGGTGAGGTGGAGGGGTTGTAACCCTAACACCAAATTTCTACACTTTTGTCTCTGTAGAAACAACCCTAACTGATGCATTAATGAGTTTTTGTAATGAATATATATATATATATATATATATATATATATATATATATATAAGCAGATCATTAATCTTAATGAACAGATCATTAATGCAAATTAGCAGGCCACTGATATTCATAAGTAGCTCATTAATATTCTTGAACAGCTTTTCAGACATATATATTTAGTTCCAGAGCAGTCTTTGATGTTCTTTAATGGAATAAAAGTTCCAGTGTTCATGAGTGCAGGTCCCAAACATCCCATATTGAAAATTTGATGCAAATAATGCACAAAATGGCCGTGTTACCAGTGTGCGTTGTGCAGTTTCTATGCACACTCATAATTTCAGCAAATTTTAATATTTTCGCTTAAGATTTTCAACACTGCCATTTTTTCACACCTCCTCATGAACAGTACAGCTGTCATTTCTCACATCCTGGCTGAAATCTGTTTTTGCACCTCTGCCACAGAATGGTGCATCACTATGTGAAATCAACTTTCAGGATGGATTAACAAAATCACAGTGCCAGTGTTAATGAGGGGATTTTCCAAAAAGCTCTTGCTGAAAATCTGTTTAAAAAATTCCTGAAAAATTGCCATGTAACAAACACGTGTTGTGCAGTTTCTGTGTGCGCTTATATCTTCGCCAGTTTTTCATATTTTCCTTCCTGGTTTTCAACATTACCCTTTTCCCCACTTCCTCATGAACAGCATACAACTGTTATTTTTCACATCCTGCCCATAACATGATTTTGCATCTGTGGCCAGAATGGCACATTCGCAATGTGAACTCGACTTTTGGGACAGATTAATGAAATGACAGTGACACAGTTCATGAGGTGTGGTCCCAGAAATTCCATGTTAAAAACTTGGTGGGAAAAATGCTTGCGATACTTGCACCTGTTTGATTATGGTGCCCATGGTGCCTTTCAGTATTGTTGACTTTTCTTACGTGGAAGCCTCACTCTTATGATCATAATGACACTTGAATTATTTTTGTAGGTACTACAGTTGCTGAGATTTTGGCAAAATAGTGTTGCAAGGATTCCTTGCCCTATGGGGCTACTGTATTGCTCCGTAGTTATGTGTAAGTGGGATCGTAGGGCCAGGAGGACCCACGTTCCCACATATGCATACCATTACTCAAAAAATGGGCAATATGAAGGGAGCTTAGGGCCTAGAGGGCCCGCATTTCCACTAACACATACCACTTACCAGTTACATTACACTTTCTCAAAAAGAAGGGAAATTCATTGCAAGAAATTAAGTTAATGCATCAATTAGGGTGCATAGCACAGTGCCAAAAGCGTGGAAATGTGGTGTAAGGGTAACCACCCCAACCTCCACACACCAACAGGCATCGAGTTATGCATTTTGGTCATCAGGCTTCCTATGCTTCACCACATTAGCTTCCTTACACATGGAATGGGGTGAGAGTTAGGCCAATGTCCCCAAAGCACAACTGGATGCCTGTTGGTGTGTGGAGGGTAGGTGGCAGTGTGGTGTTTAGGGTGGTAACCCTAGCACCTCATTTCCATGCTTTTGTCACTGTGTTATGAACTCTAACTGGTGCTTTAATGGAGTTTTTTGTAATGAATATATATATATATATATATATATATATATATATATATTCTTTGAAAAACATTGTTAATGCATCAGTTAGGGTTGTTTACACCGAAAAAAGTGTGGAAATTCCACGGTAGGGTTACACCGCTTCACTTCCAGGCATCGGTGTGTGTTGGGGTGGTTGTGCCCAACCTCACCCCATTCCATGTGTAAAGGAGCTGTGGTGGTGCAGTATAGGGGAACGGGGTGAGAGCTAGGCACGACCACCCCAACGCACACCCCGATGCCTGGTGGTGTGTGGAGGGTAGGGTGGAGGGGCGGTAACCCTAATATGGAATTTACACACTTTTATCTGTGTAGAAACAACCCTAACTGATGTATTAACAAAGTTTTTGCAAAGAATTTCCTTACTTTTTAAAAAAATGTAATGTAAGTAGTAAATGAAATGTGTTGGTGGGAACTCGGGGGCTGACCAAGCTGCTCATTTGTGCGTAATGGTATGTGTGTGTGGGAGCCTGAGCCCTCCAGGCCCTGAACTCCCACTTACATAGGTGTGGAGTGATACTGCAGCCCAATAAGGCAAGAATTAACACTAAGTTGCCCATACTTATTCTCGTAACAGTAAGTTGCGCATATATCAGGAACCGTAGGAGGTGGGAAAAAAATTCAATTGTGGTTGTAATGGGGACAGTGAATAGTTCTCAGAACAGATAGTCGATCTAATCTATATCTTGCGTTGCTTCTGAGATACATGCACCAAAACACAATGTGAGTGCTAAGTCTGAGGGCACAATAGTGGCAGACACACATGAAAATGACCAATTGGAATAGTAATTCGCAAATATCTCAGGAACTGTACCACCTAGAGAAAAAATTCTAATTTCTGGCGTTTCATGGGTTTGTAAGCTAGTTCTGTGTTTAGCCCCCCCCCCACATAGGGGGACTTAGAACGTTTTTGACAAAAAGTCCATACCACGAGCTGTTTTTGAGATATGGGCCCAGAAAGCGTCACAGGCACTGCAATAGTATCATATGGGAACACTTCTGAATTTCGTAATGATGTAACTATAGGCTTGTTCAGTGTTTCCATAAGAAACCACCAAAAGGCATACCTGTAGCACTAGGCCTTTACACCATGAATGATTGAGTTCAGTAGCGCAATCCACGTTCCCACAGTGAAGAGACAAAGAGAACAATGCGCTGCACTGTTATCCTAATGGGAAAATTATGAATTTTGGAATGCTGTAAGTATGGTCCTGTTGAATGTTTTAGCAGCAAACCACCAAAAGGCACACCTGTGAGAGTAGGCCTTTCCACCATAAAATGTTCAGGTCAATACCACAATCCACGTTGAGAGAATGAGGGGACAAAAATAAAAAACACCGCCGCAATGTTATCCTATGGGGAAATGTTCATTTTTGGAATAGTGTAACTAAGGATGTCTTTATTTTTTCTGCACACAACTAGCGAAAGGCACATCTGTGGCACTAGGGCTTCATATCCTGAAAATTGCATGCCAATAGCACAAACCACCTTGCCACAATCAAGTGCCAAAGAAATGCAACAGATAGCAAAAATCTCCTGTCTTTATAATGTGGACGTGATCGCCATCAAAAAAATGCGATCGCGATCATATTTAAAGTTGCCGCGATTGTTTTTGTAACACAAAAAATGCTGTCATGATCAAAAACATAAAAAAGTTGAAAAACAAGTTTCCAGGGCAGCTAACAAAAAACTAATGCCATCGCCTTGTTCATCGGGGCCCATTTAGGTAAACCCAATGGCCGGCATCTTCAAAAGTGCAGTATGTTTTGAGTTATAACGTTTTTTCTGTCTCGCTAACTGAAAACAAGATGGCGGAAGCACAACAACATTTTAGGGCAAGCCTGAACACAAAATGTGATCACGATTGTTGTCATAGTGCAGGTATAAATTTTCCCATAGGATACAATGGGACACTAAAAATGCTATAACTTTTGAACAAAACAAGATTTTTTCACGAAATCTTCAAAAGACACCACTGCTTACCAGGACCCATGCAGCCCACCCAATCTGAACCCACTCAAATGCATTCTTCAGTCCAATATGTGTATCTAAAGAAAACATATTGTTGGAGATTTTTTACTTTTTGAGGGCACTGCGATTTCACAACTGTACATCTGATTGACCAAAAATTTCCAGATCAGGAGACCTATGATAAATCTTTGTACATTTTAAACTTCAGGCAAATTGGACAAATGGTTCAAAAGTTATTAAAGTGAAAACTTAGAGGTTTAACATAGAAATAGCTGCAGAACCTAACTATAGTAGCACTACCGTGCCACTATACTATATATATGTGTGTGTGTGTGTGTGTACATATATATATATATATATATATATATATATATAGTATAGTAGCAAGGTAGTGCCACTATAGTTAGGGTTGAGGAGCCATTTACATGTTAAACCCAAAATTTTGCACCTTAATAACTTTGCAACTGTTGACAGATTTGCCTGCAATTTGGAATACACAATCAAGACCCATACGCCTTGAGATCTGCCAAGTTTCATACCAGTCAGATACACAGCTGCAGAGTTAGTAAGCATGATCTGTGCATGCATTTACGCTTTTTCTGGAATTCTACGGTCACGCCTACAGGTCGCACGGTTTGTGTGACTAGCCTGAAATCTTCAGGGACTGTTCAGCCAGGGTCCCCGATGTGTCTTTTGAAGATTTTGTGAAAAAATATTAAACGGTTCAAAAGTTATTGAATAAACAATTTCCCATTATAAGTCAATGGGAAAAGTTAACAAAAAGTTCAACAGTGTTGCAAATGCACTTTTTACTGTCACAAATGGCCCTTTTACTGTCGCAAATCCACCATTTTGTTTTCAGTTAGTGATCAGGAAAATGCTTGGCATTTAAAATTGAGACCCTCTAGCAACTTAATTATTTTTGTATTCACCTAATCGGGCCCTGAGGATGCTAGCCATGTCTTTATTTTGGGGTAAAACACCCCAGAAATATGTTTTTCAGATTTCTGGGAAAAAGTACTTTCACAAAGTAGTGTCGAACTCAAGAAAGTGCTGCAAATTTTTGTGAAAGCTTTTGCAAATCACGACACTACTTTGCGACACTATGCCCAAAATAACAGTAATTCTTTGGCACACCGCTGCAAAAGAACGATTTGGAGTTTTTGGCTGAAATTTTGAGGGAACACAGTCAACATCTCACAGATGTGCCTTTCAGTGTTTCATTAAAAAAATATTACAAGGCAGCAAAGTTATGGTACTCCAAAGTTGACACTTTTTCCCATAGGATAACATTACGGCGTACGACGCATTGCAGCAATCGTTTGGCGCCCTGCTGCAAAATAAAAGTTTGGTCTTTTGGGCTGGAATTTTCAGGGAACACAGCCAACATCCCTCAGATGTGCCTTTCAGTGGTTTGGTGAAAAAATATTACAGGGAGGCAAAGTTATGGCAGTCCGAACTTCTGTTTTTTCCCATAGGATAACATTACGGCGTTTGCCGTTTGCCGCGTCTTTCAAGGCCTGGATCTCGAAAACGGTGTGAGATACAGACTTTTTGTCAAAAAATATTTTAGCCCCCAACAAGGGCTAAGTACAAAACTAGCCAGGAAAGTGATAATTCATATGACTTTTAATTTTTTTTTCTATGTCATGCGGTTACTGAGATATAAGCAATTTACTATTCCGAGTCCTCATTTTTGTGTTCCGAGAGTCATTATTTTGCATACATTCTTTGTACTCACTGTCTTTCTCTATACAGCTTTTGGGGAAAACCAGCCTGTGCACTTACATTACTGTTACCATTATCATTTCTTCTTGCGGTTCTGTAGACGTTTCACTTACTGTTCACTTTTACGTCACCATGTGCGTTACCATTTGCATTTTCATTTGCAGTTGTGTTTGCGTTGTTTTTAACATTTCTGTCTTTTTCTCCCTAACCTTCCCCACCACTTCTTTTTGAGAACCATAATGTTTTATTTCTTTCATTTTGATTTGTTTATTTGCTTCTTACAAACATAGCCATGGTTTTACTCCACCTCATGTACCTGGTGCAGAAAATCTTCAAATCTCTGCCAAAACATAACTCTTCACAATTGCAATGCCATTCTGTACCACAAGTACAAAAACACATTTCAGCTACGATTTGAAAAATGACATTGTGACTTACATTAGGAGGGGAAATAAGAAGGCAAGTTGAAAATTTTGGGGTCAAATTATTTAAAATTACCAAAGTTAAGAGTGTGCATAGCGAAATTGCAAGAAATGGTCATAACGCTTCAATTATTAATAATTGTGACCCCACATTTTCAACATAGCCTTCTTATGACCCCACCTCATGAACAATATGACTGTGGTTACACAAATCCTGCTGGAAAGGTAAGTTCATCAACTGACCATGAAATCACCTTTCTGTGAGGATTTGCCTAAAGACAGTCCTATTGTTCATGAGGTGGGGTCCCCAAAAGGCAATGTTGAACATTTGGGGTCAAAATGTCAAAAAATTCCAAAACTTTGTAAAAAAGTTGAAACCTCCATTGAAATACATTAGACCGTATTTGCCATAGTTTCTCATATTGCAGTCCTTGGTTCCAGCAGCAAGACATGTCTTCGATAGGGAGAGTGGATCCTGAACCTGGGACCTCTTCAGGTCAGTGAGAGGGTGTGGGGGTATCAAGGATGTGTGAGGATGTAAGTGCACAGTGGGAGGTTGGGTAGGGATGCCAGTGTGATCGTCGATGGACTTTTTTTTATAGGTAAAAAAAATAATTAAAAAACATATGGAGGGATGGTTTTCTTATTTTCAGCACCCAAGGAACATGGGAGGGTGAGGGATGCCACTAGCCACCAACAAAAGGAAACAATTACATCAGAGATTGAGGAGGAGGGCTATTAGATCATGAGGAAATGTACATTATAGAATGATTAAGTAATATCAGTGATTGGGGAGGGGGGCCACTAGTTCACCAGGAATATTAATCTATACATTAAATTACAAAACTTTTGAATGCATTATTATTTTTTCACCCAACCTTAAAAAGGCACATTGCAAATGTTGGGTGTGGGGTGACATATACAATTGGAGATTGTTGTGGGGCAGCACTCAAACAGGCACTATACATCCACAAATTGTGGCACAATATGGGTGTTTTGCACTACAGCAAGACCTATTTTCTCAATTTGCAAAAAAGGAATGTTTATTTTGTGAAAGCAAGTGCCTCAATTTGCAACCAATCAATGGCTCTGACAAAATAAACACATTTGTGAACACTGTTTTAAAAAACTGACCCAAAATCAGATTTATTGGGTCCCGAATAGGTAAACATAACTGTTGGTGTTTACCAAGGGGCAGTATTTTTTGAAATATTTAAGTTTGTTTGTCTCGCTAATTGAAAATGATGGCGGTGCCATGAACGATCATTCCCTATTTGAGAAAGAGAATGATACTTTCGTGAAAGAGAAACATACTTTCACTCTGGGCATCTAACTTTCCCATAAGAAATAATGGAAAACTTTGATATTTAATAACTTTAGAATTGATTAATGTTTTTTCACCAAACCTTCAAAAAGCACATCTACGACCCACACCTGATAAGTCCTAAAAAATGTCAGACTAAATCCGCAAGCTGTTTCTTAGAAACAGAGGTGACAAGGAATTTACACAAAAAAGGTAATTTTCACATTTGTTGACACTCCGCATTTCCGCACCCACACATCCAACTGAGTCACAACTTGCTACATCAAGAGATTATTGCTCCCCGACTGCACATGCAAAATTTCATGTGAACCGGCCAAATGGTAGTGAAGTTGTTAAAGATGAAATTAATTGTTTTTTCCATATTTTAATAAAAGCTTGAATTCACATGAATTCAAGTCCCCGTGTCATGATTAGTGTTTCCTGAAAATTTCATGCAGTTTGGTTTCATAGTTTTCTTTAAATCAACATCTGTTAATGTGTTCTGCAATAACTGAAAACAGTGAAGATTTTTCTGTCTCTATCAGTGAGGCCTGCAGAACGATGATATCATTTTGGTCTAGCCTGCTGCTTCAGGAGTGAAGTCCCAGATTGACTGAAAAATCTGTTCCATTTCCCAGTCAGAGCAGTCTGCAGCACTAATTGTTTGCGCTCCAGGTTTGTTACTAACCCATCTGGTTTGTGTTTAGATAGATCAGGTTAAAATAATTTTGTTCTCATAAAAAAGTTGTTTGCTGAGTTTCAGTGCTGAACTGAAGTGGAATGAATATTTGTGAGAAATCACCTTGTCTGTATCACAGCTGTCAGTTCTTTCTCGTTAAAAATTGGCATTGTTTTCTGGCTATGTAAGACAGGGTTGTTTAAGGCATATTAAATAAATGTAAATTGTGTTATTTCATAGAAGCAGTGTGTCTTTGATGTAGCCTCCATAAATAGGTTAATGTGAGAACAATTTTGTTTTTATGTCAGATTGACAAACAAGTGTCTGCTACACTGTTATTTCAGGAACATGTACTGTATGAACTCACAAAATTCAGTTCTTTGAGGGTTTCTGTGTGAAAATACATCATGTATGTGTATAACAAGAAATATTATATTTTATTTATTTTATTTATTTATTGAAATAATCAGTTTTACAACCTTTGAGTCAGGGACTCGTTTACAAAGGTACCTCATCTTGGGGGGGGAGACAACAATTAAGTGAGGTTTAGGACAGAGGTTACATACAGGTGAGATACATACATACACAGGAAGAGTTACAGGCATCGTTATATAAATACATACATACGTTGAGTTACACGCATCATTATATAAACACCGTTGTTACAGTTGTTCAATTGTACCATTACCCAGTCGTCTATGGGACCCAGAGGGCTTAGGGCTATACAAGACAGGGTTATGGTCCACTACAGGAATGTACAGCACTGGCTGTCAATAATGTGTTGACGGAGGGTTATTTTAAACCGGCCAATCCCGGGGATCTTTGTGATTGCCTCAGGAAGGGAGTTAAACCAGGCTAGAGCTTTATGATGAAAGGATCTTTGGCAGAGAGAGGTCCTTGCCCTGGGTACTAGGAAGGTGGCTTTGGTGGAGTTACGGGTCAGCGTAGGCCAGACAGCCAGTTGCAGGGATGCAGAGACCCCGGTGGGCATAACCCAGACAGGGATTTTTTGGCCAGTAGGCAGGTGTGGTATTTCAGTCATTCCTCAAGAGTGAGTATGTTAGCAGTGGAGTATAGCAGACAGGTGTGTGTTCTGCTGTGGGCACTAGTCAGGAGCCTACAGGCTTTGTTAATAGAGGTCTGGACTTTTGACAGGGAGGAGGGGTCAGCCGCTGCGTATATTGGAAGTCCATAGTCAGCCAGGGACAACACAGATGAGGTGATGGCTAATTTTAAGGCAGATTTTGGGAGGCAATTTTTATGGCGGTAGAGAAGCCCAATCCTGGAGTTCATGGCTGATGACAGGGCTTTTAGGTGGGTGTGGAATGTAAGGCCTGCATCAAAGGTGATGCCCAGATACTTATATGTTGTTACCTATTCTAGTGGGAGGAGTGTGCTGGTGGTGATGAGAAGGGGAGTATCCTTGGTGCTGTTTTGCTGATGTGAGAACAGCATTGACTTTGTTTTTTTCAGGTTCAGGACTAGCAGATGGTTACTGAACCATTTTTCAGCTTGGAGGAAGGTGCTTTGCAGCATGCACTGGAGTAGGAGTGGGTCTGAGTGTGATGCTAGGATCACTGCATCATCAGCATAGAGCAGTATTTTGTTGGAACAGGAGCTTGGGAGGCTGTTTAGGAATAGACTGAAAAGGGTGGGTCCAAGGATGGAGCCTTGGACCCCTGAGAGTACTGGTAGGTTGGTGGAGAGGGTCCTATTAGCTTAACTCTTTGAGACCTGTTGTGCAGGTAGCTTGAGAACCAATTCAGGGGGCCGGATGAGAATCCCAGTTGGTTTAGGGAGTTTAACAGCAGGGGGTGGCACACAGTGTCAAAGGCCTTGAATAGGTCAATGAAAACTGCCCCTGCAAGTTGACCATTATCAAGCGCAGAGTGTATGTGGTGGGAGAATTCCAGAAGGGCAGTGGATGTGCTGTGGCCTGGACGAAACCCATGCTGCTCAGGACATAGAATGTCATATTTAGATAGGTATTTGTGGATACTATTTTTTCCAAGGCTTTTTGGGGGGGGAAGGATGGAGATGAGCCTGTAGTTATTTGGTAGTGTTCGGCCCCCAGACTTATGGATGGGAGTGACTTCAGCCTGTTTCCATGTTTCCGGGAATTGGCCTAGGCATAGGGATTTATTTATGGCAAGCGTGAGGGGGACTAGCATGACATCCAGCATGAGGCGGAGCATCCTGGAGTCAAGAGGGTCATTACTTGGGTTATGAGAGGCAAGGGATTTTAGTAGAAAAGGTTTGGCATCATGGGGTGAGACTGCTCGAAGTGGAATTAGGCCCAGAGGTGGAGTGGGTGGGCGTGAACTGGGTCAAAGAATTGGGCAGGGAGAACTGCGCTTAAGTCCGTGAAAGTTTTATTAAGGCAGTCTGCACACATGTTTGGTCCATCGAGACTGCCCCATTTATGACAATCTGAGACGGGGGGGGGAGCGGGTTTTGCCATTCAGTTCTTTAATATTGTCCCAGAAGGCTCTGGCTGAGCCCCAGGAGGATGTCAGAGCAGCCTGATAGTATTTAGCTTTCGCTTGTTTGATGGCCCAGGTGCATTGGTTGCTGGCTGCCCTATAGGCTTGCCTGTTTGCCACCCTACCAGAGTCATTTGCTATGTACCAAAGATTGTCTCTCTGTTTTAGTTGCTGGATCAGTGCAGGGGATATCCATGCAGCAGCCCATTTTTTTGGTCTAGATGTGGTGATGGGGGCCAATAGGTCTCAGGCATAGTTGAAGGCCTTAGTGAGGTAAGTTAGAGCAGTGTTTATGTCAGATGCATAGGCCACTGGAGTCCAGTCGACTTGTGTGAGGTGACATTTGAGGTTGTCAAGACCCCTGGGGAGAAATCTGCGTTGAGGGGTGCTGCTGTACTCAGGGCTGAGTGTGGGGGAGGACCAGAAGCAGATGACAGGGGAGTGGTCGCTAAGTGAGTCCGCAAGGACTTTTACAGATTCCAATTTATGTGGCCACTTAGAGAGGACTATGTCCAGGAGGGAGCTAGTTCCCTTCGCTTTGTTTAGTCTGGTGGGCTGAGTGACCATTTGAGACAGGTCAAGGGCTGCAAGCTCATCCTTTATATTATCAGATGAGGTGCTGAGCCAGTTGGTGTTTAGGTCTCCCAAGATTAGTTGTTCAGCCTTTTGAGGTAAGGTGGATAGATAGTCAAGGAGGGAGTTGATCGCTAAATTTTTCATACTCGGGGGTATGTAAGCCATGGTTAGGTATAGGGGGCCACGACCAGGGTATGGTGTGATTTTAAGAGTAATGGCTTGTGCCCCATAGTTGAGCTCAGGGGTTGGGAGTGCATGACCCAGGACCGAGTTGCGCAAGTAGATTGCGCACCCCCCTCCGTGCTTGCCCATCCTATCAGCCCTAAACAGGGAGAAGCCTGGGAGAGAGACAGCTGAGTCAGGCGTAAGCTGGGAGAGCCAGGTTTCTACTAGCATAAGAATGTCAGGGGAATATTGTGCAATCCAGCATTGGAGTGCTGCAGTTTTCTTGGGGAGACTACATATGTTCATAAAAGCAATTCAGAGACCTTTGCCAATGGTGGGCTGAGGCATGGCAGAGTTGCCAGGCCCAGGGTTTGGGTGCACATTTCCTGAGAGCAGGAGCAGCAGAACAATTAGGCACCTCATAGGGTAGTGGTTGCTAAAGGTAGGGTGCTTTTGCAGCTGCCATGACATCACATGGGTGGTGCATGGGATGGGGAGAGAGAAAAGTGCCGGAGACGCTAGAGAGGAGAGTGACCATTTGTGATAGAGTTCGTGGTACAGAGGGTTGTGTTTTGGTGGTGGGTGGGTGGGGTAGTGTGGTAGTCCAGTGTTCGGGATGGATTTGGGGATGGACTGAGAGGGTGGTTGGGCAATAAGCTGTGGAGGAAACAGGGTATTGAGTGTGGAGGGATTGTTGGTTTGGGCAGGGGCAGGTCAGTGGGTGATATAAGGGTTCATGGTATGCAGTGGGTGCTGTGGTAAGAGGAGTGCCATTATAGCAAGGATCATGATTATGTGGAGATTTAACAGTAGAGAGATTGGTTTAAAGTGCAGGCTCTCTAGTGCTGGAAAGATATAACCAGCAAATGGAAAAGTTGGCTGATTGGTTCTGACACCCATGTGACTATAGCTATATAAGGAGTGCCGACCAAGGGTGGTGGTGGGGGCGGTGGGGAGCCGAATCTATGTTTATGGGCTTCACCTAGCACCAAGAGAGAAAAACTAGCCGTAAAAAGCCTGAAAAAGGCGCCAGTCCCAAGAATTCAAAAATTGTCCACAGCCAGGCTAACTCCCAATGACCACGACTGCAGCAGGGCAGTTTCAAGTAAATTTACCTTACAATAGAGCAGCTTCAGGGCTCATTTCTGTGGCAGGGAGGGCCTTTCTGGGTAGCCCTAGCAACCTCCGGCTCCTCAGGGGGAGGGGGGTGAATCTAGCAGCAGAGCAGCTTCGGGGCTCGTTTCTGTGGCAGGGAGGGATCTTCATTGTGCCCTTTGCGACCTCTGGCCCTCGGGGGGAGGGGGGCTCGATCTGCAGGAGAGGGAGAGAGAGCACAGGTTAAGTAGACAGGTAGGGGGGTTCAGATTAGCGTTAGGGGCGGGCAGGCTTGGAGAAAGGTGTTATTGGGCTAAAGGCTCTGCAGATGCACAAATTGTGAAAGGAATCCCTTTACACAGTTTACATCAGGCTAAAACACTTTTTTTTTTTAACAGTTTCAATATTGATTCTGACTAGTACATCAAGCACATACAGTTTACAATTAGCACGTAGTATTCAAGTTCACCTAGCACCGAGAGAGAAAACTAGCCATGTGCAAGCCTGAAAAAGGCGCCAGTCCCAGAATTCAAAAATTGTCCACAGCCAGGCTAGCTCCCAATGGTCGTGACTGCAGCAGGGCAGTTTCAGGTAAATTTACCTTACAGTAGAGCAGCTTCGGGGCTCGTTTCTGTGGCAGGGATGGCTTTTCTGGGTAGCCCTCGTGACCTCTGGCTCCTCGAGGGGAAGGGGTGAATCTAGTAGCAGAGCAGCTTCGGGGCTCGTTTCTATGGCAGGGAGGTCTTTTCCGTGCAGACCTCATGACCTCCAGCTCCTTGGGGGGAGGGGGGCTCGATCTTACAGTAGAGCAGCTTTGGGGCTCGTTTCTGTAGCAGTGAGGGCTTTTCAGAGCAGCCCTCGTGACCTCCAGCTCCTTGGGGAGAGGGGGCTCGATCAGATGGCATCATGATGCCCCTGTTTCCTGCCCAACAGGTGAGGCAGCAGCACTCTGTTGCCCCCTTTCCCCTGCCTGACAAGCCCCTGTTTCCTACTCTCATTTGAGGTTACTGCATCCCACTGCCTACTGTCTTCTCCACACAGTCAGGGCTGCTGTACCCTGTTGCCTCCTGCACAAACAGTTGAGGTTGTTTCACCCTGCTTCCCTCTGTCCCCTGCCCCCACAGTCAGGGCCAATATGCCCTGTTGCCCCCTGTTCCCATCTGTACAGTTAGGGCTGCTGTGATCTGCTAAGCCATAAAGTCCTAGGTCCCCTGCCTTCACAGTTGGGGCTGCCGCACCATTCTGCACCAGGCCACTAGAGGTGTGGTATTTGCGGCACTTGCTACCCATTTCCATTGCCCCAACTGGGCAAGACTGCTGCACCACACACACCCTGTCCCACAGTCAGGGCTGCCATATCATGATGTTCCCCTGTTTCCTGCCACACAGTCAATGCTTCTGCATCATGCTGTCCTCTGTCTCTGTCACCACATCCAAGGCTGCTGCACCCTGTGCCTGACTACACAGTCAAAGCTGTTGTGGCCTGCTGTGCCCTAGAGCCCCATGCTGCCACAGTTAGGACTGCTGCATCATGCTTCCTCTTGCCATAAGACAAGGCAGGGCATGTGCTGCACCATGCCCCCTACCACCACAGTTCCGGCAGTTTCTTCCCATTGCCCCCTGCCACCAGAGTTAGATCCTTTGCCACACCCTGATGCCCAAGTATCTTGTCCCAAACAGGTGTGTCTGCTGCACCCTGTCCCACAGTTTGAGCTGTTGTACCCTGATGCCTCCCCTATATCCTGCCTGAATAGTTAGGACTACTGCACCCTGCTACCCTCTGTCCCCCACCTTATAACATAAGATGAAAGTATTTTTTCTTTTTTCTTTCAAGTGGTTTGGGCAGTGTACCAAAGGATCTGACTCTGGTTGCAGGGAGCAGCATGGAGTAACAACCATAACTGTGGAAGCAAGAGGCTCTGTGGTGCAGTGGGGCACAGCGGTGGCAGGGGATAAAGGACAGCATGGAGCAGAAGCCTTAACTCTGGGGCAGGACACAGTTGGGCATCAGGGTACAGCAGCCCTGACTGTGAGACAGGGTGCACATGGTGCAGCAGCCCTGCCCATTTAGAGCAATGGAAGTGGGTAGCAGGGTGCAGCAAAAGCCCCTCCTTTGGTGGCCTGGGTCAGCATGGTGCAGCAGCACCAACTGTGAAGGCAGGGGACCTGGGAATCTACGGTATAGCAGAGCACATCAGACCCAACTATGGAGACAGGACGGGGGCAACAGGGTGCATTGTTCCTGACTGTGGGGGTTGGGGACAGAGGGAAGCAGGATGCCATATAGTATTTCTAGTTATACACATATATGATGTATTTTCACACAGAAATCTTTAAGAACTGAATTTTTTGAGTTCATACAGTACATGTTCCTGAAATAACAGAGTGTAGCAGAAACCCGTTTGTCAATCTAACAACAAAACAAAATTATTCTCACATGAACCTATTTATGGAGGCTACATCAAAGACACACTACTGTACTTCTATGAATTATCAAAATGTAGATTTATTTTATATGACTTAAACAACCGTGTTATACAGCCAGAATACAAAGCAGAGTTTTGATGAGAAATAACTCACAGCTGTGATACAGACAAGGTGATTTCTCACAAACATTCACACCACTTCAGTTCAGCACTGAAACTCAAATTATCAACTTTTTCTGAGAACTGAATGATAGATTTTAAGCTAATTTATCTAAACACACACCAGATAGGTTAGTAACAAACTTGGGAGAGCAAACAATTAGCTCTACACACTGCTCTGACTGGGAAGTGGAACAGCTTCTTCAGTCAATCAGGGACTTAACTGCTAAAGCAGCAGGCTAGACCAAAATGATGTCATCATTCTGCAGACATCACTGATAGGGACAGAAAAATCTTCACTGTTTTCAGTTACTACAGAGCACATTAACAGTTGCTGATTTAAAGAAAACCACTAACCCACACAGCATGACATTTTCAGGAAACACTAATCATGACACAGGAACTTAAATTCATGTGAATTCAAGCTGTTATAAAAAAAAACATAGAAAAACCAGTTTATTTGATCATTAAAGTGCAAAAGTTTGGCTTTAACATAGAAGTGTTTGTTGAACCCTAACTATAGGGTACGACCGTGCTCTATAACATAGATAGATAGACAGACAGACAGACAGATAGATAGACAGACAGACAGATAAAACAAACTTAATTTTCTTAACAATAGATAAACTTTTAGGACTGTGAGGCCCTGTTTTACAAAGTTGCCCTGTATAAGCAAATGGTTACATAAGGTAGACGTGTACAAAATCTTAACAATTGTTTCAGTGGACAAAAGGCTTACAATCAGAAACCATTTAAGCACTTTTAAAGTGCATTTAACTATAAAACTTACAGATAAATTAATACAATACAAAGACAGAGGGTCTTTAGTTTAGTGTTATATACAATAGACAGAAATGTTTCTATGCTACACTAAGGGGCAGTGTTTCCCTTACTAAACAGTCAAAAGATATAGTAAGTAAGAAAGTAAACTTCATTTTTTAAGCAACTTTCAGATACCATATAAAGATGAATATGATATCCACATGGTTTAGAAAAGACATTGCGCGAAGTTTATGTACATAAACTTTTTATATGGTTTATAAGAAGCCATCCTATTTTATAAACCCGTCCATATCCAACAATATCCTGATAAACCCTTTGCTATCCTAGGCAATGACAAGTGGCTTTCCACATGGTGTCTATGCCTGCTCTAAATGGTCCTAAATGTCTTGCATTTCTGACATCTGGGTTTAATTCATTCCATATTTTTGGAAGTTAGTGCCTTCTTTGCATCTTACTATACACGTTATTGACAAAGGGGATCCTTAAGTATCTATTTTTAAGTCCCCTAGAGTATATTTATTATTTGGTTTCTGTGCATATTCTGTTTCATTTACATTCTTTTTACCAAATTCTGTGTACACTTTTTGACCCAGTTGTTTTTTCCTTTGGATTATATGTATATATCTGGGGGCAGATATTCAGAGGAGCTGCGCAATGCGCAACTGAGTTGCTCATGTGCAACCACAGAAACGTGGCCCAGAGCCATATTCAACCAGCGTGAATGCACAGAGCAATATCCATTGTGCAGATGCACAACAGTAATGTATGTGGTGCAAGTACATGGGGACGTGCCTATGAATAAGCTGTGCAATGGCATATTCAGCCAAAAACCACAGCAACAACGAAGAGCAAGTTGGATAATGCACCAGACAGAATTGATCATATAAAAGGAGCCTCAAAGAGACACAAAGCAGATGTGCAAGACAGCCATGGATACAGGGCCATTCTTGATGGAGCAGGTAATGAGGGGTGTGAGGAGGAGAGAGGAACACCAACATGGCTGAGGAAGAGCCCGTCGGTGGTATGCCCAACATAGATGGTACCGTGCCACCTCATGTTTGAGGACTATGGGGATACAGAGATTGTGGGCTGGTACCGTCTGAACACAGCAATTCTGAAGCAGCTCTGAGAGCTGTGCCATGATGAGTTGCAGGCACCCACCAGAAGGAGTCATGCCATGATGGTGGAGACAAAGGTGACAGCAGCAATGTGCCTGCTCACCACGGGCACCTTCAAGAAACTAATGGGGGCAACCATTGGTATATCCCAGTCATCCATGTCCTGCCTCCTCACACAGTTCAGTGCCCTGCTGCCACATGCTTTGGAGTACATAAGATTCCCAAGCACACAGGAAGAGCTTACAGCAAACATGCAGGAATTCCACAGGGTGGCACGCATGCCCAGCATGATTGGGGCCATTGATTGTGCCCATGTGGCCATACGCATTCCACTTTACCCAGAGGGGGCCACCTACATGAACAGAAAGGGCTACCCCTCCGTCAACTGTTAGGTGGTGTGCAATGCCACTTGGCGTATCATCAATGTGTGCACCACACACCCTGGGAGTACACATGATGCATTCATCTGGCACAACTCCATCCTGTGCCAGAGATTTAAGCATGGGGAGATCCCCATGGGTTATCTGATAGGTGAGCACAGCATGTGATGGGGTTACAGAGCAGCCATGTAGGTGTGGACAGGCCCAAGGCACATATGGAAGTGTATGTGTGGGCAGCCATAGGTAGCATAGGGGGAGGACATGGGAAAAAGCAATGTCATGTGCAAACCAGTATGTGTTGCCCCCACAGGTGACATCCTGCACCCCTGACTGCTCACCCCCATCCAGCACCCATCCAATGCTGCAGAGGAGCAATACAACAAGGCACACATCACAACATGCAACATCACTGAGCGAGTCTTTGGCATGCTCAAGATATGATTCCATTGCCTAGACAGGTCTAGTGGTGCCCTACAGTACAGCCCTTTGAAAACCTGTGGCATATTCCTGGACTGCTGCATGTTGTGCAACATGGCCATTGACCATGGGATAGCTGTCCAGGTGGATGAGGGTGACAGCAGTGATGAGAATGGGGATGATGAGCTAGGTGGAGCTGTGCAGCCACCCATGCAGAGGAGGGACCCCAGGATGGCTGCCCATGCATAGAGGCACTGTGACATGATCATACAGGAGGACTTTGGGAACTGCAGGTAAGTACCAGACATGACAGCCATGCATGCATGGAACACCACACACACAGATAGAAGTGCATGGCCACACAGGGATGCATGCAGAGACACGTGCATACACACAGCATGCACAGGGAACACACTGACACATGGTCACATGCCCACAACACAGTAGATAGGCATGGGTGCACACATACACACACAAACACACGGGCCCTGTGCTACACACAGAGCTGGCCATACCCTGACCTGCACATGCACCATCATCACCGTCATGTGTTGCACAGCTGGGCACAGTGGGTCATGTGGATGGCACAGTCAGGAGTGGTGGGCAATGTGGCAACACACACACCGATGCAGCAGGATGTGGCATGGATCAGATTGAATGCACCAGCACACAGGCAAGGCCAGCACAGGGCTGCCCTCATCACACCCATGCCACAAGGCCCAGCACCACTGCATGAACACATGGAAGATGTTCCACATGCCACACATACATGACAGCACATGCACATGGGTGCGCACAGCCAAGTGTACACCAATCAACAGTAGTGGGTAACAGGATAAGACAGCACACCCAGCAGGCCTACCGTGTGGTTCCACAGCTGCCATGGACACGTGGGTAGTCACACCTGGGCTGTGTGGCAGCTACTGGCTGCTCAACAGCCACAGGAGGTGTAACCAACACACTCGCATGGGTAGAGGCCTGAGAACACAACCGGGTCCTCATGGGTATGAATAGTCCGGTGAAGAGATTACTGCCAGCTGTGTTAGAGATGGGCAAGTCAGAACATGGCATTAACCGTGCTGGGGTCACCAGTCGCCATAACCGTGGTGTTGATGTTGCACTACAGGAAGTCTGTCACACCCTGCCATGCCCAATGGATGCTAGCAATATGAATCTGGTGGCGATGGTACTGGCAATGTGGTCCAGCAATGCGGTCATGGCCTCCCACAGCTGCCAGAGCTCACCAATCAGCTGGGCACATCCAAGATCCCCTCGCTTGGCCAGTTGATGCAACTTGACCCACAGTGCATGTATCTCAGCCCTGAGCATTGCCTGGTTGTCCACGGATGCCCGAAGCAACCTGGTGTGCTCGACCAGCCTGTCGGTGCCTTGCACATCCTGGGGCTGATGTTGACCTGCTGGGAGTGTGGCAGCATGCCATGCAACATCTCTCACCTGGGGACACTGCACAGAGGACTGCGGGGGTGGTGGGGATTGGGCAGGTGCCCTGTCAGTGGTCACTGTGGTGTGCTGCACGTTGGCCACTGCATCCCGCTGCTGTAGCCCATCAGCCTTCTGGGCCAGCCCCGTGGCACTGGTGACCATGCGAGTGCCCCCTGCATGGCCAGTGACAGCAGTGGCGCCACATCGCTATACAGCCATGGTCAGGTGATACCTGAATGGCTGCCATACCGCCAGTGCTGGTATCCACTGCCAGTGTATGGCACCATCCCCTGGGTGGCATATCCAGGCCTGTGCCACCCAGACTCAGTGTAATGTCATCATCCATGTCCGATGATGCCCCCTCCTGTGTCCTTGGTACAAGTACAGGTAGGGTGTCCATTAGCAAGAGGTCTGCCAGGGGATCATCCTCACCCAGACCTAGAAATTCAAGCAGCCCCACACTGCCCCATCATTGATGATCAGTGTCCCGGATGCCTGATGATGTTGATGGCACTGCATCGTCGGGTCCAACATCATTGGTGGCATCCTGCAATGCACCCCTGAGGCATGATGGCACTGGAAGACAGAAAAGCATTATCAGTGGTGACAGTGTCACTCTGCATGCAGTGCTGTGGCCAGTGTGAATGGGGCATGCATGCCACCACTATGCTTGCCCACAACAGGGGATGCCTGTGCAGCACTGCACATCAGGGCGATCATGATACAGGCAGTGCACAAAGCAGGCCAGCCATGGTGAGTAGCTGCAGCACATGGTATTGCACCACACCATGGCTGACATGCATGGCTCCTCACCCACACCTCATGGGCCATGACACCAGTGATGTGCTGTGCAGTTTCCTGTGCTTCTGTGGACCATGCAGTGCCACCAGCACGTGCTGCACAGGCAGTGCTAAGGGGAAGCCATGCAGCAATGCACACCCTGGACCATGACCCATGGCCACAGTACAATGCCTATGCTGCAATGCCCCTGTACACAGGTGGCCAATGCTATGCACGGTGGTTCCATGTCTGGCATACGCCACTGCATGCCATACCACCCATGGGCACACATCACTGCTGCAGTCATGCAGGCATGCACACACCTCAACACCCACAGCCATTGACAACAAACTCACAGTGCTGTGATGGGCTTCCACCCATCTGTAATCCAACTCCTGGGACACCCTTAGTGGTGGCACATGTGATGGTTGCTGCCGCCAGCTCCTCACCTGCCATCAGTATGGGTGCGGTGGCCAGTCACCCACCCGTCCTACTGCAAGATGCCCTGATGGAGGCCACCTTCTCCTTAATGCATCTACAGTCTGTTCCCATCTTCTTCTTGCACCCCTGTGTACTCCTCGTATGTCTGCCATGGGCATTCATGTATGTCACCACCTCCTCCCACCCAGTGGCATGGTCCTGTAGGGTACCAGTGGACCCACTCAGCAGTGGCTCCCTGTTGAGGTAGGCCTTGAATAGGGCCTGCTGTTCATTTTTCATAAAGTTGGGCCTGTGCTTCCATGCAGGCTCCTGCTCCTCAGCTCCCTCCATCTCAGACATGTTGCTACCTGTGGACAGTCACACATTGGCCCGATAATCAGCTTGGCAGCCCAACATAGAACAGTGCAGCACTGACAACATGTACAGCAATATCATTACACAACACAGTGTGATGGTCCTTACATCAATGGCTGCAAAACCGGTCAGTGACCTGTAATGTTGTGGTGCTTTTATAGCTCAACTGATTTAAATGAGCAACAGCGCAAATGTAATGATATGCTAATGTACGTGACTGTGCCTGGCATTGGTTCATGAGGCTATTTGAATATGCTGGCTAAATATTGCAGGATTGAGCTTTGTGCAATACATATGTGCTGGAGCAATTCGCTGGTGTATTCCCTGTGCATGCATGGTGCATGGCTGCACACCTGCCATGTGTGCCATACGTGGCCTATCACGCACCTGTGTGTGCTGCTCGAAATTCCCCTATTGTGCATGAGGACATGTGATCATGCCACGCATGTGGCCCTGATGTGCTGTCTGTCCTCATTGTGCAAGCATGCCTAATGTGCCATGCCACCGACCATGCATTTCCAGTCAATGTATGAATGGTGCATGTACAACATGGCACAGGGTCATGCAGTGTGCATACGTGGGTCACAGCTGTGACCTATCATACTCCCACCTTAACGTGCTACATTGCACATGTGCGGTACTCTGCGATAGGCCTCTGTCACGTATGTCTATCACACATCTCCATGCTGCACAGCCATAATCCATAGTTCCCTGTTGTGAATCAGGTGCTGTGCAGTTCCATGTGCATGCTTTGCAGGCCACAGTACATGTGGTCAGGCACAGTGCAGCAGACAGCAATTATGGCACAATCCAAGGCTCGTATGTGCTGGGATCTCAACTGTAGTGACATAGAAATGGCCAGCTTGGTGGCCCTGGTTGAGCCTGTGGCAGACCAACTCTTTGGAGTGGCCAATCTCCAGGATCCACAGTCCCAGGTCTGGGACAGGGTGGCAGTCAGCCTAGAGTGGAAGACAGGGGTGCCACAAACCAGCAGCAGTGCTGCCACTGGTAAGGGGACCTCCGCAGGTGGGATCCAGCATGGCTTTGCAAGCTGCAGGATAGAGTGCATCGGGGTCAGTGCTGCAACCATGTAGGTGTCCCCTTGCACTGTGCAGGCTCCCATTGTCCAATTCCTGTGCTGTAATGTGCACTGCCTGTGTGGCTGTATGGGGATAGAACTGGTGCATGGTGCATGTCCTGTGTTGATGCACTGCGTACCTGTGTGGTGCACAGTGACATTGGCCCAGACACCATACCCCACACGTGGGCCAGTGTCCCTACCCATGCTGTGTCAGCACTCTGTACTGTGTCGGTGCTGGGGGGTTGTGCATGGCATGCCACTCATGTCCATTTCTCTCTCTGTTTCATCTTCAGGACTGGAGCACTGCAGGAGGGCTAGGGAGGCCACAGGTTGGGACAGGTGGCACAGTGATGGGGATGCTGCCACCACACCAGTGCCTGGACAGGTAGGTGAGTGTGTGCAGCATGGTTTACGGGGTATGGCTGGGACTGGGACTGGGATGGGTGGTGCAGTACAGCCAAGGGCATTGCCGCCTTGCATGGTCAATCTGCTTGAGGAGGTTCATGACTCCACTGCCAGTACAATGTTGTGCTGTGTGTGGTGGATCCATGAACATGGCCTCTGTGTGGTGGCATCCTGTTGCTGTCCCTGGGGTGGGTGAGTGTCCCATGGTGTCTGACTGCTGCTGGGCAACTACTGTCCTGCCCATGGGGGCCTTACACTGGTACTGTGGGGTACACTGCACAGGTGTGAATGCAAGTCATTCATAGGCAGCCATGCAGTCTGGCTGTGGGGCCCAGCTGGGTCAGCTGTTGCTGTCCACTGTACATGTGCCATTGCTGGTTATATCCACTGGTGGTGTGTCAGCTGTCCTGTGTGCACAAATGGGGGGGCTTGAGCTCCTTGTGGACTGTCACTTATTGCCTGTTCTGTGTCCCCTGTCTTAGGTCAGGCTGGGCCATGGGCCCGAAGATGATGGCTAGGATTGATCGGTGGGGGAATGCTGCACCTGCATTGCCTCATCCAGTGCCACATTGCACAGACAAATGTGCAAATATTGATTGGGCGGCATCATCTGGCGGCCACTCTGGATCTTGTGCGGGAGGTGCACCAGCTGTGGGTGTTGCTGCGGTGTCAGCGTCACTAACCCTGTCCCCCTTCCTACTGTGCCTTGGACTTCCACTACCCTCATCTGCTTTGTTGGATGTATCTTTATTTCTCCTGCGTGTTTGCTCCCAGACCCATTCCCCTTATTGCCCACATTGCCCATCCCTGTGTTTCCCCTTCTTTGTTTATTGTTGTGTGCCCTCTTGGCACCCCTCTGTTCCTGTTTACCTGTAATTTAGTAAAGGATTTATATTTTTGCACATCTGTGTCTGTGTCCCCTTTGCATGCAGGCTGCTGCACTTTGCTGACATTGTTCTGTGGTGCTGTTGGGCATGTCCCCATCATTTCCAGCGCACTTCCTTTTGTTTTGTGCTGTTTTGTGCACAGGATCCTGTGTGCCATGTCCCTCTGTGTCATGGGCCCTTGGGCTTTGGCTGTACACCTGCTTTGTGTGTGGTACACTGCCTTGTATCCCTGTTTACTTTGTGCTGGTCTGCCCTCCAACTGCCATGTTGACCTTACCAGTGCTGGAGTGCTGTGTTGTGCTGGGCCCTGTGTCCCTGCATGTGGGTGTGGCTTGTGCCCCTTCTTCCCCGATGAATGTGTGTCTCATTTACATCAGACCACTGTATGTGCCTGGTGCCCTCACACCATGGCTGTGGCATTGCCCCATATGGTGTTGTCTGTCAGGGTTGTGGTGGTGCAGTGCCATGGGCTTGCTGGCATCTGTTCCATCTGGGTGGGTGGGTGGCTTGGTGTGTTTGGTGACCTGTGTTTGTGTTGTGCAACTGGCATTATCTGTGGCCCCCTGGCCATGTGCCTCTGCGGTGCCTCCTGGGCACTGTCCCCTTGTGGTTTGGGTCTGCCACAGCTGGCTTGGCACTCTGTCCATGTGCTGCCCTGCCTGTGTTCCCCTTTGCCTGTTGTGCTAGCTCAGCCCGCTGGTTGCAACATACTGTCACGTTCCTGCACAATAATGATTGTTCCAGTGCATGTCTGGTTGCGCAGTGGCACATCTTTACTATATTTAGTGTGGCTTGATCCTGCACATGTCTATGGTGCATCTTTTGAATATGGTGTCAGTTTCCTGTGGCACAACAACATTGCACTGAGCATTCCATTGCACACAGTCTGGGCGCACTTTGAATATCCAGGCCTTTATGTATATATATCTATATCTATATATATATATATATATATTCTCATATATATCTCTATACATATAGGGCTAGTGATGGGTGAAGTAAGCTGCAATTCTCTCCAGCGAAGTGATTACGTGGAGTGAAGGTGGTCTTGAGAGTGCTCCTGGCAAAGCCCGGATTACTTCACATTATAATGGGTAACGCAAAGTCCATTGAAAACAATGACTTCAGGTTACTCCGCCTTCCACTTTGCCTCACTTTGTCTTGTTTTTAAGCTCCAAAGGTGAATTTTGCAGTGATTCATGCGATTTCTGGTCACATGGGCTCTAGATTGTTCTGCACAGCCTCAGTTTGGGGCAGTGTGTGTAGGAAGCTGTAGGAGACAATCTGCTCTGAGAGCTCTCTGTGATTCAAACCTTCAAAAAACTGTGAAAAAAGCCTTTTTGAGTCTTTTTTTGTTGTTGAAACTTTAGTTCATCGATTATAGGAATCCCTCCTGTGTTCATATCATCGAGCGTTTATTGTTTGTGTATGGATTTTGAATGTTACTGTACAACATTCAGTCTGTGTACTGAGAGACAGTGGAAGTGTGCTTTGGGGGAGGGGCGTATCTGTGGTGTAGGTAGATTAACTAGGGGAAAAAGACAGTGCTTTCTGTTTTGGTGATATTTTTCTTGTATAACTGTGTTAATGTACACAGTAATATTTTCAATATTTCTTGCCATTTTTTTGCTGATTGTTGTGGTGCAGCAGTGCATAATTTTAGTTTGTTTAAAATATGTGTTTATATGCATTACTTATTGTGTGTGTGTGTGAGTATATGTGTGACGCGGGTGTGTCATCAAATCAGACATCTTTTATTGTGCCACATAATAATTTCAGCAATGTGAAGTTGCTATCCACTGCAGCTGTGTGCTTTTTGTACTTCTTTGTGGTATCTTTACTGGTACTAGTACTAGTAACTGTTACTGCAGCAGTGCAGTATACTGGCCCCCCCCATGGCCCACCGCAACTGGCAAAGACATTCTTGTACAGATTTGAATTTCTGATGGTGAGCACTGGTTAGGTGTTGTGCCTTTGTGTCTGCATCTCTTCAGTGCACAGCGCAACCTTAATCTGTCTGTGCATTTGCATCTCTTTAGGGCCCAATCTCTATCTGTAACTTAAGTCACAGTTGTTTCTTTGCCTTCCTTCAGAGTACTGGACAGGTGTGGTGTTAATTCTGCATGAACATTGTACTCATTAATATGCGTTTTTAAGTCAGGACCATCATTATGAGTCACTCGGTGATACAAATCATGTTCTTCATCATCATGGTCACAAATGCAGTCACAAATCACCATTCACGTTACGAATCACAACATTAATGTTTTTCTAGTTACTTGGATGTATTGTAAGCCTGTTTTGTAGTATCTCTCCAGGCTTCACTACCCCACCATTGTACTCACTGATACATGTTTTTAAGTCTAGGAGTTTTAAGCTACAGCTCATTGGGGACGTACAGCCGTAGGCATTCACATTCCCAATACAGTTTCATACTGGTTATCTCACATCATCGACACCAAATCACGTTCTTCATTATCACAGTCACAAAATGCAGTCACAAATTATGATTCATGATCATTCTCATTACGAATCACAACATTAATTTTTTTTTCTAGTTAATTGGATGTATAGTAAGCCTGTTTTGCAGTATCTTTCCATGCTTCACCACCTCACCATTGCACTCATTAATGTTTGTTTTAGTTGGGGAGTTTTGTGCCACACCTCATTGGGGCCCGGGGAAGTACAGCCATAGGCATTCACGTTTTTTCATCATCAAGGTCACAAATGCAGTCACAAATCTCGATTTACAATCACGTCACGAATCACAACATTCATTTTTTTTAATAGTTACTTGGATGTATTCTAAGCCTGTTTTGTAGTATCTCTCCGTGCTTCACCACCCCACCATTGTACTCATTAATGTTTGTTTCTAAGTCAGGGAGTTGGACAGTGTCTGCAGTACATACACAGACTGGAAAGAAGACTGACTGCACACATGTAGTTTAGCACAGTATACAGTACTTGCACTGCTCAGAATGCAAAGTGTCATGGATACGGAAAACAACAAAAAAGGGCGTAATTGCATACAAGGGTCAGGGATGGTGCAGGAATACATTTTATAACACAGCAAGGAAGGTGTGGGGGAGACATGGTGTGAGGAAAAAGAAACTAGTGTGGGATCCCATGGTGATCCAGCAGCAGTTCCAGTATGGACATAATTTGCAACTGATGTCCCTCTATGTGATCTGGCCACTGCTCCACAGCACTCACCCTCTCATTGTTCTCCTCGACAGCACTCCAGAGAACTGCCAAGTCAGCCTGTGTTACACGCAGTTCTCTGGGGTCCACACATTCAACAGGCTGACCTGCTGGTGGTGGTGGGGGGGGTGGGGGTGCTAGTGGAGCAGCAGGTGCTGCTGTGGCCCTCCTCGTCTTCTTAGGGATGCCACAATGCACAGCTTCACCCTCTGCCTCAGAATGGCCAGCAGGTGCAGGCATGGTCTGTTCTGTGGCAGCCTGCTACTCCAATTGCTGGTGATTGATCATATGGGTGTGCTGGCCCCCAGACCCCAGGTGAGTCTCCCGGGGGCCATGGTGCACCTCCACCTCACATAGGCAGCACTTGACTACACTGCTGTCCCCCCCAACACAGCCAAAAAACTGCCAAACAACAGAGGTGCAGGGAGGACCAGACACAGGCAGGGGATGGCCAGATGAACTGGCAGCCAGCTGGTCACAGTGCTGAACAGGGATGGGATTCACACCTAGGCCTGGGGGAACAGGCACATCCTGCTCCAGAGGTGGTGCTGGTGCTGGACTTGGTGGTGGTGGTTCAGCTTTCTCAGAGTCAGGACAGGAGGTGGTGCTGGTCCTGCTTCTGGGGGGGGGGGCACTCACAAGTTTTGAGTGGTCCAAAGGAATGGGCACCCATGCCCTCCACACATGCGCATGGTATGACGCTTACCATTACCACGGTCTCCCAGAGCTGCCCCCACCCCAGACATTCCCTCACCCTGGTCCATCTCTCCTACTGAGCTCCCCCAGTCCGAGCAATCACTACTCACACTGTCACGCAACACACACACACAGTCACACAGACACAGACAAACAACTAACTACTTATAAAGGTAAGAAAAATAAAATTTACAGAAAGAACAAATTAAGTAAAAAAGAGTACAGAAAAGACAAAAAAATGTAGCTTTTAAAAAAGCTGTTGGGTCTAAATCAAAGTCTAAATCTCCTCCTCGCTTTGATCTCAAAGTATCAGCAGTCACAAAACACACTACTCTCTTTCCGTCTTCACAGGAGAAAGTAAAAGTGTCTGCTTGTATGACTCACTTTCTTCCTGCCTAGCTAAAGAGCATGTGACTTACAGTATTGTAAGCCATGTGATGTGTGTGGGGGGGCTGCCAAATCTGAAACACCAAGTGGATCACTTAGAATCATAATGAGGAATGAGAAGTCCATTAAAAACAATGACTTTGCCTTACTTCGCATTGCCATTCCACCTTAACGTGAAGTGGTAGAGAAAAGGCAGAGTGAGCACTTTGCATTGCCCACTCCACGTAGCAGAGTGGCAACACGAAGTGCCCACTTCATGTTCACTTCACCGGCAGAATTTAAATTTGCTGCATCTCTAATAGTGGCCAGCCGAGGAGGTGACAGTAGGACTGTGATGATTGCCAAATTAAGATTCCCAAAACATTCCCAGACACCACTGTACAGTAGGAGAGTGGTTATAATAGGTGATGATTTGAGTGTGGTCAGTGTGGGTGTTGGATGTTGGACCATCAATACTTACTTTAATGCATGCCAACGTGCATTGAGGGTGGAGAGGCGGTGATACCACTGAACATAGGGGCTGGTGGCACTTGTGCCTTCCATTAAATATCCAGCCTGTACTGTGTTATGACTGGTTAAGTTCCACTCCATTGTATGCAATTATGAATCAACAATGCCCAAACTAATATATTTATGTTTTTCAAAATCATATTATTTATTTATTTATTTATTGGAATTACAGTACCTTTGAGCCCAGGGCTCGTTTACAAAGGTTCCAAGTCAAGGGTACAAAAATATGACACAAGAAAATACAAACTCAGTAACAATAGGTACAAAAGAGTCAAAATTTAGAGGAAACAAGGATAAGTATAATACAGTGGGTCATAAATAAACTGAAAGAGCAAAACAGGAAGATACATTCTGTAGCTGCCAGGAAAAGCCTTTATCAAAGAGTATAAATGTGGGTAGAGAAAAGAAAGTAAGCGAGGGGGAGAGCAGAGAAAGTTGAAAGGAGGGAAGATAGGATGAGGGAAGGGGGAGAGCAGTAGATCTTAGTGAGTGCAGGGATGAGGAAGGGGTGGGGGGAAGATGGGGGAAGACAAGTAATACCAGGAAGAAATATAGAAGAGGGAAAGTGGGATAAGGGAGCCAGGCAGAGAGGACTATGATAGGATGATAATTATGGAAAAATTAGTTTGCAATTGAATTTGTAACTTTTTTCTCCTCTCAATACTAGAGCGATCTAACCATCATTCTGCACGTGCAAATCCTAAGGATATAATGCCCTCTGACAGTGGCATCTATATCATTATATCTTTATGTGGGCAGATAGAAGCCAGTACTGTCATCCCTATAAGGTATTATTGCTTGCATATGAATATTTATAAAAAAAAAAAGAATTAAATTGTGCTGACCTAGTGGAGATGAGATTTGCGGTATTCAGAGCAACACATTGAGCAACACGAGTGACCTGGACTTGGATAAAGGTGCAGGTCACTAGGCGTTAGCCAGGGAGGAAGAGGACTGAGCATCCAGAGAACTGTTCACTTCATGGGAAGTAGGGTTTCATGCCCCTAGCATTGGCTGGGTGTGAGGCAGGCTGAGAATGTCAACATAGGGGAAGTTGGTGACAGTTGCAGACACTCCACACACAGAAGCATGTGCAGGTGTGTTGACGGCATTACATGCCGCATCTTTGCAAAAAAAAGTAAAAGTAGAAGTCATAGCTGCCATTGATGCCAGATGTTCAGAATCACGTCATCCCTTTCAAGCACTGAGGACATGCTACACTTTGCATAGAGGTTAATGTAGGAGGATAGCAGAGGTGCAGGATTGTGTGTCATCCAGAGATCACCATTGGACCACTCAGTAGTATCAATACTTGTCAAACAAAAAAGGAATTATATAAGAAAAGAAAAAAATATTCTTACCATGCATAATTGTGTAGGACAACTGTTCCTGTTACAGCTGAACATACCCTTCTAGGTGCCATGCTAATCGCACTATGCATTGCATGAAACTGATGCTTCCAAACACCAATACATCTCTCCACTGTGCTTTGGGTTTTCATGTACAAGTCATTATATTTTGCTTGAGCCAGGCCTTTAGGGTTTATATATGGTGATAACAGCTATGTTTTCAGTGAGTAACCACTGTCACTGAGTAGAAAACCATTAATTGACTCAGAATCAAATACATTAAATAGTGCACAGTTCTGAAGAATTCTTGAGTTGTGCATACTTCCTGGCCAGCATATGACAATGATTGTGATGGTCAAGTAGGCATCACAAATTATTGGATGTTGATTGAGCAAAAACCTTTACAATTAATATATATTGATTCTTGTGAAATAAGGGTTTGCACCATTATGTATGTCCCATCAACTGCCCCAACCACATTTGGAAACCTGCCAATATCTTCATCTGTCTAAGAAGTTGGTTGTCTATAGGGAAATTGAGATAGCAATTGAGTATCCTTCTTAACAATTTGGACACCTGATGAACTCTGTGGCTAAAAACAACTCAGCACTTGAGGACTCAGGTTTGGATATTAAATAGTTTTAAAAGGATTCCAACATGTTGTAAAAGAACTATCAATTTATTAAATGAAACATACAAACTGCAGTGTAGACATCATAACTTACAGCATCCAAACTAACTCCCCAGCACTTCGACCAAGGTGTGGTCTTCATCTTTATTGTTGGAATCTTGTTGAAGTTATTTAAAATTCAAACCTGAGTCCTCAAGTGCTGAGTTGTTTTTGGATGGATTTCTATGGAGCTGGGGTTAGCCACCCCTTCTTAAGCACTGGACTCCCTCTCCACAGAGCACACAGCTGGAGGAGTGGATAAACTATGTGGCTGGCTGACAACTTGTGCACACCAACAAAGTCACTGACCATACTAAGAATGTTGCCTGTAGTGTGGAATCGAAGAGTCAGGCACAGTTGAACAATGTCAGGGATATGCAGCTCCTCTTTATAAATGGCTCGAAATGAGGTTTAATTTCTTCTAACAGCATGACAAAATTCTCTTTTCTAAACCTCAAACATTCAAAAACTGTATTACTTGAGTAGTAGTTTTCAAGTGGATTCTGTCCATCCGAAAAAAAAATCATTATCTCCTTATTGCTTTCTCTCAGATTATAGTTCAGCAAAAATGATCCTTGCTGCCATCTTGAAGCATCTGCCTCTGCTGCTTGGAAACATATTCCTACTCATACAGTTTAAGTTTATCAGTAGGCAGGCTTAAATGTAAAACTTAGTCTGAGATTCCTGTCTCGCTTAAATGTTTTTGTGCAATAGACTTAAAAATGGCAAAGTCTTAGCCTTGCATTTAACATCCCAACTGGACTTAAATCAGGACTTTAGCTTTTTGTGCAACTGGCCCCTGGGCTTCCCCTACTCATCAGTAGACACCCCATCCTTATTTATCGGTCTCCAGACCTCCACTTTTTGTTTTTAAACAGAAAGCCCCCATTTGTATGGCAGTTCCTTGTGCCAAAGCCAGCTGGCATGTGGGAGGAAGGTGCCAGTCTCTCTTGGTAGTCTCCGCAGGTCACCCGAGTGGTGCATAACATGACACATTAAAAGTTTTTGTGTTCTGTCTCCTTTTATAGACCGCTGAAAACTTTAGTCATTTCTGCCTCTGATTACAAAATTAGATTCTCTGATTATAAAACCAGATCCCCACCACCATTCTTCTTGACATCCAGCTTCTCCATGATTACTGTGATCTTCTCAGAGGGCCAGTGTTGCATCACACAGTAAGCCTTCAGGGACTGCTTCTCAGGGCAGCAATGAAATTGCATTTTAGTTCTTGCCCCCTCAATGAAGACCTCCAGTTTGCTCATTTTTTCTCACTGGACTCTTTTTGCCTCCCCCAGCCTGCCTTCCAGGATAGGCTTCAGGGTGACCATGTTGTTGTGGGAGAGGGTGAGGGACTCAAACCTGCAGCTGGTACTCTGGCTAAAGCAGCCAAACCCCAGGATATTCAAATTGGCCAAGCCAGACTCCACATCCACCTGTGTGACCCCCAGTTTGATCCTCTTCTGCTTGAACCTCTTTGCAAAAGACTTGAGTTCTCATGGGTCCATCTGTGGCTCGCTGCTCTTTATGGCTCTGTTGGACACCAGGCCATGTGAGAGGGGCATGTTAATGGACTGAGGGTGGTGGGACAGGTGGTTGGTGTTGGACATGTAGGTATGCACGTGGGAGGTCATCATTCTAATGTCAGGTGCTAGCATGCCAACCAGAGAAATGGACAAGGAGAGGGAGTCCAGGAGATCACCTTCCAGGCCCTGTGAGGGCTGGTAGTGGTGGCAGGGATGACGTGTCAGAACCAGAGTTTTGCAGGTGAATAGAAGATGCATTTGGGTACAGGAGATGATGTGGTAGGTGGCAACCAGCTTAAATGGGTGTACCCTCTGTGAATGACATACTATATCCACAGCCACCAGGGCTTTAGCTCCTCACAACAGAGTATCATCAAAGCCAGTGAAAATGTTGCCTTGAATCTGTGAATAAAACACAAAAAATGCAAACATAATCAGTACTTACAGCACAATTAATGGCCAAGTTGCTATCCCTGAAAATGAGGCCCCCCAGACTTACCCACCCCATATGCTCAAACATACTTTAAGTACAGAAAATAACAGAACTTGCATGCATAGCAAGCGAGGGATGCATGCAGTGCAGATTTCCTCAGATTCTTAGATAAATTAAAGGTTTTCCTGTATGACAAAGCTGAACTAGTGACCATTTGTGACAAATGACTGGCATTCTCCATATTAAATTATTTAAATAAAACAAACATTTATAATATGTGCCTCGATTCATAATGATCACAAATTCCACATTATGCTTCATAAAACACAAGTAGACTAAAATTATGAGTGTCAGTGCCATAATGTTTCTAATTGTCTGTGTGTGCATGTGTGCACGTGTGTTGTGTGTGTTTGTGGTGGAAAGGGGTGGAGTCATGTAATAAAAAGTAGAAGAGATGTTTCAGTTACAATGATGAATTAGTCATGTATAAAA